>JACEFZ010005729.1:842500-1080000 GCA_014155875.1 Cepaea nemoralis
CAGAACATCAAAACAATCTTTTCCGTAGTGAATATGAATAAAGAACCCATAAACAATAGATTGTACTATTTATTGCCCTGCATATTTCGCTGCATCTCGACAGGTACATACTGCAGAATTCACACAACATAAAGTAAATTAACTAGATACATCCTTCAAGTGGAATATACATATGTTCGCACAGCAATGTCAAATGTCTACCACGGTAATCTTAAACTGACTGTCATCTCTCTCTCTCTCTCTCTCTCTCTCTCTCTCTCTCTCTCTCTCTCTCTCTCTCTCTCTCTCTCTCTCTCTCTCTCTCTCTCTCTCTCTCTCTCTCTTCGGGAAAAAAAAATAACAACAACAACAAACAAACAAATTGGCTCATGTAGATTAATCACTGTGGCGTCTGCAAACTTTAACAAGCGACTATTTTGTGTATTAAACGACACACTAATGGCACTGTCTTTATCAATCGCATAGCCGGTTTCCAACATGTGCAATCAGCGAAGCGGGAAGTTTGTGGTGTGTCGGCCTTCCTAGGGTCCCATCGCCTGTGTGTAGTATCTTGTCAGTCCACTCAGGTATGTGTTCAACAACTCTGTTGTTCAACTGCTGCTCTGTTCTGTCGATGTAGGTAGACTATCACTAACATATAAATTGGTAAATGCAATTGGATGTGGCGTACATAGGGATAGATTCTTTAACTGCTGGGGTGGGAATAGGTGTGGTTTTGTACCTAATAACCGGAGTTGCAGAACATAATGTTCGGCCGACTGCTATGATTAGCCGGTCCTGTAGACGTTGCATTACTTCATCCCCTCGCAAGATTAGCTGGATAAATACCTTGAGTTTAAGGGTTCCAGTGTCGTCTGGTTTTGGTTTCAGCTGTGCTAATTATCACCACAGACGAGCTACAAGAAACATCGTTCCAGGTCATAATGAACAACAGGCATACAACGTTTGTGTATCTATGGAACATTCTAAGGTATTTTCTTCTCTGCTTTCTTCTTGTTCTCTTCCTTTGATCTTGCCAGTTATCACCAAATTGTCAAATTTATTTCTTCTCATATTGTGGCCATGACATTGTGACTGCCTCTGTCTAATTTCACTAATCAGTTCACGGTTTCCATTTACTTTTTGTAGGACTTGTTCATTGGTTGTTATGTCAGCCCATGGTATTCTTTGTATTTCCTCAGAAATCAAATTTACACAGCCATCAGATATTTTTCAGCTGTGCTGCTCATCGTCCAATCTTCACATCCATACAAAAGTACAGGTTATATTTATGGTATAGTCCGGAGCTGCTCACAGTATTTCATAGCCAACGGGTGAGGAAAGAGAGCATGCAAGATGAGACCATGCGAATAATTCTGGCCTGTACAATGAATACGCCTATTGTGTGCATGCAGTATATACTCTTTTTACTTTATGGTGCAGGGTTCAGGGTGCTACTGGCCAGATTGGGAACAATAACAATCAAATACAGATGTTGTAATTGAATTGGGAATTAAAGTGTTGATGAAAGAAATAAAAACAAAGAGGCAAGATAAATATTTCCGTCACGTTAAATGAATAGTTAGTTGCATATCCTATATAGAACGTAGCCCGCCATATTTTGGCTGTTCGTTATTCCTGGGCAAGTTTACGTTCAGAAGTTTGCAAATGTTTTCTGAATGGCCGGCACCACATCATTGCATTTAAAAAAAAAAAAAAAAACTAACGCATGGTGATCTTCCGCCAAATCTCTCGCAGCTGAGTTTCGAATGCGGTATGCGGGATTACAAACTGCGTCCTTAACCCCTTCGACCCGGGGCCGGCACATGAAAAACACTCCTATATAAAAATGAGACTAAAGGTTAAGGTTAAAGACAAGCGAGCAAGGGGTAGATGACGACACAAGAGTGAAGGTAATATCAAGAGATGGACGAACAACAATTTAATAGAATGTATTATCAAAGAGAGAGAGAGAGAGAGAGAGAGAGAGAGAGAGAGAGAGAGAGAGAGAGAGAGAGAGAGAGAGAGATAGAGAGAGATAGAGAGACAGACAGACAGACAGACAGACAGACAGACAGACAGAAAGACACACAGAGAGAGAGAGAGCGAGAGAGTGTGTGTGTGTTGGCGATTCATTGCATCCAACCTTCATTGTGGACACGGCACCTGCTTTATTGAGATTCGCTAAATTATCTTAATTTATGTACTCACTGCCAACACCAACGGCAAGCGACAGCAGTATCGAGAGAAGTAGACTTTCAAGAGTGTACAACATACCGACTAAATATTTCACTGAAGTTGTACACCGTAAGATAAAATATTTAATGATTAAGGGCCTTTGCTTGTAGTTCTGTTTCAGCGAAAAAGATTATATATATATATATATATATATATATATATATATATATATATATATATATATATATATATATATATATATATATATATATATATATATATATGAGAGAGAGAGAGAGAAAGACGTCATTGGAACAAGGCTAGTGATCGTGCTCCTGTTATCTGAACTCTGATCACGATCAGGACGATGTCGTCAATGGGGTCACCATCACTGCTGTCTTTCATACAACAAAAAAGCACGTACTCATTATATGAATGTGCCTTCATGTCAAGGCTATGGTGATTATCTCATCTCATCTCATCATGTTCCTCTTGTACTTTGCGGTGTCGAGGTGAAGTACAAACTTCGAGAGAGTGCCCGAGTATGGGCTTCATATATCGATATTCCCATGGACTCTGCTATTCCCTCCGTCCAACGTTTACGTGGTCGGCCTCTTCCTCTGATTCCATCTGGTCTGGACATCATTGCTTGTTGTGGTATGCTGTTGACTGGTAACCTACTCGCATGGCCAAACCATTTGACTTGCTGTTTTCTGATAAAATCTAGTGCTGCTTTAACCCCCACTTTAGTCCTGATTTCTTCATTTCTGATCTTATCTCTTCTTGATACGTTGAGTATTCTTCTCAGGAACCTCATTTCTGTTGTTGTGATTTTTCTTTAATCTTTTTCTGTCATTGTCCAGGTTTGGCATTGGTAGCATATAGTTGGCAAGAAGAGTGTGTTGTAAAGTGCTTTCTTAGTAGTTATTGATACATGTTTGTTCTTTAGTATTGGTGCCATTTGTCCAATGAGTTGATTTGCCTTATTGCACCTATTTTCGATCTCGTCTTCTGATCTGCCATTTGATGATATTATACTTCCTAGGTACTTGAAACTCTTTACTTGTTTCAAGGGATGTTCGTTTAGGTGAATTGTTGTTGTTTGTTCTTCTTTAGTTATAGTCATTATCTCTGTTTTTCTTGTGCTAATTTTTATGTTATGTTCCCTACACATTTCGTTTAGACTATTCATGTGGTCTTGTAATTCAGCTTCTGATTTTGCTATTAGTGATTGGTCATCCGCAAACAGGAGTTCTCTAATGGTTAGATTTGCAGATGATTATCTTTTTTCACTATTTGCTTGTCTGTCTCTCTGTGTCTCTGTCTGTCTGTTTGTATGTCTGCCTTTATATAGCTATGAGTGTCTGTCTGTCTGTCTGTCTGTCTGTCTGTCTGTCTGTCACTGTCTATCTCTCTGTCAGCCTAACTAATAATTCGCCCATCTATTCTTCCATCCATCCATCCATCCATCCATCCATCCATCCATCAATACACCTATGTATGTATGTGCGTGCGTGCTCGCGTGCGTGCGTGCGTGCGTATGTGCGTGCGTGCAACAGCCAAAAACCATCGCCAAAATTGATGCAGCAGTACATATGAACCGTTGTCTAACCTTACGTTCGCTAGCGAAAGAATTTGATGCGTCAATTGGGACAATTTAAAAGGTCTTTCGTAAGAAACTGCAATATCACAGTTCACAGTTGGTACCACGGATGTTGACCGACCACCAAAAAGAGGAACGCATGGGATGGTATTTGAACCACTTCCTGCGTTACAGAGTGGAGGGTGATGCATTTCTCTTCCGCATAGTGGCGGACGATGAATCATGGTGTCACCAAGTAGAAAAAGAGAGAGAGAGCATGTAATTGAAGCTATCTGGATCACCAAAAGCCAAAAAATTCAAGCTACAGGTTTCCGCTGGTAAGTTTATGCTGAGCGCATTTTTTGACCATGAGGGGCTATTGTTGGCCGATTTTAAATAATCTGGTGTCAACATCAATTCTACCCACTATCAAGAATAAACGATCCGGCATGCTTTCTCGCGGTGTGATTTTGTTGCACGATAATACTCGTCCGCATGTCGCAAAGATTGTGCAGGAAGCATTAGCTTAGAAGAAGTAGGAAATTCTGCAACATCCAGCCTATAGTCCTGATTTGTCACCATGTGATTTTCATTTGTTCGGACCTCTAAAAAAAGCTCTCAAGGGGCAACGATTTCACACAGATGCAGACGTAATGAACGCGGTAAACACTTGGTTTAGTGAGCAACCACAATCATTTTTTTTTGTGGACGGCATTCTCCGCTACCTAATGTAACAGAGTGAGTACCATCTCTGTTAATAGGTTTGATGTGCAAAAGTTTAGGCACGGTTGAGCATCCTATAAGAACGTTACTAAGGATGCTCAAGCCGTGACGTAGGGTTATTGGAGAGGTGAGTTACAGCTAAGGTCTGGAGAAGTGAACATCATACCATGTAGTCTGTGAAATATTCTCCAGCAAATTGTGTTCAATAAAACCTTTTAGAAATTAACATCGGGACTCGTGTTATAATCGTCCCTGTGTCTGCACTGTTACAGTACAGATTTGGCGCCGCACACCAGGATTTCGATTGTGAGATTGGATGTCCCGGACACATAACGAGAAGTACTGAAAACAACATCGCACAGCAGAGAACTTTCATGAGAAATTTTTATCAGCTTGCTGCGACAAGAAGGTATGAGTAAATAAACTTTTACTAAATTTTTTGGAATCAAAAGATCCAGACCGGACCACTTTTCTTGAAAGTTTCAACTTGAAATAGAATCAACATGAAGCATTTTTCGGGCTAGTTGATTTGAAGCCATACGTATCAAGATTAATGGATGGAGCCATCATTGTAACCTGGTTGGCAGTAGAATGGGCTGTTTCTCATCATAACCACCTGAAGTAACTTGATTGTTATCAAAA
This sequence comes from Cepaea nemoralis, assembly GCA_014155875.1. Classification (NCBI taxonomy): domain Eukaryota; kingdom Metazoa; phylum Mollusca; class Gastropoda; order Stylommatophora; family Helicidae; genus Cepaea; species Cepaea nemoralis. The sequence goes on from JACEFZ010005729.1 coordinate 847,605, forward strand.
TACTGTGAAGTTTAACCTGCCGTTATTACAGCCGTTCATTGATTTTGTTTGTTTGGAGGTCACTTACCTACTAGAACCAAAGACATTTTTTTCAAATCTCAGCATTAAAACAGCCACAATCAACTTGAAATTACATAGAGATGTCAGGAAGAATGATGCGATTTGGTTTCTCTGGTCTCTTTGGAAGTGGTTGGGCAAACTGGGTTGCCGACCTGCTGAAGAGGAGACCTAATTAAGTCGCTTCATCAAGATAGAGCTGTCTTCAAGTCGTCTAGAAGAGCCCTGTTTAGGGTGAAAAGAAGGCTCAAGACTGGTGTGCAAAACCAAGGGTGAAGGTGGAAGCATTCCTCCCGCTGAAGAAGCCTGAGACGTCCGAAGAATGATGTAACTACCTGAAATTGCGTCGTCGTTTGGAGAAATATAAGCAGCTTCAGATAACACAGATTCCAGACGCTTGTTTTATACGTGAAGCCTACACTCGACAAATAGAGTTCTCAGCTGACGTACGTGGATTCACCTTCCTGTTGGATCAAGGGACGATATATCTAACGGTAATTAATTAAGGTTTAACCACTATGAGACTTTTGATTGTTAGATATAATTGATTGATTAATTTCAAACATTCAATATTTAGAAGAGGAAAAAACAGTTGCTTACGTTTTTTTATGTAATTTAAATACGATCATATATCTAGTGATATTTATTAACTAAATTGTTATAACCGTGAGTTTGCTTATATGAATTAATATTTCAGCACATTGCAATATGGCAGAAGAACAGGGTTCATTAGCACAAGTTTTGACTGGAGTGGGTACGGTAATAGGTAAACTCAACACAGTCATGAAACAACAAGAAACGGCAACAGGCAGAGCTCAAGACGAGGTTTTGTTATAGGTACCAAGAAATACATAGAAGAAGAAGTAGGTATATTGTTTTGACTTGATATAAATTACAGAGAAATTAGTATGAACTACCTACATACAGAATTAAAACGTATCAGTGCATGGTTGGGAGAGTTAAAAGTGGCAGTTAGTGAAGTAGAGAATTTTGTGGAAACTTTACAGAGAAGAACGACTAGACAAGAGCCTTATGGATGTAAGGTAGAGTGCAATGAAATAGTAAAGAATAATAGGAGACAGATAGTATCCAATAAAAACAGAAGACAACATAACGTGGTATATAGAGACAGTTATGTTGAGCCAGATGTGACTAAGTCCAGAAGCAGTTATAATAGACGAAGATACAGAGATAGACCTGAGAGAGACCTTTCCAGTAAACAACGGAATTGGCCTTCTTATAGTGAGACTGCTAGAAAAAGACGGGACGATTGGTTTGAGCAAAGACGGAGACAGTATTTGAAGTCAGGGTCGATAAACAAAGTAGAACACATAAGTAGAAATTCAACTGCCCCTAAGGTGGTTGCGAATGAGACCGTTAGACAGGTATTAGTAAAGAAAATAGACCAAGAGACTCAGACGCAGCTGGTTGAAATAGTAGAACGGAACACACAGACACAGGTTGATACAATAGAAAAGAAAGTCCAGAAACAACCAGCCAACAAGATAACAAAAGCAAGTCAAACCGAGTTAATAGAAACTCAATCAAAACCAACTCACTTGAAAGTGACTAAGGGAAACACGGTTGAAATCAAGAAAGATAAACAGACGAGAACCAAAGACGTCAAAAGACAGTTGAGGAAAAGTATTGGGGAAAGAAATATAAACAGTCTGATAGTCAATAAAGGTACAACTGAGATGTCAGTTTCCTCAGGTAAAGACATTGAAGTTGTCCCGAACCGGAGCATGAGGGATAGAGGTATAGAAAAGAAGAAGGTCAGACGTTTTAGTGATGACCATAGGGATATTATCGCCAACTATTATGAGTCTGATGAGGGAACTATCATCAGTGTATCATCTGAAGACGAGATGGGGAAATATAAGCGTTATGTAAGGTATACAGAAAACAGTGAGCAGATCGACGCAATAAAGACGGGAGTAACAAATAAAGGGGACAGAAAGAAAGTATTTAAGAAGAAGAATAGTAATAGACAGAATGCAGAAATTTACTCGACGACAAAAAATAACATAAGAAAAGTCAGAGAATATATGACCTTAAGACCTGAGTACTTTAACAACGGATTAACAAGTACGGATAGTGAAGATGACATAATTGAAGAGAGACGCACATTAGTACTAGGAGACAATGAAATATTTGACTTAGATGCACTCTATAACTGTTAGAATTCCGAGGGTGAGGAAGGACATATGGCATTGTTTTAGCTTATGAGAAGAATTGCGGTTTGAGCATATACATATGGGCTGTCTAAAATATTTTTTTGGTGTAGCATCACATGGTACAGGGTAGGCAATAGTGTTGTTGAGGATAGAGAGTCACGGCAACTGATAGAATATTCTACGTGGATACGTTATAAAGAATATCTTGTGTTTAGTTGTGGTGTGGGGAGAGTAAAAAATGTAGAAATTGACATGTCCCTTGTCCGGAATGGCTAGATAGAGAGAGTTGATCACGTTGAGTGATGTATAACTGGTGTGATTAAAGTAGGGTAGATTCAGCACGGAATTAGCAGACAGAGAGAGAGAGATATAAACTAAGTATGAATGCTCGTACTAGAGTTGGTTCGACTCAGGGCTATAACGTGATGTCTGAGATAGTTTCGCTTGGTAGTTTGAGAAGTAGGTATAGTAGCATTGACAGATGAACCGAGAGTGTCTGATGAGGAGATGTAGATTGAAGAGGGGTTGAGTATTTTGTGTAAAATAGCTGAGCGCGAGAGTATTAAGAGTAGAAGATTGTGGAAGATCATGCTTGAAGAATGCGAGTTCTTGATGACTAAATCTGAGAAAGTTGTTGTCTGGAGAAGTATGGAATGATGGTTACGAGGTTAGTAAAAATTGTTGTGAAAGATCGTTGATAGTTATGGTTAGTGTGTAAAAGAGATATTTGCTAGAGATAGTTTGTAGTTTGAGTCGGGTAGGCTCTGAGTAAATGATTGAGAAAAGTAGAAATAATAAAGCAGTTGAATTGTAGAAGTTCTGTTGAGTATTGGAGTGATTCGTCTGATTGTTATAAGAGATTGAGGAGAAGGGAGTGATTTTTTATGCGGTGTCCTTGTGTGCGTAAGTGTATGAATAGACCTGTCCTAGTCGTGATGAGTAGAGAATGAAGGGTGAAGTTTTGAAACATCGTCTAGTTAGAATGCATGGGTAGATAGATGTCAGGTTCTTAGTAATAACGGAGCGAGATATACTTCATAAATGTGTGAAATTGTGTAAGAAACACCTAGAGGACGCACATGATATGCGCGTGTTGATGATTAGAGAATAGACTAGTTAGAGTGAAAACGTGGGACGGTTGTGTTGAGTGAGGTTGTCGTGATACGAGAATAATGGTGAGGTGAGAACGAGCTTGTTTGTACACAATGGTCAATGCATATGAGAAGTATAAATACGAGTGCCGTGTGAATATGCGAAGAGTGGCTGATAACTGACGCTGATAAAACGTGGAGGATAGAGTAATCTTGAGTAGTACTGAAAGAGGAGTGATGTAAGTAAGTGAAGGAAAGAAGGTGATTAGCCAAATGAATGTCGGAGTATTATAAATAGAGCACTATAGACTGTGTTCCGATAAGTGTGACTGGTTTGACTATCATCGCGGTATGAGAGCACTAGGAGAGAGTGGAGGATAGTTTAGAGTTGTTGTAGTGAGTAACGTGCTGCGCCAGACAGCGTGAAGACAAATAGTAAAACATGAATTGAATCCCATGTTTTGTTTATATATACTGTGGATACAATAGAAAAGGGGGGTGAACATTGTTAGTGTGGAGTAATGTAGACACAGCGAACATAGATTAAATAACATGAGATTTTGGGGGTCCGTGATATATGGACTGAAAAAGAATAACGTTGATTACAAGCAGTGAGGGGTTGGAAGATCACAGACATGAGTTCAGTGGCGGTATTTTATTGCTGTTGATAACGGCATAAATTGGAAGTGAAGGGTTTTGGTGAAATGCCCATAATAAATGGACATTACTGGCTTGCTGAAGTTTTTCGGCGAGGTTAATAGGGAATTCTGAGTGAGGTATAGGAGAGATTTGGTTATGTTAGGTGATGAGGAGGTCTTGAGTGATAGGGCCCATAATTGACCTTTTGATTTGTATACTGTCTGTAAAATATAGACAGATTAGATTGGATATGAGGAAATGGAGACATGGTAGATAAATTGATAGAAAATGCTGCAGATAGCAGGATGTAAATTTTGTGATTTAAAGAGGAAAGTGATAGTTGTTGAAATACGCTAGCTGTGTATTACACGTGTGTTATAGAAAATGGTTTTATTGATACTTATAATGAGTTGTCTTGAGGAGTAGACATGACACTATATATTTAGGTATTAAGATAGGTAATATGGATGTAAATTCGAGTGTGGTGTATTTTTATTGTAGTTTTATTGCCAATTGATTTTATGATTTGACTTGTTGAGTTTTCTAAATAGATAAATAAGTTATTGTTAGTCCGTAAAAGTGACTAACAATGGATAGGATGTATGTCATATTATTTTGAAATATGTTTTTCTTTGAATGAGTTGATTACCTTTATTTGATATGCGGGGAAAGAAAATGCGGTTTTAAAAACTTGGGGGGCATGATATCCTGTTTTGACTTCGTTTTGGTTGATTCATGATTTTGCTTGAATTATCTTGTGTATTAAATAGTATTTACCCTTGTTTAACAAATAAGTTGAAAATGTTGTTCACAAGTTTTGTTTAAAATAAAGACGAATAAGGTGGGGCTTTATTTAGGACCCTTCGTTCAGAAAATGATTGACAAACAACGGAGGACTAGTTGAGAGACACATTCTCCTTATGAGTAATGCCTTGAAGTAAATATGAGTACCTTGTGCTGGTAGGAAGACTGCTGTGCCAATCAGCATTAGTGTGTTAGAATAGGGAAGTTAATCATATAGTGGCTATGCAGTGTTGGAAACATATACCATACTTAAATGACGGGGTTCCTACACAAATAAGAGGGTTCTGGGGAGTTAAAATAGGAGCTGCATTAAGTCAGCGTGGATTAAAGGTATATGGATGGGATGCCATATTATACACGTGATTAACGTCTAAAGAGGCTGTGATAGTGAGCAAATATAAGAGGCTGGTTGATGGAGAGTAGATATTAAGAGGGCTGTGAATGGCAGTGCATATGGTTTGGTATAGGGTTAGATAAATATATAAACAAGGATGCTTGTCATGGGATCCAAGGGGTTAAATATAGGAGCTATGATAAACAGCGTTAATTAATTTAAAAAGTTCATGGAATATGAACATTGTTATTGGTTTCATGATTGGACGTGAAATAGCTGAAATATAGGCATGGGTATGGATGGCAATACAAATATTGAGTATATAGAAGAAATTTTGGATCAACTTAATTTATAACGAACAGAGATGTAGCTTCATAAATCATAAGAGGTGTTTTTGAAAAACTTTTATAAAAGTTTTTACGTTTGCAAGGGAGGTAAATGTGATTGTTCTTGACTACTTCTTTATACCTTCATAAATTGGGTGCGCACCTCTTCTTTTCTATTCCTAACCCCATTTTTTCTGTCTATCTTGTGTTGTGTTGTCAATGTTGAGAAAGAATGAGAAGTTTCATAATGCCAAGTGTATACCAACGATTTTTATGAACCATTCTTATGACCTATATTTTTGTAATGAAACCTTGAAGAGTCGGAAACGAAGAAGAAGTATAACTTCATAGCGATTTGCTATATGGGACAATGATAAGAGACAAGTGGAGAATTAGTAGAAGTGAAAGTAGTTACTTAAGATAGAGTTAGTTTGGGATGGCTTGGAAAAAGAATATTGGGGGTTAAGGTGTTGATGAGGGAAAGAATGTTTAGAATAAGGGAGTTAGGGGTTAAGACTTTTGAAGAAAAGTCTTTTTAAAGAAAGAGAGGTCTCTGTAACAGAGTGAGTACCATCTCTGTTAATAGGTTTGATGTGCAAAAGTTTAGGCACGGTTGAGCATCCTATAAGAACGTTACTAAGTATGCTCAAGCCGTGACGTAGGGTTTTTGGAGAGGTGAGTTACAGCTAAGGTCTGGAGAAGTGAACATCATACCATGTAGTCTGTGAAATATTCTCCAGCAAATTGTGTTCAATAAAACCTTTTAGAAATTAACATCGTGACTCGTGTTATAATCGTCCCTGTGCCTGTACTGTTACACTAAGCAATAGGATGCTTACCTGAGTGTCTACGGCGACTTCTTCTGACCAACCCATGGTGCATAATTCATTCAAAATGAATGCTTTGTTTAATTCTACCACACCTGTAAATGTTTATTTCATGCTTTTGTAATAAAGCCATTAGAACGGGTTTCAAACGAACGTCCATAATATATGTTTCTCAGTTAACATACTTAAACAGATTATTGCTTCTCTGATGCCTCTGCTTTTGCGGAATCCAATTTTTTCTTCAGCTACTTCCTCGTCTATTTTATGTTGAATTATTTATGGTATGACTTTGAGTGCAGCGATTCTTGAAATGTAAATGAACAAAGTAGGAAGTACTTAGAAGCAACAGAGATGTGGTTTTAAAGACGAATGTTGCGAATTCCTTGGCCTGCCAGAGTAACTAACAACGATTGCCTCAAAGAGGCTAATGAAACTAGAACACTGTATACAACAATAAGAAAGAGACAAACAGCTTTCTTCGGTCATGTGATGAGAAGAGAGGCACTGGAGAACATCGTGACAACTGGAAAGATCGAGGGGAAGAGAGGCAGAGGCAGACCAAGAGAAAAGATGCTGGACGGATTGAGACGGTGGCATGGAGGAATATCATCAGCAGAGTTGATCCAGAACACCAAAGACAGAGATCTGTGGAGAGCCATGAACGCCTACGCCAGCCGGCACGGCACTTGATGATGATGATGATGATTTTGAGTAGTATCGTAGTTATATGGCTCATTAAGCTAATAGTTATGTAATCCTCACAGTCAACAGCTCTAGGCTTCTCGGGCAGTGTGATGAAAATGTTTTCACATCCATGGGTATGTACCCAGTATTGTATATAGTATTACATAATTATGTGGTTGTATCAATGCCAAACCTGGATAAGGATTTTATCATCTCTGTTGTTATATTGTCAGGACCTTTCGTTCTTTCGTTTTTTGATTTGTTTAATAGCCTTCCCTACTTCAGCCTGCAATATGTTTCGTCCATCTTTTGTATTATGCAATGTTGGTTTATTGCCACTGCTGTCCCAGAATACATCTTCTGCAGATTCTACACATCTTTATATCTTATATTATGTCGGTATTATTAATTATAATTTCTCATTTTTTTCCCTCTGAAACATCTGTTTTCTATAATATTATCTTTTTTCTTCAATGTTGTACTTTATTTTTATATCCTCGATTTTTTTTTTTTTTTTCATTTTTTCTGTAACCATTCTTCTTTTGTGAACTCTGCGTATGTGGCGTATTTCTCTGTCTAATAATATATATTCTGGAGTGTTCTTTGCTTTCTTTCTTTGAGACATTCTGCTCAAGATTTCATCGGTTGTCCATATTTTTTTTTTCTTATTTAACTACGCTGGCTAGGTTGTATTTTCAATCCGTTTGCTAGATTTTACACATTCCCAGTATTTTTATGTCTATATTGTTGCATGCTTTCTGCGATTTTTTTTTCGCATATCCTTTACAGGACATCGCTGTCAACACCAGCATTTTACCGCTGTTGTTGATTTCTTGACAAGATCACGCTCAGTAGTTTTCCATTGCTTTCTGAGCGGCCGGCTCACTTATCCCGTAAGTTACCAACGCGGCGAGAACTGCTTCCAATTCTCGCGCGCTGCGTTACCTTACGTTGATAAACGAGATTACGGAGAAAGTCGTTTACCCCATACCCAGGGAGACCATAATTGTAAAATCATCAGAGGTCTTAATTGTCATCGGAGACATAAACGCAAAGGTTGGAAACACTAAATATAAGCAGATAGTATGGCAACATGGTATGGGAAACAGAAATGACAGAGAAGACCGGCTGATACAGTTGTGTGAAGAAAACAATCTTACGATTAGAATACCGTTTTTATTTTTTAATTGAACCAGGTATAGTTGACTTATGTCTGTTTGTTTCAATGCTGATAAAACTATTTGAGGTATCTTCGATGTCCTATTTCTGTGTTTTTAAATTTTATTTGTAATTCTAAGACTACAGGATTATGGTCAGAGTTGATATCAGCAAGAGGGTAAGTTTTATAATTTTTAAGATTGTTTGTAAATCTAATGTAGTTAGTTTGGTTTCTTGTTCTATCTCCAGCGCTATTCTACGTATACAGTTTTCATAGGTTATGTTGGAAAAATGTGTTACAAATAATAAGATGGTTTTCTTCACAGAACTGTATCAGCAGGTCGTCTCTGTCATTTCTGTTTCCCATAACATGTTGCCATACTATCTGCTTATATTTAGTTTTTCTAATCTTTGCGTTTATGTCTCCGGTGACAATTAGGACCTCTGATGATTTTACAACTTTCAGTTTCATAATATTCTTCTAGCTGTTCATCACTATAATCATTTGATGGAGCATACATCTGAAGAATTAATATGTTGAAAGATCTTGACGTAATTTTGAGTAGTATCATTCTATCTTTATGAGACCCGAATTCATGAATAACTTCTCTCTGAATTTCATTTTACTTAAATTCCCACTGCTCTCTCGTGTTGATCTCATCGCAAGTTAATGAATGCGCAGTCGTCTCTCCTGATGTAACTAGCATCTTAAGTCTTGTTTCTGCTACACCAACAATATTTGAATTAATTCATGTCACTTGCTTCTGAAATCAGGTTGTCAAATTTTCATGCTTGATACAGGATGCGTACGTTCCATGTACCAGTTCTGAGACTTCTACTTCTACTTTTCAGGTAGATATTTTCAGAATGCACCCTATCAAAAGAATTTTGGATGTATTCATCATTATTCACTACCTTATTCACTATAGGATATGTCTTTTCCCTGAGCATATGTAAAACAGGCTCATCTCCAGGGGGATAAGAATTACCCATATCGCTGTTTTCTTTTTATTGTGATCTCATTGCTGTACGTTGGAATATTTGTTAATGGTGTTGTAACTGAGGAGACAAGGAACAGCGCATACACTCTTAACGGAATAATCCATTCTTGTGTATGCTTAGACAGGAAACAAATGATTGTAAATGACTACTAGAATTGATGCAACATAATATAGTCTTTAGTACAGAGCAGCGAAACAACACTTGCCAGTTGTCACCAAGTTCTCACATTTATTTCTTCTCATGGAAACTAGTAAAGACAGTTAATAAAGAAGGGTCCGGTAAGAAACAAGTGACAATTAAACGTGAAATATATTCTTTTACTTGTGTCCCTCACTGCTCTGTGCTGTATGTTGTCGCAGGCTTGTTTGATGTTTGGTTTACCAACTAGAGCTCGCTCGGTCGCTTCATATGCTGAGATATATGTTATTAAGGTCTTGCTGACTCCATCGATCTATCTGTTTCGCAATCTTCCCCTGCCTCTTGAAGTTTAAATTTTCATGTTGTGTGCTCTTGCTGCTGACGACATTGGGTTCATTCTCACTAGGTGGCCGAACCAGATACGTTTGTGGCTATCAATGCATTTATAAACTGCTGTTGCTCCAGTTCTATAGATCGCATCGTTTCTAACATGGTCCTTTGTTGATTTGTTCGTTGCTTTTCTCAGACCTCTCATTTCCCAGATAGTTAGTTTTTGATTTTGTTCTTTAGTTAGTGCCCATACTTGGCACTGACAGCACAATGTTGGCATTTAACTTGCATTTATAACATTCTTAATTTCTATGGGGATAGCTAAATATTTCAAGGTCAGTGTAATTTGATATGTAAAATTAATGGCTTGTTTAGTTCTTGTTTCCATCTCTATTACAGGGAGAAAAGCTGTAAATGCACTGAAGGAGTATTATGCTAGTGACAATTACATGATGTCACAAGACAAATGAAAATGTCTTCCTAGCAGAACAAACCTGCGATAATTATACAGAGCTAGCAACAGAACAAAGGATACAATATGTAAACATGAAAGAAATGGAGCAGGCGAGGAGCGCCCTCAATAAGAAGAAATCTCATGGATACATAAACAAATGACAGCGTTAACAATTTTCGTTTTATTGTGTACTTTGAGAACAGATAATAAACATGTGTGACATGTTATTGCTGCTGTAAGATAACTATAAACCTGCATATTAAATGACAAACATACTTAGGACGTGTTGTAAATGATACATTTGTTTAAATGTTGCATATCCTTTAAAGGACGTTGCAGTCAACACCAGCATTTTTCACCTGCTGTTGATATACTAGGCAAGTTTTACGTTCAGTAGTTTGCCATTGCTTTATGAATTACAGGCTCACATAAGTAACCGGCTCACGTAAATTACCAGCACGGAGCGATACGCTACCGATTCTCGCTCAGATGTGTTTCCCCTACGTGGATATACGTTGTCACAAAGTGAATGATGACAGAGTGAGAGATGGAGTGGCTATGGTTGTGTCTAGGGTATGTCAGTGTGAATGTTGTGTTGAACAAACTGATCAACCACGATGCATCAATACCAAACACCGGACTGCGCACATAATCCTTTAATTTGAACAACTGGATACAACATTATTCCTCAGGAACGTTCAGCGTTACATATATAAACATTGTATAGGCACAGGTACAGAACACGTAGTCCCAAACACACTCGCTGCTGACAACTGGGCTCAGTCTTTAATACTTAGCCTCCGAATTACTCTCACTGAAAAAACGCAGAGCGGAGTTCTCTCGCTAACTCCGCTACTATTCAATCTTTTTTCCGACCGCCGATCTTCACTGTCGGGTCCCAAAGCTCAAGTGTCCCCGTCAATGTTTTCCACTGTCTGTTAACCCTTCTTTGCAGCCCTCCCCGGGTAATGACCTTTAACCCCGTGAACTTGTTTATGTTGTATCATTGCTATCAAGGGCAGTCACCTTAATGTTAGTGAACCCAGGCATGTTTCATACGGGATTACGAATAACATCGTTAACTACTTGGCCAGGGAGACCGGCAATACATTAGACTTAGAAATTCCTGTAAAAGATACACTAGCCTTGGGACATGTTGTATATGATACTTTAACCTATTGATGTGATGTAAATGATACACTAAACTTGAGAAGTGTTGCAAATGATAGAATAGATGTAGGGTGTGTTGTAACTGCTAAACTAGCCTTAAGACGTCTTTTAAATTGTACACTAAGCTTAAGACGTATTTTACATGATACATCATACTCAGGACGAGTTGTAATTAATAACCTTAAGACATGTTGTACATGACACACTAGCCTTATGATGTGTTTTAAATTATACATTAACCGTAGGACGAGGTGATACTCTAGATTTAAGCGGTGTTGTAAAGGATCATTATTATTGTAAGTTCTCTGTTTAGAGAATACATGCATAGTATGTTAATATAATCTTCAGCTGGACGCGGTTATAAATGGACTTTGCATAAATATCATGTTCTATTATTTTCCCATCTTGCACTAGTCACTGTGACAAAGGTATTATCAGCTGAGCCTGTTAGACAATTAAATAAAAATTATTTGACAGTTATTAGATTTTCAGAACATAAAGAGGAATGGAATTGGCCTCGTAGTGAGTGTGCTTTCTTGTCAAGGAGATGGTCATAATTCAACCCCCGGCAGTGGTAGAATGATGCCTTCCGACCAGTTTGACTATAGAATCGAATAAGACTCGAAAATTAGTATTGAAAATTTTCATAAATGTGTGGGAAATTCTCCGAAAAGTTTCTGAATTGTCAGTAATTTGAAGGCGGCAGCCAACTGAACGGGGCAGTTCACCTCATTGTGACGTGACCTCGTAAAATGTGCCAGCCTGAGAGTTCACACTCCTACTACAATGTTGTTTTTCTAGTGATCTACCTGTGATCTAGTCTCGATATTGTAGGTCATATCCTCCATGAAGAACATACGCTAGCACAGTGACTAGTGTGTTTGCCTGCCATCCAGGTGATTGTGTGTTGGCATTCTCTTCGGAGTAGGGATGTTTTTGTTGTAACTGGTCTAGGAACCAAGCTAGAACCAATTTACAATGAGTATACTGTATGTTAGTAAATTTTAGAATGTAAATGCTACAATTAGGAAGATCTAGGAAGCAATGGAGATGCTGATCCTGGGATTAATGTTGCGAATTCCTTGGATTGCTAGAGTAACTGCCTGAAAGATGCTAATCTACTAGAACATTATTTTCAACGATAAGAATGAGACAAACAGCTTCTTTGGTCATGTGATGAGAAAAGAGGCTTTGGAGAACATCATGCCAAGTTGGAAGATCAAGGGGAAGATAGGTAGGGGATCGACCAAGTGAAATAATATTGAATGGACTGTGACGGTGGAAAGGAAGAATAGTATCTGCAAAGTTGATCCAGAACACAACAGACCGAGATCTGGGAGAGACATGAACGCTAAGCCAAGTGGCAAATCACATGATGGAAATGATAAATAACTGATGTGAAATGAATAGACGGCCAGCAGGATACTCATCACATCATCCATGTACTGCCGATTCACTGCTACCTTTATGTCTTGACAGACGATAGTTTGTAAATTGGATGTATACCTTTCCATAATATAAAGTTAGTTAGTATCATATCGTGTACAGGACGTTGCAGTCAACACCAGCATAATTTGCTGTTGTAATCTCGTTGCACGTTTAGTTCAGTAGTTATAAATTGCTTTCTGAACGACCGGCACCCATACCATTTCGTGAAATGCCAACACAAGGCGGTCTGCTACCAAATCATGCACAGATGTGTTTCGATATCGTATATGCGGGTTCACGAAGTATGTCCGTAAATCCATCGCCACTGAGCAAGCCCTTAGCCTGGCATACATTTAGAAACCGTGTGTTGCCCATGCAGCATAATCCCTCTCTCAGCCTGCCTAGTTTACTCCAGCAGAAAGGTAACACCAATACGTCTGGAACAAGTCAAGCTGCAGAAGCTGCCGGATCATAAAAGGAATATTATAACTGTCCGCCTGTTGGAGCTTCCATCATAAACCGATTGGCGACCGAGTCTGAGGGCCTGGTCTGTCCTGCCATGACATTTAGGTTGCATTTCCCCACACTTACTTCCTCCCAATTTTTCTTTTCCGCCCAACTGCGGAAGTTTATAAATAAAATGGATTAGTATCGCATAACCTGTTCGCGTTAAGATGTAATTACTATACACTGTGATGTTAACAATAACGAGAGGATGATAGAGTGCTAATGTTCGTATGTACTTTAATATATTTTGTGATCTGATATCTTTAAGAAAATAAAGAACGTAACATTCACTACTACTTTAATCGTTCATTCGTTGTTTCTCTATTGTTGCTACACATGCATGGGCCCTGCAGAGTGGCGCAGCAAGCAAATATCCCCACATATCTCAGACGGGTAGATTGTGCATTCAATCCTACTGTCGCTATTACTGACTGCCATCGTTTTAGACCATTAAGCACCATTTATCTCTTGGTCTGCGTTTGCATTTTCTACCTCTGTTCTCGCCAGCCCACACGGCGTCCCAATACCTATCTTCTCATCACATGTCCAACGATCATTGTTTGTCTCTTCCTTACAGTTGTGTATCATGTTTTACTTTCATTAGTATCTTCCAGGCAATCACTGTAAGTCGCTCTAGCTGTTCAATGGTTTGTTATTGACTACTTGGCATATCAAATATTGCTTGGCCAAGAAACACAATGTGCCAGCACAATATACGCACAACACGTCAATGCGTTGAAACGCCACTTTTACTGTAACATATTAGTATAGCACACTATTGTCAGTGCGCGCCACAGCGTAGAAATGCCACTTTTACTGTAACATATATTAGTATAACACACTATTGTCAGTGCGCGCCACAGCGTAGAAACGCCACTTTTACTGTAACATATTAGTATAGCACACTATTGTCAGTGCGCGCCACAGCGTAGAAATGCCACTTTTACTGTAAAACATGAGTCTATCACAATGTTCTCAATATGCTGTAATGCGTGCTAAAGAGTACTTTAACGTTTTAATAGATTCCGTACTCTTTCTTGATACTCAAAGACGTATTCATAAATATAAACGTTATACAAAATCAATTAATCACCAGTTTCCTCTTCCAACTCTTCAAAATTGTAGTGATATGTGTTATATGTTCGTTGTGCCTACCATTAGCTGGATCGTTCTCCCTGGCACTCTGTTGTGTCTGGAAATGAACATGCAGACAGTTTGGCTGGCGCCGGATCATTAGGGGATGATCTGATGCATGATAATTCAGATGTGGTGAAATCCCCATCGGAGAATGTGAATGATGCTGACCAACATATGGACTATCATTGCGTAGAGAGAATGCGGCAGCAAGCGGTTGGTCAGAGGATCTGGTCGACAGTTGTCACTGAGAGGTAAAGTAAGACGGACGTGTAATCAGATTGCAACGGGCACCATTAGTATTGTAACTCTTCACTGGCTGTTGAAGATGAGGACTGAGCGTCTTTCGGAATGCCCCGAGAGCAGTGATGTCGGTTCTTGACTCAACTCAACTCAACTCAACTCTTGGAGATTGAAGAACAGAGTAGGAGGCATACCGACACTTCTATTGCTGTTTTCCACCACCCCCACCCCCGCCCCCACCCCACACTCCCATGCTTTATATGCCGTCAATTAACTCACGAAGAGATGGTTGCATTTAGCAGCTGTTTCCAATAGGATAGAGAAACCAATCCCCCACCAAATCCCCTAAGATGACTTTTACGACATGCATGGTAGATTAAAGCAAAATATTATGAAGAGGCTCAACGGATAAATACACAAATAACACAGATACATGAGGTATGGTAGCTTAAAGTGTGATTACTTTCTGCTTCTCTTGTAGGCACTGATAACACACATACATAACGTAGTTATATGTCATTGTTATTTGTGTCACTGTAATGACACGTCATAAGGAATTTGGACGAGCCACAGTTTTCATAGACAATAGAAGTTACTTACGTTGTTTCGCATATGACGCTGAGTGTCTGATATAAACACAATACGTCGTTCCATTTGTATCCCATCCTCATTTCTATGCTCATACAATTCTCTGTGTGTAGAAAAAAACCAGACTATTGGCAACATATAAATGAACACAACACACATACTTTATTGCATTCGTATTAACTGTTAAAATCAGGGAGAGCAGCGTATGGGGAGCTATATTCCCATGCCTGCACCTGCTAAATCGCGCCCATACAGAGATGGTGTTTTGCATGATGTGACTGACGAACAATAAACCATATCTTTAATACTCCGAGTTCATGTCAATTGAAAGAAGTATATTATTATTTCCATGCTTTGGGCCAATCAGCGCTATTACAGGAGTAGTTATAAATGTGCAATTCGGGTAGGATTTGGTGGAGCCTCCACCATTTGACCTTGACCTCGGTTGATTTTCACTCCCCCTCGGTCATATTGTTGGGTGGGTATGTAGAGGTGGTATCTAGGTCATATCTAAGGGCGATAATTCTAAGATTTTATGTTTCTAAGGGCAGATAACTATTGAGTGGGTGTATACAAATTTTAATTAATTATTATAAAATAAAATAAAATAAATAAAAAATAAAAATAAATAACGACGGGGTGCGGGGTGGTGGCGAGAGAGTGGGCGCGTGGGGTGAGGCTAGGCGGTTAGGGTTTAAACACTATCAGGTATATAATAATTTTTTATTAAATCATGTATAAACAATACAATGCATATTAAATAAGTAGCGGCATAGTGGAAAATTCTGGAAGGTAGTACCGGGGAGTTATACGTCGGCAAGTGTGGGAAAATCTCCGGCGGGTGTGACGGTGGTCGGTTCATAACAGACGTGGAGGGGGTGCATACGGAAAAGTCATTAAGTAACGGGTTGTAAAAACGTGGGTGAGTGGTGTGTTAAAATATTTTGAACTGTTAGCGCATTGGTGGTGTACATTAGTACGAATAGAAGGAATAGGTGCGGTGGGGATAGTAGTGGGTATGGGTTAGTGAAATTAGTTGATAAGGGTGGTTATTAGTGCTATGTAGATGTTCATAGTAGCTTATTCACTAACATAACACGTGTTACAAATGAAACCTTGAAAGCTAAAGATCGCTGATTGTAATGGATATAGTGTAGTATCATTCGGTGGTAAGGGGTGGGTACCAGGTATTAGTGGTCAACAGATGGTCAAGTAGTGGTCAAGTGAGGAAATTTTAGGGAAAAGTGGTTATAATGATAGGGTGATGCTTAAAGGGTGGTAAATTAGTGGTCAAGTAGTGGTCAAGCAGTGGTCAAGTAGTGGTCAAGTGGTAGTCAAGTGAGGAAATTTTAGGGAAAAGTAGTTGTAATGATATGGTGATGATTAAAGGGTGATAAATTAGTGAACAAGCAATGGTCAAGTGAGGAAAATTTTAGGAAAAATTGGTCGTAGCGACATGGTGATGGTTAAAGGATGGTAAATTAGTGGTAAATTAGAGGTAAAGCAGTGGTCAAGCAGTGGTCAAGTAAGGAAAATTTTAGGGAAAATTGGTCGTAGCGACATGGTGATGGTTAAAGGATGGTAAATTAGTAGTCAAGTAGTGGTCAAGTAGTGGTCAAGTAGTGGTCAAGTGAGGAAATTTTAGGGAAAAGTGGTTGTAATGATATGGTGATGATTAAAGGGTGGCAAATTAGTGGTCAAGTAGTGGTCAAGTAGTGGTCAAGTAGTGGTCAAGCGGTGGTTAAGTGACGAAAATTTTAGGACCATTTTAGGGAAAAGTGGTTATAATGATATGGTGATGATTAAAGGGTGGTAAATTAGTGGTCAAGTAGTGGTCAAGTAGTGGTCAAGTAGTGATCAAGTGGTCGAGTGACCACTTAAATTGTAGAGGACGATGTGCCTAAGATTATGGTAGTGATTAAAGTGATCGATGACGTGGTCAAGCAGTGGTCAAACAGTGGTCAATTAGTTGAATGAACACTTAAAAGGTAGAGAAAAATACGTATATTGAAACGGTGATGGTAAAATGGTCGACAACGTGGTCAAGCAGTGGATAAGTAGTGCTCAACCAGTGGTCAACCGCTCAAGTGAGAAAATTGTAGGGTATGGTACGTGTAGTGAAACAGAGATGGATAAATTAAGTAGTGACGTTGTCAAGTAGTGATCAAGTAGAGGGCAAGTGCTGGTCAAATGGTCGAGTGACCACTTAAATTGTAAGGGAAAGTACGTGTAGTGAACCTGTGTTGGTTAAAGTGATCGATGACGTGCTCAAGTAGTGGCCAAGTAGTGGTAAATGGTCGAGTGACTACTTAAATTGTCGGTGAAAGTAGGTATAGTGACATGGTGATGATCAAGAGTTGGTCAAGTGGTGTTCAAATAGTGGTCAAGTAGTGGTCAAGTAGTCGAATGACCACTTAAATTATAGGGTATGGTACGTGTAGTGAAACGGTGATGGTAAAATAAGTAAGGACATAGTCAAATAGTGGTCAAGTACTGGTGAAGTAGTGATCAAGTGGTCGAATGATCACTTAAATTGTAGGGTATGGTATGTGTAGTGACATGATGATGGTTAAAGTGATCGATGACATGATCAAGACGTTATGCCGACTGCTAAGTTCAGAAAGTAATGTCCTTACTATCGGCAATTTCCCTGACAGGAGCGCCTCGAGCACTGATTTTGTATTGATCAATAGCACCTAGTGGTACAGTCAACACACATGGACAATAGTTACATCCGGTCAAAGATGGCGTCGCACCCTATCACACATGGGTAATTGCTACAACCAAACTACGTCTCATTCACTAAAACTGGTCAAATATGGTGTCACATCCGGTCACAGGGGTAATGGGACATCTGAGACACGTGGTTAAGAGGGAAACTATAGAAAAAGGGTGTCCTATCGGTTGTCGAGTCAGGGAACCTAACGTATGATGATCACTGTGTATAGGAGTGAATACACTGCATCATCAACACTGCATCATCAACACTGCATCCGAAGGGTAAAATGGTCACCCCCTTCTCTCTCTCTTTTCTATAACCGTGTAGTCCTAGTGTTATCCGGTTACACCAAAGGACACCCGAGCATCAACACAACAAACTGCCCCGATTCAACCTTAGGCAATGCACGTAACATGACAGGTCACATGTCCGCCGTCATAACCAGCGACGTTATCACGTATCAAATTAGACATCCACACTTTCATTTCCTTTCTATGTGGCCATAGTGTCTTTACATCTTTCTCCAGAAAGCCATTTCCAAGACCAATATATGTTTTTTCAGTGTACCTGCTCAGTGCCACACTTCACAACCAGACAAAAGTACACCTTCTATGTACCAATTCAACCGTCAAATAAGAAAATATGTTAAACAAAATATTAAAATTATTGGTCAAATACAGAAATATCTCGTCTAAACTTATAAAAAGTACGAACATTTGTTAACCTATTGGGAAAAATATCAATCAAGTAGGAAAGTTTGTTAGTCAAATTGAAAAAAATATTGACCACATAACGATATATCTTGTCCACACTTATGAAAAGTAGGGAAATTTGTTAGTCAAATGAGGGAAAAAAAGATTAACCAAGTAACGAAATACCCCCACCAAACTTATGAAAAGTACGAAACTTTGTTAAGCAAGTATGAAAATGTATCGACCAAACAGAGAAATATATCACCCAAACTTATAAAAACTAGGAACATATGTTAACCAAATGGAAAATATCTTGGCCAAATAGGAATATTTGTTAGCCAGATGGGGAAAATATTGTCCAAGTAACGAAATACATCGTTCAAACCTACGAAAAGTAGGAAACTTTGTTAATTAAATGTGAAAATTTTGGCCAAATTTCAACCAAACTTATAAATATTTCAACTAAACTTATAAAAAAGTAGGAACATTTGTCAGCCAAATGGGAAAAAGGTCGGCCAAATACAGAAATATCGCAACCAAACTTATAAAAAGAAGGAAAATATTGACCAAGTAACGAAATATCTCGTCGAAACTTATAAAAATGTAGGAAACTTTGTTAACCAAATGTGAAAAAAACAAAACAAATATTGATCAAGTAAAGAAATAACTCCTCCAAATTTATGAAAAGTACGAAACCTTGGTACCAAAATGCGACAAATGTAGGTCAAATACTGAAATATTTTGTCCAAACTTATGAAAGGTAGAAAATTGTCTTAACTAACTGGGGTAAATATTGCTCAAACTAAGAAACATGTCGACAGAAGTAGGAAATTACGTGAACCAAAGTAATAAAATTGTTGGCCAAATAGGAAAAAGTATCGGTCAAACTTATAGATGTCTCGTTTAAACTTATAACATGTATGAAAATTTGTTAGGTAAAGGTGAAAAATATTGGCCAAGTAATGAAATATCGCATCCGAACTTATAAAATGTACGAGTTAACCAAAGGCGAAAAGGCCAAAACTACAAAATGTCTCGACCAAGCTTATAAAAATCTAGGAAAAAATATTACAACTAAAATATTGATCAAAAGGTATAAATCCAAACATTATAAAAATAACCAAATGTGAAAAATATCGTCCAAAGACAGAAATATTTCAACTAAACTTATAAATAAATCAACAAAACTTGTGAAAATTTTTGGTCAAGTACAGAAATAGCTATGGAAAAAGTAAGTCCACAAAACTAAGAAAAAAAATGTAACTTCTGTAGTCAAATGTGTCTTGAACTTTTATCTGAAAAGACATTTCACAATACATAATCACCACCACTTTCCTTGTTTTACGTTACCGAAGGCCTTCACCGTATCTGGTACAGAAACACTTATACATCACTCATCTCTCCACACTCTAATACAAAGTGGTCACATCACCAAGAACTTCAAACCCCCATTGTACACGTGCTCCATTGAAACACCCATGACAGTTAACAACATGTATGGCCATGTAATCTGTGAGTCCATCGGGGATAGTTCATCCGAGTACTCGTCACCAAAGATCCATTTCCCATGGCTGACATCTTCAACTTGCTATACCACATCTTATTCTAACATATACTTTACATGAAATTTCCCAAATTTGGGGATCTATTAAAGAATACGTAATGAGATACACAAAGACACCAAGAACATATCAGACAAAACAACTCACAAACCAGACTTAGAACTAAAACTTAAACCATATCAGATGAACCACCCAACAAGTACTACTAGAACTCAAAACATAACGATATTAAGGAAACGCATACTTACACATTGTCAGACATTAGATTTAAATCCCCTACTACTAACATATCACTGGTGTCGAATTCCCGTTTCACAAAAACACCCTCTTGTCAGTTGTTAGTGAAAACCATTACATCAGTCCAGATTTGTGACTCGTAGAATCTACACTCACACAGGATCTATTAAAGAATACGTATGAGATACACCAAGACAACAAGAACATATCATACAAAACAATTCACAAACTAAAACTTAAACCATATCAGATGAACCACCCAACAAGTACTACTAGAACTCAAAACATAACGATATTAAGGAAACGCATACTAGTTTATTTCTGTTTATAACTGTTTTAATATGGCAGAGAGAAACATGGTAATTAGACTATATCTGCCTTCTTCACTGCTATCCTTTGTTCGATGACTTTTCTTCTGTGCTTGTCCTTCAGGACTGGATTCAAATTTTTTTTCAAAGTCTTGTACACGCCTTTCAAAATGCTCACGTTCTCTGATTACATGGTGCCAGCAACCATTGCGTTCTTCGGTGCCAACAGTATGGACTGTCAAGAAGTGAAGTTCTGGTGCAAAATTAACCTGTGGAGGTAAATAAAACACATTGAAACTTACAAGACGGCCACACATACTACTTCACTAAAGAAAAAACAGTAAAAAAAAATTCATGATGAGAAGTGGTAAAAGGCATCAAAAACAGACTGTCGACATTCTATTGGTCACGTCTTGAGAAAAGGTAAAGGTATAGTCACTGATGGTTTGTAGTATAGAGAGATGTACATAGAAAACATGTATAGCAGCTAGGTCTTCTGTAATAGACATGTTTACAAAAATACACATGTGAACTATGATCATTACTACCCATACACACCTTATTCGTTGATGACGAACACCTTCGGACACCGACAGTAGGATAGTTTTCGTTCCACAACAATATCCAAAATCACCAAAATATGTATGTCATTGATTCTTTCTTACGATATATCACTAAACTGGTTTGATGAATAAATATTGAAACCAAGATTTTTGTTGATTTTCTTTAGTGGGTTGTGTTCATGACATTGTCTTTTTTTGTGTGGATTAAACAGAGCTCACATTACCAGACATGAACAAAGTCTTAGAAGAAGTTATGACAAATACAGAAATATTTCAGTCAAATGTATAAAAAGTAGGAGTTAACCAAGTATGAAAAGACCAAAATAAGAAATATCTCAAAAACACTTACAAAAATAATCAATCGAAAAAAAAAAATGTTCTGCCAGAAACCTACTCGTGGCACCCAGCCAGCATTAGATGTACCAGAGACAACCTTTGCTTGGGGTGATGATTCGTCTTCAGATGAAGATATTGACCTTTTGGATAGTAGTCATGCCCCAGAGTCTCTCAAGAAAATTAATGTGTTGTGGAACGAAAACTATCCTACTGTCGGTGTCCGAAGGTGTTCGTCATCAACGAATAAGGTGTGTATGGGTAGTAATGATCATAGTTCACATGTGTATTTTTGTAAACATGTCTAATACAGAAGACCTAGCTGCTATACATGTTTTCTATGTACATCTCTCTATACTACAAACCATCAGTGACTATACCTTTACCTTTTCTCAAGACGTGACCAATAGAATGTCGACAGTCTGTTTTTGATGCCTTTTACCACTTCTCATCATGAATTTTTTTTTACTGTTTTTTCTTTAGTGAAGTAGTATGTGTGGCCGTCTTGTAAGTTTCAATGTGTTTTATTTACCTCCACAGGTTAATTTTGCACCAGAACCTCACTTCTTGACAGTCCATACTGTTGGCACCGAAGAACGCAATGGTAACTGGCACCATGTAATCAGAGAACGTGAGCATTTTGAAAGGCGTGTACAAGACTTGGAAAAAAAATTTTGAATCCAGTCCTGAAGGACAAGCACAGAAGAAAAGTCATCGAACAAAGGACAGCAGTGAAGAAGGCAGATATAGTCTAATTACCATGTTTCTCTCTGCCATATTAAAACAGTTATAAACAGAAATAAACTAGTATGCGTTTCCTTAATATCGTTATGTTTTGTCTAGTAGTACTTGTTGGGTGGTTC
Source organism: Cepaea nemoralis (assembly GCA_014155875.1). NCBI lineage: Eukaryota > Metazoa > Mollusca > Gastropoda > Stylommatophora > Helicidae > Cepaea > Cepaea nemoralis. The sequence goes on from JACEFZ010005729.1 coordinate 869,973, forward strand.
ATCTGATATGGTTTAAGTTTTAGTTTGTGAATTGTTTTGTATGATATGTTCTTGTTGTCTTGGTGTATCTCATACGTATTCTTTAATAGATCCTGTGTGAGTGTAGATTCTACGAGTCACAAATCTGGACTGGTGTAATGGTTTTCACTAACAACTGACAAGAGGGTGTTTTTGTGAAACGGGAATTCGACACCAGTGATATGTTAGTAGTAGGGGATTTAAATCTAATGTCTGACAATGTGTAAGTATGCGTTTCCTTAATATCGTTATGTTTTGAGTTCTAGTAGTACTTGTTGGGTGGTTCATCTGATATGGTTTAAGTTTTAGTTCTAAGTCTGGTTTGTGAGTTGTTTTGTCTGATATGTTCTTGGTGTCTTTGTGTATCTCATTACGTATTCTTTAATAGATCCCCAAATTTGGGAAATTTCATGTAAAGTATATGTTAGAATAAGATGTGGTATAGCAAGTTGAAGATGTCAGCCATGGGAAATGGATCTTTGGTGACGAGTACTCGGATGAACTATCCCCGATGGACTCACAGATTACATGGCCATACATGTTGTTAACTGTCATGGGTGTTTCAATGGAGCACGTGTACAATGGAGGTTTGAAGTTCTTGGTGATGTGACCACTTTGTATTAGAGTGTGGAGAGATGAGTGATGTATAAGTGTTTCTGTACCAGATACGGTGAAGGCCTTCGGTAACGTAAAACAAGGAAAGTGGTGGTGATTATGTATTGTGAAATGTCTTTTCAGATAAAACTTCAAGACACATTTGACTACAGAAGTTACATTTTTTTTCTTAGTTTTGTGGACTTACTTTTTCCATAGCTATTTCTGTACTTGACCAAAAATTTTCACAAGTTTTGTTGATTTATTTATAAGTTTAGTTGAAATATTTCTGTCTTTGGACGATATTTTTCACATTTGGTTATTTTTATAATGTTTGGATTTATACCTTTTGATCAATATTTTAGTTGTAATATTTTTTCCTAGATTTTTATAAGCTTGGTCGAGACATTTTGTATTTTGGCCTTTTCGCCTTTGGTTAACTCGTACATTTTATAAGTTCGGATGCGATATTTCATTACTTGGCCAATATTTTTCACCTTTACCTAACAAATTTTCATACATGTTATAAGTTTAAACGAGACATCTATAAGTTTGACCGATACTTTTTCCTATTTGGCCAACAATTTTATTACTTTGGTTCACGTAATTTCCTACTTCTGTCGACATGTTTCTTAGTTTGAGCAATATTTACCCCAGTTAGTTAAGACAATTTTCTACCTTTCATAAGTTTGGACAAAATATTTCAGTATTTGACCTACATTTGTCGCATTTTGGTACCAAGGTTTCGTACTTTTCATAAATTTGGAGGAGTTATTTCTTTACTTGATCAATATTTGTTTTGTTTTTTTCACATTTGGTTAACAAAGTTTCCTACATTTTTATAAGTTTCGACGAGATATTTCGTTACTTGGTCAATATTTTCCTTCTTTTTATAAGTTTGGTTGCGATATTTCTGTATTTGGCCGACCTTTTTCCCATTTGGCTGACAAATGTTCCTACTTTTTTATAAGTTTAGTTGAAATATTTATAAGTTTGGTTGAAATTTGGCCAAAATTTTCACATTTAATTAACAAAGTTTCCTACTTTTCGTAGGTTTGAACGATGTATTTCGTTACTTGGACAATATTTTCCCCATCTGGCTAACAAATATTCCTATTTGGCCAAGATATTTTCCATTTGGTTAACATATGTTCCTAGTTTTTATAAGTTTGGGTGATATATTTCTCTGTTTGGTCGATACATTTTCATACTTGCTTAACAAAGTTTCGTACTTTTCATAAGTTTGGTGGGGGTATTTCGTTACTTGGTTAATCTTTTTTTTTCCTCATTTGACTAACAAATTTCCCTACTTTTCATAAGTGTGGACAAGATATATCGTTATGTGGTCAATATTTTTTCTATTTGACTAACAAACTTTCCTACTTGATTGATATTTTTCCCAATAGGTTAACAAATGTTCGTACTTTTTATAAGTTTGGACGAGATATTTCTGTATTTGACCAATAATTTTAATATTTTGTTTAACATATTTTCTTATTTGACGGTTGAATTGGTACATAGAAGGTGTACTTTTGTCTGGTTGTGAAGTGTGGCACTGAGCAGGTACACTGAAAAAACATATATTGGTCTTGGAAATGGCTTTCTGGAGAAAGATGTAAAGACACTATGGCCACATAGAAAGGAAATGAAAGTGTGGATGTCTAATTTGATACGTGATAACGTCGCTGGTTATGACGGCGGACATGTGACCTGTCATGTTACGTGCATTGCCTAAGGTTGAATCGGGGCAGTTTGTTGTGTTGATGCTCGGGTGTCCTTTGGTGTAACCGGATAACACTAGGACTACACGGTTATAGAAAAGAGAGAGAGAAGGGGGTGACCATTTTACCCTTCGGATGCAGTGTTGATGATGCAGTGTTGATGATGCAGTGTATTCACTCCTATACACAGTGATCATCATACGTTAGGTTCCCTGACTCGACAACCGATAGGACACCCTTTTTCTATAGTTTCCCTCTTAACCACGTGTCTCAGATGTCCCATTACCCCTGTGACCGGATGTGACACCATATTTGACCAGTTTTAGTGAATGAGACGTAGTTTGGTTGTAGCAATTACCCATGTGTGATAGGGTGCGACGCCATCTTTGACCGGATGTAACTATTGTCCATGTGTGTTGACTGTACCACTAGGTGCTATTGATCAATACAAAATCAGTGCTCGAGGCGCTCCTGTCAGGGAAATTGCCGATAGTAAGGACATTACTTTCTGAACTTAGCAGTCGGCATAACGTCTTGATCATGTCATCGATCACTTTAACCATCATCATGTCACTACACATACCATACCCTACAATTTAAGTGATCATTCGACCACTTGATCACTACTTCACCAGTACTTGACCACTATTTGACTATGTCCTTATTTATTTTACCATCACCGTTTCACTACACGTACCATACCCTATAATTTAAGTGGTCATTCGACTACTTGACCACTACTTGACCACTATTTGAACACCACTTGACCAACTCTTGATCATCACCATGTCACTATACCTACTTTCACCGACAATTTAAGTAGTCACTCGACCATTTACCACTACTTGGCCACTACTTGAGCACGTCATCGATCACTTTAACCAACACAGGTTCACTACACGTACTTTCCCTTACAATTTAAGTGGTCACTCGACCATTTGACCAGTACTTGCCCACTACTTGATCACTACTTGACAACGTCACTTCTTAATTTATCCATCTCTGTTTCACTACACGTACCATACCCTACAATTATCTCACTTGAGCGGTTGACCACTGGTTGAGCACTACTTGACCACTGCTTGACCACGTTGTCGACCATTTTACCATCACCGTTTCAATATACGTATTTTTCTCTACCTTTTAAGTGTTCATTCAACTACTTGACCACTGTTTGACCACTGCTTGACCACGTCATCGATCACTTTAATCACTACCATAATCTTAGGCACATCGTCCTCTACAATTTAAATGGTCACTCGACCACTTGACCACTACTTGACCACTAATTTACCACCCTTTAATCATCACCAATCATTATAACCACTTTTCCCTAAAATGTTCCTAAACTTTTCGTCACTTAACCACCGCTTGACCACTACTTGACCACTACTTGACCACTAATTTACCACCCTTTAATCATCACCATATCATTACAACTACTTTTCCCTAAAATTTCCTCACTTAACCACTGCCTGACCACTGCTTGACCACTAATTTACCACTCTTTAATCATCACCATATCATTACAACCACTTTTCCCTAAAATTTCCTCACTTGACTACTACTTGACCACTACTTGACCACTACTTGACTACTAATTTACCATCCTTTAACCATCACCATGTCACTACGACCAATTTTCCCTAAAATTTTCCTTACTTGACCACTGCTTGACCACTGCTTTACCACTAATTTACCACTAATTTACCATCCTTTAACTATCACCATGTCGCTACGACCAATTTTTCCTAAAATTTTCCTCACTTGACCATTGCTTGTTCACTAATTTATCACCCTTTAATCATCACCATATCATTACAACTACTTTTCCCTAAACTTTCCTCACTTGACTACCACTTGAACTTTACTTGACCACTGCTTGACCACTACTTGACCACTAATTTACCACCCTTTAAGCATCACCCTATCATTATAACCACTTTTCCCTAAAATTTCCTCACTTGACCACCACTTGACCATCTGTTGACCACTAATACCTGGTACCCACCCCTTACCACCGAATGATACTACACTATATCCATTACAATCAGCGATCTTTAGCTTTCAAGGTTTCATTTGTAACACGTGTTATGTTAGTGAATAAGCTACTATGAACATCTACATAGCACTAATAACCACCCTTATCAACTAATTTCACTAACCGATACCCACTACTAACCCCACCGCACCTATTCCTTCTATTCGTACTAATGTACACCACCAATGCGCTAACAGTTCAAAATATTTTAACACACCACTCACCCACGTTTTTACAACCCGTTACTTAATGACTTTTCCGTATGCACCCCCTCCACGTCTGTTATGAACCGACCACCGTCACACCCGCCGGAGATTTTCCCACACTTGCCGACGTATAACTCCCCGGTACTACCTTCCAGAATTTTCCACTATGCCGCTACTTATTTAATATGCATTGTATTGTTTATACATGATTTAATAAAAAATTATTATATACCTGATAGTGTTTAAACCCGAACCGCCTAGCCTCACCCCACGCGCCCACTCTCTCGCCACCACCCCGCACCCCGTCGTTATTTATTGTTATTTTTTATTTATTTTAATAATAATTAATTAAAATTTGTATACACCCACTCAATAGTTATCTGCCCTTAGAAACATAAAATCTTAGAATTATCGCCCTTAGATATGACCTAGATACCACCTCTACATACCCACCCAACAATATGACCGAGGGGGAGTGAAAATCAACCGAGGTCAAGGTCAAATGGTGGAGGCTCCATCAAATCCTACCCGAATTGCACATTTATAACTACTTACAGGTTTAACAAGCATCGCTTGATAGATACGGGCGCTGGCTTCTCGTCATGCTTGGGTTAGTTCCGCTTGTACGAGGGGGCTTCAAGTGAACACCTTAAATATATTTTTTGTTTGCTGTGAATATCCTGAAAACTGTGGTGTTTGTCCATCAAGAATGATGATAACTATTTATTTCTTCCAACAGTGTTCAACGTTTGGAGCCGTGAGTTCTAAGATGGCTGGTAAAGTCTATTGTGGCTCGAAATGTTCTTTGACAATGTGAGCAAGGAATGCTTGATGTTCCAGGACGAGGTTTTCCCGCAGTGGTTTTTCTGTCCAGCTTTTTTCGCAGCGCGGTTAGTCATGTTTGCTTCACAAGTGACTACACCCTTGCGTAATTAGTTAGTCGATAGATCATCCTCGTTGCACATCGAACCATTCAGTCCATAAGTGCTCGGATCCCCTCCTCAGCAAATCCCGCAGCGTGTAGCGGCTAACGACGCCAGTTCTGTGTTGGTTTATCAATCTTCTTTGGCTTCCTGCGTAGTGCTCTTGTTTGGCCACCCCTCTTTTAATTTGCTGCTCTCGCAGTCTGGCCATTGTTGTAGATTCACAGTCATCACTTGGTTCTCGCAAAAGTCTCACTTCTCGTAGAGCATTCAGAATGTCGGCCTGGTCCATGGCGCGTCCGCCCTCCACAGTAGCCTCACCTGCGAGCTTGTCAGCCCGCTCATTTCCTTGTACTCCCGCATGCCCTGGCACGAAGATGAAACTAATCTTTGCCAGCCGAGACCGCTTCAGAGGCAGCAACCATTCTCTTCGGATCGACCCCTCCTCTATCCTCTTGATCATGTTCATTGAGTCGCTAAGGAAACAAGCCCTAGTGAATGTCTGTGTCTCGAGCCATGTAATTGCTTTACTTACTGCCATGACTTCCATGGTCAGGCTACTTGTGGTTTCAGTGAAAGCACCAGAGTCCTCCTTCACAATTCTCCCTCCGGCCCGAGCTGTAAAGGCCCATGAGCTTCTCACATGTCGGACGACCGACCCATCTGTGTAGATGACCGCGTCACCGTCTAGCGAATTCTCGAAAATCAACGCTTGTACTTCAGCCTCAACAGCAGCCGGATTTTTGGATTACCCTTGCGTAATGATGTACGCCACGAATTTCGGCCTTTGGGAGTAGTCTCCCAAGTGCCGTGATAAATTCCTCATGCTTTGACTGAGTTCTTCAGAGTGTCTTTAAAGCGTTACCTCTGATCGCATTGTAAGCGTTTACCACAACGCAGCTCGCCGTAAAAAATTTAAAGAAAAACGTTTACGAAACCTGTTGCCATGCTGTTGTTTGGTTGAATTTAACTGTAGGCTCGTTTGGTAGACAACAACGGACACCTTGTTACTTTGATCGCACAGAGCTAAAGGAATGACGTTGTAACATAACTCGTTGTCAGTAGACACTCAAGCGTTTACTGAAACCTCATAGCCATCAGTTCCCCGTACCGATCATGGCTGGTATCTGCTCAGTGCATTACTCTGCAAGACATTGTTTACACACGGAGCAATCTGTCCCGAGAGTCCTGACTGTTGGTGTGTCCCTGGAGTCATCATAGTCATTGTCACCCTCACGATGTCAATAGCTATAGAGTCAGATTTGCAAATATGGGTACGTAAACACTTACGCTCAACTCCTGTCTGAAAACACATTAATTAAACGCTGGCCGGTCTTCCGTGAATCAAGGTCAACATTAACCACACTTCGTCTCGCATCGTCTTTAATGGCTGTCTAATATTGTTGATGTTTCTCTCAAATTGTCACTGAATCATTTGTTAATTGTGACAGACTTGTTAGCTGGTATATTGGTTCTTGTACAGCTAAGCTTTATCAATGTAGTTGGTCTTACACAGTTGACTCTAGCCAGCTGTCCGCCGAATGCCGTTAAGACCGCGGTCACCGTCCGAATTCAAGTCTTGTCACGCTATCGTCATTGACCCGTCTCGTGTCGACTGATCACCGTTTGTTTTAGTTCTTTGTCCAGTTTCTACTGGGATGTTTTCAGTTACCATTTCTCGTTAATGGTAGTTTACTGGTCTTGTGATTTTGTCTTATCACCGTCGTCTCCTCCATTAACTCTCTACAGGGTACTTTTCGGGTCATAGCACCTGTGATCTGGCATACAAGTCAAGTGAACAGCCTAGGGAATCTGATTCTTCATTATTAGAGTGTGGATAATGGGCATGGACGTTTTTTCTAGGTCTCCAGTATCTGGGATCTTGTCTTGCCATTTAATCTTCAATAGCTTCCTAAGGCAGACTGTGTGGAAGTGGTTTAATTTTCTGGCTTGTCGCTGGTAAACAGTCCAGGTGTTATAAGCATATATCATTGTGGATAATACGACTGTTTTGAAGACTTTCAGCCTTGCTTGCAGGCTTCTTCCATTTCTGTCCCGCACATTCTTTTACAGCCTGCCAAGATAGATGAATTTGGCTGAAGATTGACTTGCGCGAAAAATTTAATTAAAGTGAGAAAGAGTTGCGCAATTCGTCGACAACACTGTTTCACCCGAGTCCACCTGAATCCAGTGACAAGACAAATCAAGAGGACTGAAGACGAATACAAATGCAGTGGATGACCAGGGCGCTCTACGAGCTTTGTCGTTCGTATTATGTTCCGCGACGTTTTGCAGGTAAACTCCGCCTTGCCATTTGAATCCAGCATGTCACAGTTGATGACCAGAGGGGGGCCGCTGCTGCATGCTGACAGCTACTAGGAGCTCCAGGTGTGAGCTGAATGTCTGGCTTGGACCAGAGGCGAATGGGCCCTGAAAAGGGCATGACAGCTATCCTTACCACAGGTACTACCAATGCCAGACTTCCCAGAAGAAGTACAGACAAAATGTATCATGTATCGATGCAGTCACCACTGCGTTCAATGCAAGGCCTCTGTAGCATATAAAGTGCTCAGATTCCTCTAGGAAAAAATGCTCTTGGTCGAGTGTGTCACCACTCTGGGTTCACTACTCAGTGTGTCTGTCAGAAGTCACGATGTTTTTAAACATCCTTCTCCACTTATACATTTGCTGGAATGACAGGCGTGCATCAAAATACTGGACCTTTATTATTCGATGAATTGTACCCTTTAACTGCTCAAAACAAAGATAATAACACGCTACTCCTCTTTTATACAAGTCAAAAGTGGGGCCTCCATCTTTAAACTTTCCTTTTATCGTCACCGTGTTTCTCTGCACAATAATGAACCATATTTAACACAGTTGACATCCCTAGCAACAATATCGACAGTTTACAAGACAATGGCATGGTTATTATAATGTATATCACTCTTTTAAGGTTATCATTTGAAGCCCTCTCGTATATTCAGTAATATTTCTTACACCTACCAATCCAAGGTAAATGGGTTTATACATGTACTTCATCTTGTTCTCATATGTATTAAGTAACAGTGTTTTATATTTTATATTGCCACCAATCCAAGACAAGATCATCTGTTTTGAATGTTGTTTGGATCTTGTCTCTTCTCTCTAACACCTTTAAGGTTCTCTTAATCTCTTCTTCTGCCTAGATTATTCTTTGCATCCTGCTAAAACACCTAATAAAAACACTAGTACACTCGTTTCATCTATCCATGCAATCAACGACCAGACAAATACTACAGACACTAGCCATAACTGGATCACCGCTCGAACTCCGCATGGGCACGTTACATATAGTTAATGTGAATGAACATAAAACACTAGGTCTTTTAATTGACAGCCATTTGAGCTGGAGCTCACATGTTCACGTTCTTACCAAGAAAATAGCACAAAAAGTTTACCAACTTGCTAACATTCAGCACTTCCTGGACGAAAGCACACGAAAAAATATTCTATACATGCTGTATCCAATCACATCTCGATTACTGTTCCACAGTTTGGGATGGTTGCCCTAAATCTAATTTAAAACGACTATGTTCTCAACAAAACCGTGCTATTCGTCTGGTTTCTGACATAAAGCAAGTTGAAAGTAATAATTTGTACAGTCATCTAAGACTTCTACCACTTCAAAAGCGCTTCCTTTTCAACAAAGCCAAATTAGTGAACAAAATTATATCTCAAAATACCCCAGAGTATCTTCTGCCGCTGATTCGATCTAATGCAATGAACAGCAAGCGCCTAAATTTGTTACATGTCTCAAAGCCTAGATTGGTCCTATACAAAACATGTTTCGCCTATTCTGGTGCTCACTTATGGAATTATCTGACTCCAGATCTGAACACTCCAATGAGTCCCTACAAATTTAACCGAAAACTCTTTCAATACTTAATCCATACCGACTATATGCCACCATAAATCATTTACTGGTATAATTGTTCATTATAATTGTTTAACTATAATTGTTCACTATATATGTGTGTGCGTATGGGAGCGAGAGAGAGAGAGAGAGAGAGAGAGAGAGAGAGAGAGAGAGAGAGAGAGAGAGAGAGAGAGAGAGTGGGTGTCAGAGAGAGTGAGAGTGTGAATGTGTGTGTGCGTGCGTGTGTGTGGAGAGAGTGATTGAGCGAGAAATGGTAGGGGAATGTGTCAGTGCATGCATTCGTACGTGTATGTATGAGAGTGAGTGAGGGAGTGTATGCGTGCGTGCGTGCATGCGTATGTGTATGTGTGAGAGAGTGTGATTGAGAGAGTGAGTGTGTGTGTGTGAAGGATTGTGTGTGAGAGTGAGACAGTGCGAGAGTTGATGTGTTAGTGTGTGTGTGTGTGAGCGCGCGCATGCGTGTGAGTGTGTGTATATGAAAGAATACAGAGAGAGAGAGAGAGAGAGAGAGAGAGAGAGAGAGAGAGAGAGAGAGAGAGAGAGAGAGAGAGCTGAGCAGATGCATGTCATGTAACACGCATGTTATGTAACACGCGAATCCGTTTGTTTGTGTATTCTCATCTGTCATATTATCAGGTAAATACCATTTGATTTTATCATGTATAATATAAACTTATGTACATTACCGTAATTTGAGTGAGAGAGTCAGTGAGTGTGAATGAGAGACAGAATGGGTGAGCATGAGAGTGAATGTGTGTGTGTATGTGTGTGTGTGTGTGTGTGTGTGTGTGTGTGTGCGCCCCTTCTCTGTGTGTATCTCTGTGTGTGGGAGCATCACTATTTTTACGTCACATACTTTTTATGTACATATTTTTCTCCATGTTTAACATTTTTATGAGACTGCTCATGACAATTGTCAGTGTATGTGTGTGAGTAAAGTGTGGGAGTTTGTTCATACTAGTTTCAATGCTAGCGTGAGACATTTTGTATGTGTCTAGATGTGAGGAGGTGTGAGTGTGTGTGGAGGATGTGTGTGAGTGAGGAGATATGTGTGGGTGGGGGATGTGTGGGTGGGGGTATGCGTTTGGATGGGTTGGGGTGTGTGGGTTTTTGTGGGTAGTGATATTTGAGGGTGTTGGTGGGATCTGTGGATGGATGTGTGGGGGTGAAAGTAGGGGTGTGGGAATGGGTGTGGGGGATGTGTGTATGGGTGGAGGATATGTGTATGGGATGGGTGTGGGGTGTGTGTGTGTTTATGTGGGTGGAGATGTATGGGTGGTTTGAGGAAGTATGTGTGGGTGGCGGGGTTGTGTGGGTAGGGGATTGTGTTGGATGGATTGGGGATGCAAGGGCGGGTGGGGAGAAGTGTATGGTGTATGGGTTTGAGATATGTGTGCGGTGTGCTGGTGGGGGATGTGTGCATGGTGTGTGGGTTGGGGGTGTGGTGGTATGGGTGAGGATATGTGTGTGGGTGGGGGATAGTGTGTGGTGTGAGGGATGTGTGTGATGGGTGCGGGGAATGTGTGTATGGGTGGGGTATATGTGTGGGTGAGTAGGGGATGTGTGGTGGTTGGGGGAAGTATGTGGGCGTGTGTGGGTGGGAGATGTGTGCGTGGATGGTGAATGTGTGGGTGGGGGTGTGTTAGTGGCTTAGGGATGTGTAGGTGGGTGAGGGATGTGCATGTGTCGGGGTGGGATGCGTGAGTGGGTGGAGGATAAGTGTGGGTAGGGGTATTGTGATCGAGAGATGTTTGGTTGGGGGTGGGTGGGTGGGGGTGTGTGGGTGCGTAGTGGAGGATGTGTGCGTGAGTGAGTGTGTGTTGGTGGACGGGTAGGGAATGCGTGTGTGGGTGGGAAGAGGTGTGTGGTGTGTTGGTTAGGGATATTGTTTGGGTGAGGTATGTGTGTGTGGATGGGAGATTTATGTGGTGTGTGGGTGGGGTTATGTGGGGTGGATGGGTAAGTGTATCTGTGTGAGTGTGGGTAGAAATTTTGTGTGGTATGTGGGTGGGGGATATGTGTGTGGTGTGTAGGTGGGGATGTGTGGTGGTATGTGGGCGTGGGATGTGTTGGTGAGGGATGTGTGTGTGTGCGGTGCGTGGGTTGGGAATATTGCGTGGTAGGGGATGTATGTGATGTGCGGGTGGGGGATTGTGTAGTGGGGATTGGGTTAAGGCATGTATGGGTGGGTGGAGGATGTATGTGTGGGTGGTGGGGTGTGTGTGTGAGTGGATTGGGGATGTATGGGTAGTTAGGGAGATGTGTGTGTGTGGGGGGAGGGGGGATTGTGTGCGTGGGTGGGAAATATGTGGTCAATGGAGATGTGGCTGGGGGATGGGTGGTTTGAGGTGTGGATGGGGAGAGGATGTGTGGGTTAGGATGTGTATGTGGGTGGGCGTGGGATATGTGGGTTGGTGGGGGAATGTTTGTGGGTGGCGAGTGTGTTTTGGTTGCGGTAACAGGTGAGGGCAGTGTGGGTGGGGGATGTGCGGGAGGGGGATGGGTCGGTTGGTGGGGTATGTATGTGTCCCTTGGTGTGCGTGTGTGTGGGTAGGTGGGGGTGTGTGTGGGTGGGGTAATGTATGGGTACGTGGGAGATGGGCCTCATAACATGGTAATTTGCCTTGTTTATGTTTACAACATTCATTTCACAATGTTTATTTTTCTTCCTATGCAAATGTATAATGCTCGTGACGAACGAAAGACGAGTGATTGGGAGGGCCGAATGTAAGACGGGCCTGCGCGCCCAATTTGTGACCCTAATAAAGTTGATTTGATTTGATTTCTGTTGTTTCAGAGACACATTTCAAAGCTGCGTTCGCTTTTATGGTCAGGGCATAAAGGCGGTATGCCATGGGCAAGGCAGGTCTGCGTTGTGTCATGGGTACGCTATATCTGCGTAGTGCTATAGGCAGGGCATATGTGTGTAGTTAGTATTTGCTTACGCAGTTCAGTATTGCTGTTACATGGTGTTGGGAACGAGATGTTCTTTTGTAATGTTTTATTAGATTTTATTTTGAATAATGCAATCATTAAACTTATTTCAGTTTTCAACGAGCATCCTCTGTGTGGCCCAAATTGGCAAACTTCTGCACTTGTTCAGATGTTTTTCGCTCGATGATAATATATTTGTTCTGGACTTTTATTGTAAATAATATTCCTTTTGACTATCGTGAATTTAAGGAGGAGAAAGAAATGCAACCCTTTTTTACACACTCTGACCCCTATTTGGTATATGGTGCGAGCTTCATATTTGTGTTGAACAATTAACTGGGGGCCGCTTGAACGTCCATGGATCATTCCTGGAAGCAATTTCCAGTGGAATTGACCCTGACGTCTAAGGCCAATTTTTAAAAAAACATACAAACAAACAAATTCGCAGCGTTGGAGATTCGAAAAAATTATCAACGGGCTTGCATGCAAGCCGCTGCCCCCTACCACTGCTGTTCCCTACTATCGTTTACCTTCGTACCAAATACTTTAGCTGAGTCATGACTTAGGTGCAATGAAATACGTAACAATAATATTTAAAACCATACTACAGGAAAGGGGAAAAGTCCAAAGAAGGAGAGCAGATATATAAAACGATACAAGTGAGAAGATACCACCACGAGATGGACAACCAGCAGTCTTTCAGAACGTACTACCTGCAATGGAACGCTGCGGATATCATACCGGAATGTATTATCTCATTCTACAGTCAAAATGGACAAAGTAAGGAGGAAAGAACAATTAGAAGGAAAAACGTGAGGTCTGGTCGGGTTCCCAAGATCAGTTCCGTGTCTGGCGTTCGCTGTCACGGATGGCTGTGTGAAGTGCACCCAATCAGGAACATCTCAGCCGTCGAAGATTACTGAGGCAGATGTTTCGAGAATGAGACCGCAGCGCGAAGCAGGAGTCGCGACTTCAGAGGACAAAAGGGCAATTATTGAACGATGGGTCGACGAAGGTCTCGATAAGCACTCACTCTCTAACTATGAGTAGTTGGCCTGCGTTCAGTAAGCTGGAATAGTTCTTTTGGTCAGTCCTGCCTGGCGTAGCTTGAAGATCGTCGGTAGGCGTGCAGTGGTTTTGCATGTATCACCGCGTATCGAGGAGTGCAAGTGGGCGGATATCATCTGTATTCTGGTGCGGGGAAATGCAATTTAGAGACTAAATGTAATGACAGGAAAGACCAGGAAGTGAGCGCTGATCGGCAACTGGTCTAGGATGGAAGCTCCTACAGGTGGACAGTTAGAGTGTTGCTTTGCTGATCCGGCATCTTCTGCAGCCCTTGTTCAAGACGTATTAGTTTTACCCTTACTCTAGAGTAAACTTGGCAGACCGAGAGAGGTATCATGTTGCATAGGTTCAGTCCAGGCTCTGTGCCATGGAGAGGTATAACTCAATTTTACAAACTATCTTATATGAAGACAGGTAGTCTTGGGGATAGCTAGAACGACAAGTAGATAATGAAATATATAAGTGTGTAGTTAGCTAGGCTAGCAGGTAGATAACTAGGGGGTTAAGTTATAGATAGGCAGGTACAATGTCTGTTGGTACATACGTATTTAGGTACATAGCTAGGTAGTAGATACCTTCGTAAGGAGACAACTGGATAGATAGGGAGGTAGAAAGGCAGTCAGGCTAGTAACTAGAGTATATTTATACATATGCATGTTTACCGTTACTGAAATTATCAGGCTGTCCCGGGCTCCAGGAGGTAAATGGCCCAATAGCTTCCCCGTTTGAGATCCATCGCCAACTTCCTTCACGAAATTGGTCAGTACCGCCTAGCCAGGCTGCGTTAACTAAAGATGAAAGGTTAAATCAAATTACGCTGTCTTATTAAACACGAAACTTATCAGAGTACAAAGTCAAAGGATAATGCAGGGCCATTTACACGACGAAAGCGTCATTGAGCATGTGACGCAAGACACTTATTTTTATACATGATTCTGAGAGACAGGTCAGAAGCAGCGGTTAGCATATTAACTACACTCCGGTGTGGATCTCAGTCAAAGTACAGACAACACAGGACTCAGGACAATCACATAACGTGCTCCGTTCTCATAGTCAACAACCAGCAAAGAGTCACAATATTAATGATACCAGTTGCAATCTTATTATGTGTCTGCCTGGCCTTTTCTCAGAGAGCTGAGTGTAGGCCGTATTCTGTCGTCATTGATTGCCGCAACATTCTCTCCAGTCAACGATGGTGTATCTGTTCTTCCATATTCTACACATGATCCCAAAAGACCTGGACCGCATCTACCTTTTCTTGCATCAATACCCCACACATCAGTGAATACTGAGCTAATTTGTCCGTCTGGTCATTTCCCAACTCCCCAGTATGCCATGGGGAATAGATGAAACGGATGCTCCTTATTTGTAACTTTTCTTGTTAAATACAACATGCCACACTCTACGAAGCGTATCTGTGTTATCGCTTCTCAGCGTGCTCTGTTAGTCCGTTACAATTACTACACGTGTGTGCTGTTTGTCTTCTAGAAAGCCGCAATGACTGTCTCCTCCACCATTCTCAGACTAGATTCAATCGATCAATCAGGTGTCGTCTCGCAAATGAAGGTTGACTGCAATGGATCTCAAACACTGTCTGTCTCTCGCCTTGACTGTACATTATGTCAGGCTGATGTTCGTCCATCTCTTGATGTTATCCTCCCACTTGTATCGTTGTCTACCCCCTGCTCGCTTGCCCTCAACCTTGTCTTCCAGTATGGTTTGTATAAGAGTATCATGTCTTTTAACGTGGCCAAAATATTTCACTCGTCTCCTGTTTATTTCTTTCATCAACTCTCTTTTCATTCCCAGTTTTTCTAGGACCTCTGCATTTGATTGTTTTTGTTTCCATGAAATACGACCAATTCGTCTGTATATCCATATCTCCAGGGCTTCTATGCGACTTTCTAGTTGCTTGTTTAATGTCCAGGCTTCCGCTTCATACAGTAGCGTCGAATATACGTAGCATATGATATTTCTCATTTTTAATTCGTTATTAATCTCTCTAGATGTTAATGCCATTGAAAGCATTTTGGCCATTCCTATTCCCCTTTTGATTTCCATTTGACTTCTGCCATAATCTGTTATTATATGTCCAATATAAGAAAAACTTGTTACTTGTTCTAGTATCTGCCCGTTTACTGTGATATTCGTTGATGTTCATCGATTACCTTTCCATTTCACTACTAATTATCGTAGTTTTTTTGTTTTTTTGCATGTTAATATCTAAGCCACATTCTGCACTGTGCCTGTTTACTTCTTCCACTAGGTCTAGCAACTCTTGCTCACTTTCTGCTATTCACTCGGTATCGTCAGCATATCTAAGATTGTTTATTATTCTTCCATTGATGTTGAGTCCAGGCATTTCAACTTGTTTAAAAATTCGTTCTGTGTATAGGTTGAAGAGGCTTGGGGACAGTACACATCCCTGCAGTACTTCTCTGTTTATCTCTATAGGCGACGAATAGTTATTACCGCATCTAGCAGACACCACTTATTCCCAGTACAAGTTACTAATAAGTCTGATGTCTTTTCCTCTACTCCTTTATCTTGAATGCACGTAATCAGTCGTTCATGTTGCACTCTATCAAAAGCTTTCTTGTAGTCTATAAAACAAACATATATACTTTTTTGAACTTCTATATATTTTTCAATTAACATCCTCAAACAGATAATTGCTTCTCTGGTGCCGATGTTTTTGCAGAACCAAATTGTTCTTCAACTACTTCCTCATCTACGTTATGTTGAATTCTTTCTTGTATGACCTTAAGTAGTATTTTAGTTATGTGGCTCATTAAGCTAATAGTTCTGTAATTCTCATACTCAACAGCTCTTGGCTTCTTCGGTAGTGTGATGAAAATGGATATTTTCAAATCCTTGGGAATGTACCTAGTATTATACATACCATTACATAGTTGTGTGATAGTTTCAATGCCAAAGCTGGATAAGAATTGTATAATGTCTGTTGTTATCTGGTCAGGACCTGCAGCCTTTCCTTCTTGCATCTTTTTAATAGCCTTTTCTACTTCAGCCGTTAACATGTTTGGTCCATCTTGAGTATTATACAATGTTGGTCTCTTGACCCTGTTGTTCCAGAATAAATCTTCTGTGCACTCTGGAGACTAGATTGTGTGGTACCAAATGCCAGTCTTGCACTAAACACAGTCCATTGACCTGAGATATGGGCCCCATGCACGTCTTTTGCTTCAAAGCACAAAGTCATCCGTTACATGATTACATCACCTCACGGCACCCTGGAATAACATACCTCTAAATTCCACACACACACACACACACACACACACACACACACACACACACACACACACACACACACACACACAACAATCACTACCAAAATTCACAATCAACAACGGGGCAATTGGAAATGTCAAAGAACAGTTTTTTTTCCGATTCGATTACCCCTACCCCTTTCAACATAAGAGAGAAGTTAAATTAGGGTTCATCACCGGCTTACGTTAATAATCCCGTGAATAGGATATTAATTTGAATGTGATTGTTGTCCAAAGAACGTCGCACATTGTGCCTGTATAATCAACAGCAATGGGGAGGGGATAAAAGAAGCCAGACGCATGCTGGACAAAACAATGTAGAGATTATACGGTACAATCAGCCATGGCACAACACAAGTATAGCAAATTAATGTCACATGTTTGAGAACATGCATATTTCATTTGCAATATACCTCCTCTTCTTCTTCGTTCACCTTCAGACGTCAGTATGAGTAAATGCAAAGACAACAGCAGTCACTTAACCTTATTGGTATCCCCATAGAGTTTTTCCTCAAATGGAGTGGATGCAGGCAAAACACCTTTCTCTGTTGTGCATATATTGGACACTCCTACAACAAATGTTTACTTGTCATTTTACCTGTTCCACAATTACATTCATCAGTATCCCATAACTTTATTATACATGTGTGTTATTTTATCGTGTTGTGGCCTGTCCCTAATCTGACGATTGTAACTTGTTCTTTTGGGAAGAGTTGGTAATATGTGACCTCGATTCTCCGATTTCCACTTTGTTCTATAATTGCTTTTTATTATTATCCACGCCTCATCATAGGTTATGTCTTTCACTTTCCTAAGCTAATCGGTCTACTTCTTAATTTCCAGGTCTTATGCCATGGGAAGGAATCGATTGCGTATTACAGCCTTAAGAAAAAACAAAAACAACAACAACATACTGGCATAGTTCTCGTGTATCAGTACAAAGATCTTTCACATAATAGGATATATTCAAGATCTAATCTTTTTCCACGATGATTCTGCCATGTTTGGGTGTCAGGCAACCCGTTGATGTCTCTAATGTTATTTTATATTAGTGATGTCATTAATTCGTGCGTGCATTAATTTGGTGTTCCAGGTGTTATGTATCGTTTCAATGTCCGTACAATTTTAACCACACACCGTTTCTTTCTCCTTCTGCATAATTTCATACACTTCCTGACTATGTTTGTTTTGTCAGCTTATTTAAATTAGGTTTCAGATGAAAATGAAGAAATCAGGACTAAAGTTGGCGTGATAGCAGCGATATAATTTATTTATTAGAAGGAAGCAAGTAAAATGGTTTGACGATGCGAGTAGGTTACCAACTAATAGTATACCACAACAAGCAATGATGTACAGACGAAATAAAAGCAAATGAAGCGGCAGACCATGTAAAAGATTAACGGAGGAAATAGCAGAGTCCATGGGAATATCGATACATGAAGCCCATAAGCATGCCCTCTCCCGCTGTTTATACTTCACCTCGACACCTCAAGGTACACTAGGAACATGATGAGATGAGAGATGCGATTTAAGATCCCTTCAGTCATCCTTTCTTATACTCTTTCACTTCCAACTGTAGGATAGTTGTTTCTGCAGGTTGTCTGATGGAGTTCTATAATATATCATGTTGGTCGCTGACATCTTCAAATATAATATCTAGATCAGACAATTCATAATAACTGTTCTTTACTTCTACGTTAAATGTATCTGATAATTCCTCCTCCTTCCATGCACAAATATCAAATTGTGACATTTGTGTGTGTATTAGACTTTCTTTAAATATATATATATATATATATATATATATATATATATATATATATATATATATATATATATATATTATATATATATATATATATATATATATATATATATATATATATATATATATATATGTATATTTCCTATTACTAATCTATATTCGTTGTAGCAGTCTGCATTTGGTATAGTTGTTGCGACTTTTAAGGCATTTCGCAATTTTATTTTGGTCAGAATATAGTTAATGTGATTTCTGATTTTTTATTCCAGGACTCTTATAGTTCACACATTGTTTTTGGATGTTGTTGATACCAGGTATGTTCAATAATTACATCATGCTCTTGTGCTATCTGTTCAAGTTTGCAATCTCCTTAGCCCATACATGCCTGCTGTGTACCCATCTTCTTGATTTCCAATGTTAGCATTACAGTCACTTATTATTATATTTAATTCTGAGTTTTTGAATTTCCTGAAAGCTTGATATAAATCACTATAAAATGCATTGATACTGCAATAGCTGCTTGCTGATGGTGGTGCACATGCTGGATGATGTTGAGATCAGTTAACTTTACCAGTAATATTCCACTGACACAGGTCAATATCCGTTGATATATTTTGATCTCCCCAGATCCATAATTAATACTACACCTGCATTGAATATGTTATATTCCTCCCATGTTATCATGTACGTTCCTTTCTTTGTGGACTCACAGTAATCTAAAATGTTAACATTAATCCTTATTCCCAATATTTCTTGCTAAATGTTCTCCAATGTGCTATCTATACTCACGATCACACTCTATGTTATGTTTATCTTTTGCATCATGTCGCTTTCTGACGGCCTACCAGAATACTTCTTCTTCTTCTTCTTCTTCTTCTTCTTCTTCTTCTTCTTCTTCTTCTTCTTCTTCTTCTTCTTCTTCTTCTTCTTCTTCTTCTTCTTCTTCCTCTTCTTCTTCTTCTTCTTCTTCTTCTTCTTCGTTAGTCTTGTTCTTGTTCTTGTTCTTGTTCTTCTTGTTCTTCTTCTTCTTCTTCTTTTTCTTCTTCTTCGTTAGTCTTGTTCTTGTTCTTGTTCTTGTTCTTGTTCTTCTTCTTCTTCTTCTTCTTATTCTTCTTCTTCTTCTGCTGGTTTAATCCGGAGTATGTTTTCAGACATAATTGCGTTGTGCCAATTTTATTTGCACACTTAAGACGGCACATCCGACATCTGCGGGCGTTTTAATTACCCGGGTATCTCTTAATGTTGTGGTGCCGTCCACATCCCAGCTGGTCAAGTTATAACGGTAGAAGACTTCACTGTCAGCCCTCAAGGGAAGGCAGGTGCAGTCCATAGGCATTATCCGCATTCTAAAGCGGTTTCCATAATTGCAAAGCCGACACAATACGCTCTGGTACTGGTATCACACAATGAATTTCCACGTCCTCTACATGGCTTCCCCACTTCCATGTATCGGGCATTTCGTTCGCCACAGGCCGCTCCCTCGCAAACCAGGAACGGTGAGTCTGCAAACGACATCCACTCAGCGAGCTTTAGGTTCGGACATGCACTGCACGCTGTGCCCGGAAAACAAAATAGTCAGCGCTATTCCTGGCATCATTTACACTTGTGTCTATTTCTCTGTGAATTCATGAAACATGAATGTCTAGGAACCTTTAAAGAAGGCAGTGTACCATTGCTTTCTTCTAAGCTGTGACAATACTTGGCGATAACTGCAACCATCATCTCAGCAAATAGATCATCTGTCTGACGTGGAACTTGAGACCATAAGCAACAACTATATGTCGGCTGCTCTTCAGCTCCATGGTTTTACATAAACCTGAAGGGAGGGGTGGGGGGGGGGATAAACAGATATTCCACCTTGCCAAGAGTGTCCCGTAGGCTAGCTTAGGGAAGGAAGCATCTTACTTGTCCTATTTCAAACTATCTAAAGAAGCATAGAAAAAGATAATAGGGTGGGGAGCAGTGAGTACTAGAATAAGAAAAGCGAAATTTAGAACCCTAGGAAACGACCTAGGAAATAAGTTTAACCGGCGGGATACTGAACTTATCACCTGCTGAGTTCCTGCTGGCCTATAATCTAGAACTACCCTACGCCAGTGCACCAATGGGGCTGGGAAAAGTCCATTACTTACTTCAATATTCCCCATAATTGACCAAGCAATAAAGACACAATGCAAATACCATCATAAATAGCAAAAGGTGTATACCATTATTTAATCCACAACAAAGACTAGCACGGTGAACAGAATACTTTCAAGAACTACATAACCCCAGACATAACACAGAAAACCTCAATATTGTACCTAAAAAACTGTAGACAACAAGAACCAAACTTAATTCCTGAAGAAGTAACATAAATTATACAGACATGTCCTAACAACATATCACAAAGCCCAAATAAGCTGTTCGGACTTGTGGGAAAATAGGAGTTAAATGGATGATAAGACATTTTAATATAGCATGGAAAGACAAAAAAGTCCCGGATTGTTAGTAAGATGCAATAATAATACCAATATGAAAGAGTGCAAAACATACAGTGGTATATAACTTCTGAGACATATATGGAAAATGTATGCAAAACTATTGGAACAAAGAGATAGACCAATAGTTGAACAGCAGTTAAGCAAAGTAAAATTTGGTTTCAGGAAAGATAATCGTTGCACTTGTGAACTAATCACACTAAGACAAATATGTGGAACTGCTACGATAACAATACCGCACCTCATATAGGGCATTTTACTGATTAACAAAACAGCTTACATCCACGTGTCCCCATCTGCTGTACCACCCACTCTTGTTCTGAGCTACTTTAAATTTGCAGTAAGCGCCCCCTAGCAGCGGTACATATCGCCTACAGATAAAACAAGCATAATAATCTGAACATGCCTTCTCTGAGTGAATTTAAACACAGAAGCCAGAAACAATATATTGCACGATTTCTTGCCTGGCATATGTCAATGCATCCTGTCAGGTGCATGCTGCAGGGTTGTGTATAATATTATGCGAATACGCGAATAATATTTAATCTGAAAAATGTCTTTACTTTGGTTGAAATATGTAAATATATAGACACTGTTATTGTTCGAATATGGAGTATGTTGTTTCTATGGTTATCTAAGATTTAACATTAAGTCCTTGTGTTTGCGTAGCAATGGCCGGAATCGCTTAATCGATAATGCCTCGATATATTTAAATAATGAATTATTATTTCTTAAATACAGTATACGAAACGCCATCTCTTTATTAATTGATTGCTATGATGATATGGTGGCTAATAAGCACATGTTGATGGCCAACTACGATGTTTACAGCCTGTCGACTGCACAGGAATTCCTGATTATTGATTAACTTTATTTTCCATCCACTCGTGTATGTTCGTTTACTCGATGCACTAAGTAACTTCCCGTTCTACCTATGCACTTTACTTGACTCTCACACAGGAATTGGTAAATGCAGTTTTACTTATTGTACGAAAAACATTGTTCTTTTACAGATAGAGTAGGTATCGAAGTGGTTTAATATCTGATCATTGTTCAGCGTGGGTGGGTGGGATGTGTGTGTGTGGAGATGTGTGTAAGGGTGGGAGATGTGTGTGTGTGGAGATGTGTGTAAGGGTGGGGGATGTGTGTGTGTCGGTGGGGGATGTGTATGGGTGGTGAATGTGTGGGTTGGTGGGGGATGTGTGTGTGTGTGTGTGGGTTGATGATATGTGGTTGAGGGATGAGTGGATGGGGGATGGGTGATTGGAGTTGTACGTGGATGGGTGGAGGATGTGTAGAGGATGTGTGAGTGGGTGAGTGTGTGTGGGATGAGGGATGGGTGGGGCGTGTGTGGGTGGGAAGTTTGTGTTGGTGGGAGATGTGTGTGGGTTGGGGATGTGTGTAGGGGTGGTTGCGGGTTGTGTGGGTGGGTGGATGACATTGTGTGGTGCGGGAAGTGTGGGTGGGTGTGTGTGTGTGTGGGTGCATAATTTGTGGGTTGGCTGGGGATATTTGTGTGAGTGGGGGAAAGTGTGGTTGGGGATGTGTGTTTGGCTGAGTGTTTGGGGGTGTGTGGGTGGAGGGTGTGTGGATGGGAGAGTGTTGTGGGGTGGGGATGTGTGTGTGTGGTAAAGGAGATGTGTATATGTGTATGTGGGGGATGTGTGGGTGGGGATGGTTGGGTGGGTGGGTGAAGGATATGTGTATGCCTGTGTAGTGTGCCTGTTTGGGAGTATGTGGGTGGGGGATGTGTGTGTGAGGTGGATTTGTGGTGGGTGGGGGATGTGTATGTGGGTGTGGGATATGTCTCATAACATGGTAATATGCAATGGTTTTGTTTACAACATTCATTTGACAATGTTTTTTCCTATATTAATGGATCATCCACTATTGATGAACGAATGATGAGTGACTGGAAGGGCCGAATGTAAGATGGACCTGCGTGCCCAACTTGTAACCCTTCTAAAATAAAGATCAATCAATCAATCAATCAATCAATAGCAATTAATGTTTGGTTTACATTTATTTTAAGTCGAACACTTATTCTGTACATCGTCTCATTGAAAAGTTAGGTGAAGAAACACTTGCATTTTGGGAACCGTTGATTCTGTGGGGGTAGGTGTGGATGGGTGGCAGTGACTGTTGATGTAGCCATTTGGATATCTATTACACTTCAGAGTCCGGTGAAGGGTGTCTAGTTTTTCCTTCAGTGTGTCGTCGGAGCAAATAGTTCTAGCTTGATTACACAGGGTCCCTACCAGGCCATGCATATATTTGATGGGTGCAAAGCTACTGAAATGCAGGTATTGGTCCTTCATTATTCATTATAGATAGACTGCTCTTTGGATATTGCCATCCACGCGACGACGAATTAGGATGTTAAGAAGGGTTAGGTGCCGTTCTGTTCATAGCCAATAGTCAAAGAAATGTTCTTGTGACTTTGGTTCATAATGGAGTGGAATGATTCTACTTGTTTGTTTGATCACTGTGATGGTTAATATGTCATACACATACTAAAGCTATAGAACCCGGCCCTTAATATCTAATGATCTTTGTTCTTCTAAGTGCGCCATATAGATTCCAGCTAGAATGGTACCTAGCGGACACCCTATGGCCACTACGTCTATTTGACAGCCGGAGTTCTAAACATAATGGGTGGGTCAGTAGCTGCACAGTCGCCTTGCTGATACATGTATTATATAAATATAAATTCTATCTTTTCTCACTTTTGCATCAAAGTCCCATAGCAAGTTGGATGGATCCGACAAAATGTCTCCCATTTTTAATTTGTTGTCCGACTTACCCATCACCACTCCGCCAGTTCCGTTAGCTGGTTTTAGTATTACAAGTTGTTCGTTGGCTTGTAGTGATTTCAGGGTGGTGATGTGCTCTTTAACGGACATTTATGTTTAGATGGCTTTTTGAGATATTGATGTTCTATATCCACCAATTTGGCGTTTTGCAATCTGACAGCAGCATTAGTCAGCAGAAGATGGTCTCGCTTCGAGATCAGTTCAAATAACACTTCAAATTGAGCCTCCGACTCAACCGCATCAACACTTTTAGGTGGTGTACGGAACTTCAATCCACAAACAAGAGATTCACTTTGAATACATGCTGACGAGGACAGATAATGCAAGTGTACATTGGGGGTTTCTAGCACAGATGATGTAGGTTTTTCAAAGCATATTGATGTGTTCACTTTTGTTTTCCCATTTATAATTGCTTCCCTTGCACGATGTTGTGAATTTCAGATGATAATAAAGATTAAGTTTCCTGTTAATATAATACGCTGATCTGTTTATACGCTGTGGGTTAATTAGTTTGATTTGGTTAGTCGTCGTAGTTTCTTAGGTTGTAGGGAAGATTATATCAGCCCTCTGGTATCTGAAATAACTGCTAGGAAATATTGCCGTTATGACGCATTCTTTAAAAGACACTGTAATCTACAAACCTGTACATCAATTGTACATTCCAGCTTATGTAGTCTATTTAGTCGCTTCACAGTTGATTGTGGGTGGTGACATTTCACCAGACCAATTGATCTCTTCCGCTCGAAACCGTTCGTACAGTGTGCAGTGTCGGGTTTGGAGAGTGTCGCCCAAGAGAAAACAGGTAATACTATCCAGTGTCATACGGTAGCTCAGTCACATGACTAAGAACTTGCTAGATAACCCGTATCACGAAAATACTGACATGCCAATACAGCCGAAGCCGCGTTGGCGAAATAGTTATATACTTTCCTGTCGGTCCATGTAGTACCAATAAGTCTATAGAAATCTGGATCTAGCATTACATGATGAGAACGTAATAAGACATATAGCAAATCCCTTTATTTACCCAGTTACACATGTATAGATAGTAACATCGACGTCAGATGTCAAGAAGCAAATGTGCTTATATATCAACTATCACTCATACTAAAACATCCAAATATATTCTGACATCAACACGGGGATATAAATGTCAAGCTTGGACATTATCCACATCACAGTTATGTGAAATCTACTCCTAAGAGATGAGAGGTGTATGGAGAGTTGCCAACTTAACTATCCGAGACCGAACAAACAATGATGTTATCAGAAAGACATTGGGATCAACACTTAGTGCCACATATATTGAAAGACAGAAGATCAAATGATTTGGCCATCCTGTTAGAATGCAACACCATCAACTACCAGCACTGTCCGTACGTGAAAGACGTTCTGCTACTAGAGCAAGGGGCAGCCCGGGAAGGAAATCACGTGGAATGACATTAGCCAGTGCCACCCATCGGGCTATTTAGCGCCAACTATTCCTCCGAACGACGCTTGACGGCAAAAGTGGAAGATGATGATGATGACACATGTAGCTATGTTATGTCAGCATACAGAGCAAGGAATGACGCATTGTGGGACAGACACACCACGTATCACTTCTTACCAAAGCCTCATAAAAGGATAGCTGTTCATTCACAAATCGGTAGCAAGAACCCATGTGCACGAGGCTGCCAGGGTTGGGGAAATATAACAATTAACAAAATGAGATTAACTCATCATGTACCAGTCAAATCGTTATAAGCTGATTGGGTTGGTTTAGTTAATCTGGTTGATGATCTTTAAATGCATTTGTATTCAGTTCATCTGGGTCATGTACAAAGTTTTGTATCTCTGGGTGTCTGCCGACATCTGACGATGGTTGGTGTTCACAAAGTCATGAAGATGTTGACGATGATGATGATGATAATGTTGATGATGAAGATGATTATGTTGATGAAGCTGATGATGATATTACCACTGCAGGCGTCTGCAGTTATTGTTGCTCTGATAACATATGACAGATTGTTGGTGCAGTGAAGAAGATGCCACTGATGATGATGATGATGATGATGATGATGATGATGATGATGATGATGATGATGATGATTACCATTGTCATCGGCTGGAGTTTTGGTTTCTCTGATGACATCTGACTGACTGTTGGTGTTCACAAAGTCCAGCTCACACTGATACGATGGGTACACACAATCAACATCACTGAGAAGCCTTAAGTCCAGGCTGGCTTGGCTCTTGGAGATGCTTCCTGTGGCGTTGATGACGTCCATTTTGGTTGGTTCCACAATCACACCCGGGGTAAACGATGAGATTGAGGCTAGTTTCTGGGGAATGTTGGTGTTAGCTATGCCATAGACGGTCATACCAACCACCAAAAGGACACTGTGTGGGAGATTGGTCTCGTCGGCAAGGCATTGCAGTCTTCCACAGTAGGGACCATTCTGGGTCTTGTCTAATGACAGTTTCACACCTGGAGGTGAAGGAGTCAGGCAAATGAATATACGTTTGTCAACTTCTCTAGTGGTTTATATAATGGGTTCGGACAGGCAGACGATGCGAGTACAGATGATGCATGAAAACATGAATACATCGTTAAATACGTTAATGTTCACACATCGCTACGAGAATATTTACACAATTCATTTTACAAACTCGCTCAGCTCTTGCAATACTTTTGCTCGTTTGCAACGAATAGCATAATCGTGCTTCAGCACCAACACTAACACACGGCTAACAGCGGCCACATTCACTCGCATAAGCGAACACTACTGTCCAAGCAAATAGACTATTATCCCTCTCAAACACAGTCAAACATCCTCTCTCATCCACAGTCCGAGTCCCGTCTGAGGCTTTCTACTTAGTTAGGTGGTCACGAGGTTCTTGACCCTCGTAAAGTCCGTGGAGGTCATGCTAGTCGGGTCTGTCGCTCTGTCCTTCACTCGTCTGTTGATGCAGGCGTACTGCGTCATCCCGTCCGAGGTGAACCTGTCCTGTCATGCAAGGACACAGTCCTGTCCGTAACCCCCTGTCATGGGCGTAGGGACCTGTCTACGCTATCCGTACTATTCCCATATCCTATGTCTGTCCTCTGTCCCCTCCGTCATGTCCTTTGAAGACCTTGACAACGTTTTATCAGGACAACAACATTTTATCAGGATCTATGCATGCAATATTGATGTGCTGGCACATTGCCGTCTTGATAGACGATAATATGTAAAATATTGTTATACCTCACCATAGCACACTTCCTTGGCTGCATTTAGAGACCAGGTGTTGCCCCTGCTGCAAGGTACCTCTCAGGGCTTGCCTAGTTGACGCCAGAGGAAAGGTAACACAAATATGTCTTGAACTAGACAGGCTGCAGAACCTGCTGGATCAGCAAAGCAATGCTCCAACTGTCCGCCCGTTGGAGCTCGATCCCAGACTAGTTGCCGACCAAGGCTAAGGTCCTTGTCAGTCCTGCAATAACATTTATTATTTAGGCCGCTTTTCCTCCCACTACTGTAAGCTTCCCCCCCCCCCCCGTCTTCAATTTGCTCTCCTCCGCCATAAATCGTTGACACAATGTGGGGTGTCAGGTTTGGTGAGCGCCGCCCATTATTCAATCACGCATCATGTACCATGCCGATAAGCAAAGGCGATCATTTTTCGCCATCTCACTCGATCACCAGAGTCGTGGATCAGCTCAGCAGAACTGTCTCGACCATGCCACATGGCCAAGCCATCCATATATTTACCTCTCTGCCTTCCCCTTGTTCTCTTTCCTTCGATCTTGCCAGTTGTCACCAAGTTCTCCAATCCGTTTCTTCTCATATTCATTCATTCATTCATTCTGTAGCATGTCCTTTACAGAATCTCGCTCAAATAACAGCCTTCCGGAATACTTCTCTGTCATAAGCAACATTTCCCGCTTCCGATACACCCGTCTGGATATATCTTATCATAACGTGATCAAAAAATTTTGACTGTCAAGTGGTTGCTCAGTCTGTCGATAGAATTCTTTGCATTTTCCTCCGAAACCACATCCCCACAGCCACCAGATGTTTTTCTGCCTATTTGCTCATTGTCAATTCTTCACATTCATACAAAAGCCCAGGTTCTATGTAGCACCTCAAAACTATTTTTTTTTCTTGTTTGCCAACATTGGGCAAAAATAGGAAGCAAGTAGTACCGTCAACTGACAAATGGTTTGTGATTTACTAGGTCATTTTAGTTCAGTACTTTGCTGTTCCTTTCTCAGCGGCCGACACCTCATCCCATTAGAGCAGAGCGGTCTGCGTCAAATTGTCCACGGTTGACTTGAAACCTGGATCCTGTATGTCGGAGAGTTATGAAAATACGTCCTTACTATTCCGTAAGCCACAGTACCGGGTAGTTTTCAGGTAGATTGCCTGGAGGTGTGGACATACAGAAGAATGTGTCGCATTCATAGGCACAAAAACAATAGATGTCCTAGAGATGTGGATATACAGAAGAGAATGTCGCATTTCATGGTGTGACGAAACGGCGATTCATTTGTGCTTCGTCGGGCGAGATTCCACTTTATTCGGCGCGTCATCAGGGACTTTCCCTGTTATTAATAGACTTGGGATAGTCGAGAAAGATTTTCCATCTGGAAGGTTCGAGAAGCACCTGGATTTGGATGACCAGGGTTGCTTAGCACAGTACCGATTTCTCGTTCAGCTAGAAACTAGAATTTCCAATGCGGAAAATAGAGTTTCTCGTGGAGTTGCGACACATCGGGAAGCACTCATTTCTCGTGCGTTTTGGTACGCACGTAAGAGAAATGCGGCAGTCTCAGCTCATTCGCTTTCTTAATCTCCTAGTGTGAGGACGTACTGCTTTGGGTGGCAGTTTGAGCATTCCGTCACACTCAACCAAGATGTAGCTGACTGTCGAATCTCACGGCCTGCTGGCTCACAGACAGTAACTGTAGCTGACTGGACAAGGTTCCCTGAATCAGGTACTTACTTTATTAAGTGATTTAACGCTGTAAATTGAACATAGAACGCGATCGTTCAGAACTCATTAATATGCGGCCGACTTTGCATCGCTAATAAGGGACCGATCGATAAGCCGGTTGAAAACGAGGGCGGTACACAGCTGTGTGTATTTCTGTGTTTACAAGCCGTCGGGAAACGTTGAAGTTTCGTCAACTGCTTAGAAATGAAAGTCCGTTGTATCGGCATATATTGTTCAAGTGTTATTGATTGGTTATAATGAGTAGTTGCGTATACTATGTTTGCTGTACTATAATAGGGAACATTAAATGGTGTGTAGAATGAACCTAATTTATTACAGTCCGTAATTAAGGTTAGCAGAGCGTTGCAATTAGGCAGGTAAGTTGACAGGTGGAGATTTTAGATATTGAATTGCTGAAGTGCTAGGGAAATAGAGCACTTAATAATTAGCCATAGCAAGTGATGTAGCTATTTTGTGTTGATCTAATAGTGAATTCACTTCGAGGAACTGGGGAATTCACAGAAGGTACGTTCTTCAGTGGTGCTAGAGATATATGTACGAGGTTGTTATCGCATATATATTAGGTCATGTTGTGTAATACTTCCATAAGCGTTGTACCGACCACCGAAGTGGTTCGATGCGATATGACATTGCGTTACCGTCGCGATGTAAACATGCGTTCTTAATTCTTTTCTTTACTGTCCTCTTCTTTTCATACTTGCATGAGTACGTGAGTGCTGATGTAATGAAAGTATGGAGGAACAAATGGAGGTTGAATGAGGCACGGGTAGAAATGGGATATGGGGACTGCTTGTAAGTTATTACAGTATGGGACTGGCAAACCAGACCAGCCATGAAGTTCGGCCAAGGCCAAAGCTAATCCGCTTGGAAGGTCAAAACTGGAGTGAACCTTTGAACATGCAGGGGGCATATTTTATTAGAAGGACTTCTTGACTCTAGGGAAGAGAATAACAAGAAGAGTTTCGCTACAGAGTGGGCAGGAGGTCCCACCAGCGAAATGGACGGTGTACATACATTATGTGGTCATGTATTATTACTATATCCCATGTGGTAGTACATTGATCGTTGTCCTGTTTCTTATTGGATGTATAATGTAAGGATGGGTTCCAGGGACTCCTTACCTTGATATTTAGTTCTCGTTAACTCTAGAACAAATATAGTGATTGACTTTAGCGACAACCGTTATGTGAATAGGGATAGGTGAGACGTTAGATCAGACTCGCCATTCTTGATACTTAATCTGTTTGACGGGCTGTTCTGAAGGGCCATCTGACATTGGACTGAGACCCATGCTTTAATACTATCAACATAGAGATGATGCTCTATTTAGTTGAATAACTGAGTAGCATGACTGAAGTTTGAATAGTCATTGATTTGATGCATGTGGGCCAATGTTTGGAGCCGAATACTTTCACCGATCGCTCTTCCTTTTCAGGTGTTGCCTGTTAGAACCAGCCTATTACTACAGTGTTTGAGGGAAACCACTACGTGTTCCATGGCGAATAGTCACTATACCTTCTTACCACGCCTGACTGTACCACATCATGCAAGAGGGCGAATCATCATGAATGACTAATACTCACCACGTGATTCTTGAGCCCTGCAGCAGCACTTGTGGGACACTAGATGGTTTGTTTATATTTAGGAACTACTGATAATACTACATTTCAGCAATGTGTTCGTACCTGAGCAATCATGCCGGTGTATACAGAATATTGATTTACGACGGAAATATGATGAGAAGCTCGGTCCAGAGAGAATTACCAAGGAGGGGTAATCGCAGCTCTGGGAGCTCATCAATTCCAAGTCAATGTTTATCCGCCTAACCGTCGGAGACTCCAGGCATAGATGGACACTTATCAAAGTGGGGTAACTACGTCGGAAACCATTGTCCGGTCATGACTAGACCCACACAAGCTTGCGTATTGTGTTTACCAGAACTCGTGAAGGTATTCAGGTCAACTCATCCTTGTCCTGATGAACATTGTATGCTGAAGGAGAATTACTTATTATCCAATCACTCTGCCAACTGAGTCAAAGCAATATTGACAGTACGTTCAGTCACCAAGGTCAACCATGTTTCATTATCTGTTGTGCCTTGACTCCAAGGGAGTCTGAATATTGGTGATTGCGTAGTGTATTGAAATCATCTGCAGTGACATGTGTATATTTCGTGTCTCTTATGAACTTTCTGCAGTAATGATTCATTACCCAACCAGGGGTAAGCGCTTCTATTTCAGGACCATTAGGTTGGTCATGTGCTACTTCGAGTGAAATCGAGATATCAAGTGGGGTCACCGAAAGGAGGAGGGTCTCCCAGCCAGGTTGAATATTAAGAACAGTTTAGGGTTGTTAACAGTGACTCATTGTGACATTGTAGATTTGAAGTTCATCCAGCCGTGTGTGGTCCAAGTGGTTAATTCCTCTGACACCTGATCTTAGCTCTGGGGACGGAGTGGTCTCCAAAGGTCCCAGTCATCATTCTGGAAGGGAGCCGGGTGAGTGGCGGACCGACTGGACGGAACATCTACATCAAATCTGCATCTCAGCCTACTGATGAAACTAGTAGCATCTCTGACTCTGACTCTGACTCTAATCTATCGTCTACTATTGTAAATAGAATTATTCTATCAGGGTGTTCAATTCATACCTATTTTCTTTAGGGTAGAATAAACTTCGTTTATGTTGACTTATTCTTTTTACAGTTATTGAGTGTGGTCTCGGACGATGCCTCAGTGTTCATTGTCCCAAGGGAGAGGGTAGTTAGTGGAGGTCTAGAATCTGGAAGGGGCTTGTAGACATATTCAACTAATACGAGGTCAACAGCAGAGTAAACAGTGTATCTACCTGTCCAACCCCTGGGGTTAGAATACACGGGAGTGCTAAGGACACCTCGGGCTTGGTTAACTCTCAACACCCAAGGCGAACCTGTCACACATGAAAAAAAAACCACAATCAAATACAGAGGTTCTAGTCAAATTGGGAATGAAATGAGAGTTGATGGAAGAAATAAAATCGAGGCAAGAGAAATATTTCGCCGCGTGAAATGACATAATACTCTTATATAAAATCCATACAGGAAGGTAAGGATTAATGACAAGCGAGCAAGAGGTAGACAACGATAATAGAAGGATGATAACATCAAGAGATGGACGAAGAATATTCAGATTGAATTTACAAACACGGCTAGAGAGAGAGAGAGAGAGAGAGAGAGAGAGAGAGAGAGAGAGAGAGAGAGAGGAGAGAGAGAGAGAGAGAGAGAGAGAGAGAATGAAAGAGAGAAAGAGAGATTGAGATGCATGACAGCCAGCCTTTATTGTGGAGACGGCACCTCCTTGGTTGAGATTCGCTAAATGAATATACTTACTACCAACATCAACGGCAAGCGACAGCAGTATCGAGAGAAGCAGACTTTTAAAAGAGCACAACATACCGACTCTATATATTTCACTGAGACATGTACACCTTAAGATAACACATCTAATGGTTAAAAGCCCTTGCTTGTAGTTCTATTTCAGTGAAAAAAGAGTGTGCACATATTTATAAGAGGTAAATGAAATTGGAACAAGGCTAGTTAGTGGCCGTGCTTCTGTTATCTGAACTGTGGTCACGACCAAGAAGATGTCAAGTGTCGTGAATGGGGTCACATCCCTGCTGTATTTCCAGACAAACAAGTAGTTATTATATGAAGTTGGGTTCATGTCAGGGCTGTGGGGTTTATCTATTTCTCTAGCTGCCTGTTTGTCTCTCTGTTTGTCTGTCTTTTTGTCTCTCTGTCCGTTTGCCTCTCTGTATGTCTGTCTGTTTCTCAGTCTGTCTGTTTCTCTGCATTACTGTATGTCTGTCCGTCTTTTTGTCTATTTACCTTATTCTATGTCTCTAGGTGTGTTTGTCTCTCTGTCCGTATGCCTGTCAGTCTTTCTATATGTCTGTCTCCATAACTGTCTGCATGTATATTTGTCTCTCTGTATGTCTGTCTCTGTCTGTATGTGTTGATCTCTCTCTCTCTCTTTTGCTGATAGCATCAGGTAAGGTAGCAGAGACGTAGTCTTCTACACTCCATTTACCACAATCTTCTACACTACATATACCACAATCTTCTACACTACATATACCACAATCTTCTACACTACATATACCACAATCTTCTATACTACATATACCATAATCTTCTACACTACATATACCACAATCTTCTACACTACATATACCACAATCTTCTACACTACATATACCACAATCTTCTACCTACATATACCATAATCTTCTACACTACATATACCACAATCTTCTACACTACATATACCACAATCTTCTACACTACATATACCACAATCTTCTACACTACATATACCACAATCTTCTACACTACATATACCACAATCTTATACACTACATATACCACAATCTTCTATACTACATATACCACAATCTTCTACACTACATATACCACAATCTTCTATACTACATATACCACAATCTTCTACACTACATATACCACAATCTTCTACACTACATTTACCAAAATCTTTTACACTACATTTACCACAATCTTCTACACTATATATACCACAATCTTCTACACTACATTTACAACAATTTTGTACATTAGATTTACCACAATCTTCTACACTATATATACCACAATCTTCTACACTACATTTACCACAATTTTGTACATTAGATTTACCACAATCTTCTACACTACATTTACCAAAATCTTTTACACTACATTTACCACAATCTTCTACACTATATATACCACAATCTTCTACACTACATTTAACACAATCTTCTACACTACATTTACCACAATCTTCGGCACTACATTTACCACAATCTTTTACAATACATTTACCACAATCTTCTATACTACATTTACCACAATCTTCTACACTACATTTACTATAATCTTCTACACTACATTTACCACAGCCTTCTATACTACATTTACCAAAGACTTCTTTACTACATTTACCATAATCTTCTACACTACATTTACCACAATCTTCTACACTACATTTACCACAATCTTCTACACTACATTTACCACAATCTTCTACATTAGATTTACCACAATCTTCTACATTAGATTTACCACAATCTTCTACATTAGATTTACAACAATCTTCTACATTAGATTTGCCACAATCTTCTACATTAGATTTACCACAATCTTCTACATTAGATTTACCACAATCTTCTACACTACATTTACCACAATCTTCTACATTAGATTTACCACAATCTTCTACATTAGATTTGCCACAATCTTCTACATTAGATTTACCACAATCTTCTACATTAGATTTACCACAATCTTCTACACTACATTTACCACAATCTTCTACATTAGATTTACCACAATCTTCTACACTACATTTACCACAATCTTCTACACTACATATACCACAATCTTCTACACTACATATACCACAATCTTCTACACTACATATACCACAATCTTCTACACTACATATACCACAATCTTCTATACTACATATACCACAATCTTCTACACTACATATACCACAAACTTCTACACTACATTTACCACACTCTTGTACACTCCATTTACCACATCCTTCTACAATACATTTACCACAATCTTCGGCACTACATTTACCACAATCTTCTACACTACATTTACCACACTCTTCAATACTACATTTACCACAATCTTCTACACTACATTTACCACAATCTTCTACACTACATTTACCACAATCTTCTACACTACATTTACCACACTCTTGTACACTACATTTACCACAATCTTCTACACTACATTTACCACATCCTTCTACAATACATTTACCACAATCTTCTACACTACATTTACCACAATCTTCTACACTACATTTACCACAATCTTCTACAATACATTTACCACAATCTTCTACACTACATTTACCACAATCTTCTACACTACATTTACCACACTCTTGTACACTACATTTACCACAATCTTCTACACTACATTTACCACATCCTTCTACAATACATTTACCACAATCTTCGGCACTACATTTACCACAATCTTCTATACTACATTTACCACACTCTTCTATACTACATTTACCACAATCTTCTACACTACATTTACCACAATCTTCTCAAGCATATGCTGGGGGGAGGATCTGAGCACCTATGGACATGTCCGGAGTGCAACGAAGATACCCCAACTGATAACTGATAACTGATTCTACACTACATTTACCACAATCTTCTACACTACATTTACCACAATCTTCTACACTACATTTACCACACTCTTCTATACTACATTTACCACAATCTTCTACACTACATTTACCACACTCGAAGAAGATTTACCACACCACGGAGTGCAACGAAGATACCCCAACTGATAACTGATAACTGATTCTACACTACATTTACCACAATCTTCTACACTACATTTACCACAATCTTCTACACTACATTTACCACACTCTTCTATACTACATTTACCACAATCTTCTACACTACATTTACCACAATCTTCTACACTACATTTACCACAATCTTCTACACTACATTTACCACACTCTTGTACACTACATTTAACACAATCTTCTACATTAGATTTACCACAATCTTCTACATTAGATTTACCACAATCTTCTACATTAGATTTACCACAATCTTCTACATTAGATTTACCACAATCTTCTACACTACATTTACCACAATCTTCTACATTAGATTTACCACAATCTTCTACATTAGATTTACCACAATCTTCTACATTAGATTTACCACAATGTTCTACATTAGATTTACCACAATCTTCTACACTACATTTACCACAATCTTCTACATTAGATTTACCACAATCTTCTACACTACATTTACCACAATCTTCTACACTACATATACCACAATCTTCTACACTACATATACCACAATCTTCTACACTACATATACCACAATCTTCTACACTACATATACCACAATCTTCTACACTACATATACCACAATCTTCTATACTACATATACCACAATCTTCTACACTACATATACCACAATCTTCTATACTACATATACCACAATCTTCTACACTACATATACCACAATCTTCTACACTACATATACCACAATCTTCTACACTACATATACCACAATCTTCTACACTACATATACCACAATCTTCTACACTACATATACCACAATCTTCTACACTACATATACCACAATCTTCTACACTACATATACCACAATCTTCTACACTACATTACCACAATCTTCTACACTACATTTACCACAATCTTCTACACTACATTTACCACAATCTTCTACACTACATTTACCACAATCTTCTACACTACATTTACCACAATCTTCTACACTACATTTACCACAATCTTCTACACTACATTTACCACAATCTTCTACACTACATTTACCACAATCTTCTACACTACATTTACCACAATCTTCTACACTACATTTACCACACTCTTCTACACTACATTTACCACAATCTTCTACACTACATTTACCACAATCTTCTACAATACATTTACCACAATCTTCTACACTACATTTACCACAATCTTCTACACTACATTTACCACACTCTGTACATACATTTACCACAATCTTCTACACTACATTTACCACATCTTCTACACTACATTTACCACAATCTTCTACACTACATTTACCACACTCTTCTACACTACATTTACCACAATCTTCTACACTACATTTACCACAATCTTCTACACTACATTTACCACAATCTTCTACACTACATTTACCACAATCTTCTACACTACATTTACCACAATCTTCTACACTACATTTACCACATCCTTCTACAATACATTTACCACACTCTTGTACACTACATTTACCACAATCTTCTACACTACATTTACCACACTCTGTACACTACATTACCATCTTTACTACACAATCTTCTACACTACATTTACCACATCTTCTACACTACATTTACCACATCTTCTACACTACATTTACCACAATCTTCTACACTACATTTACCACACTCTTGTACACTACATTTACCACAATCTTCTACACTACATTTACCACAATCTTCTACACTACATTTACCACAATCTTCTACAATACATTTACCACAATCTTCTACACTACATTTACCACAATCTTCTACACTACATTTACCACAATCTTCTACACTACATTTACCACAATCTTTACACTACATTTACCACAATCTTCTACACTACATTTACCACAATCTTCTACACTACATTTACCACAATCTTCTACACTACATTTACCACAATCTTCTACACTACATTTACCACAATCTTCTACACTACATTTACCACAATCTTCTACACTACATTTACCACAATCTTCTACACTACATTTACCACACTCTTGTACACTACATTTACCACAATCTTCTACACTACATTTACCACAATCTTCTACAATACATTTACCACACTCTTGTACACTACATTTACCACAATCTTCTACACTAC
This sequence comes from Cepaea nemoralis, assembly GCA_014155875.1. Classification (NCBI taxonomy): domain Eukaryota; kingdom Metazoa; phylum Mollusca; class Gastropoda; order Stylommatophora; family Helicidae; genus Cepaea; species Cepaea nemoralis. The sequence continues at coordinate 907,211 of JACEFZ010005729.1, forward strand.
ATTTACCACAATCTTCTACACTACATTTACCACACTCTTGTACACTACATTTACCACAATCTTCTACACTACATTTACCACACTCTTGTACACTACATTTACCACAATCTTCTACACTACATTTACCACAATCTTCTACACTACATTTACCACACTCCTTCTACAATACATTTACCACACTCTTGTACACTACATTTACCACACTCTTGTACACTACATTTACCACAATCTTCTACACTACATTTACCACAATCTTCTACACTACATTTACCACAATCTTCTACACTACATTTACCACAATCTTCTACACTACATTTACCACAATCTTCTACACTACATTTACCACAATCTTCTACACTACATTTACCACAATCTTCTACACTACATTTACCACAATCTTCTACACTACATTTACCACATCCTTCTACAATACATTTACCACAATCTTCGGCACTACATTTACCACAATCTTCTACACTACATTTACCACAATCTTCTATACTACATTTACCACAATCTTCTACACTACATTTACTATAATCTTCTACACTACATTTACCACAGCCTTCTATACTACATTTACCACAGACTTCTTTACTACATTTACCATAATCTTCTACACTACATTTACCACAATCTTCTACACTACATTTACCACAATATTCTACACTACATTTACCACAATCTTATACACTACATATACCACAATCTTCTACACTACATTTTCCACAGCCTTCTACCTACATTTACCACTCTTACAAACTGCATTTAACACTATCTTACCATACTCTGTTTTCCTTACATAGCACATTTCCTTGAATTAGCACAGTCTTACATTCTCCATTTACCACAATATTCTACACTCAGTTTACCTCTGTTTTATATACTCCATTTACCACTGTTTTACATACTCCATTTACCACTGTTTTACCATACTCCATTTACCACAGTCTCACATATTTCATTTACCACTACATTATAAACGTCATTTACCACAGTATTCTATACTGCATTTACCACAATCTTCTACACTCCAGAGAACACAGTCTTCTAGTCTCCTTTTACCACTGTCTTTCACACTTCACTGACCTCATGCTACAAACTCTATTTACCACAGTCTTTCATTCTCCATTTACTAAAATCTTACATACCCCATTTATTTACTCCTCGACAAAACACTTGCTTTATATATTTACACTATGCTTATTTCGGAACTGGGGATTTACATTTTCGAGCTTTTACTATTGCACCAACACCAAACGTTTGGCTTTGACCAACACATAGGGATAAATAACACTGCTATACTATTTAGTACCGTATTTTTCATATGTGCTGGCCACAAGGAAATATAAATGAAGGGTCGATTCAGTACTGCAGACATAATTGTCATTATTCAGGAATTGAAACGATTTCTTACAATGCGAGTGATCAATGTGTATGACATTGATGACAAGACATACCTCATTAGAGTTGGAAAGCCTGATGAAAAGACAGTCATCCTTCTTGATTCCGGGATTCGGTTACACAACACAGACTTTGACTGGCCTAAAAATCCAGCACCTTTAGGATTTTCAATGAAGCTGAGGAAGCATTTAAAAGGCCGTCGTTTGGAATGTCTTGCTCAGCTGGGTGTGGACAGAATCTCTAGTTTGGCTCTAGTGAAGCTGCATAAAATGCGATACTCGAGTTTTATGACAGAGGCAACATGGTCCTCACTGATAATGAGTACACGATTCTGACACTTCTTCGACAACGGACAGACACAACACAGGATGTCAAATTTGCTGTGAGGGAGAAGTACCCTGTGGACTGCAGCAAGACACATCATCTTCCGACCGAAGAGAGAATTATGGAAATCATGAAAACGGGCAAGAATGGTGATGTGTTGAAGAAGTTGCTGATACCAAACTTAGATTATGGTCCAGCAATTACTGATCATGTTTTGCTGGGAGCAGGGTTCCCTGAAAATGTCAAATTTGGAAAAGGGTATTCATCGGAAGCTGACTTTCATAGACTGATGAGTGCAATAAATGAAGCTGAAGACCTGCTGAGGAAGATCATGGTGGAACCTTGCAAGGGTTACATAATTAAGAAGGATAGAAAACCTAATTCACAACCTGGAGAGGAGGACATTTGGTTATATGAAGAGTTCCATCCTTATCTGTACCGATAACACAGCAAAATGGCAGTTTCAGAGTTTGACATATGTAATCAGGCTCTCTAAAACTGAGAGTCAGCGGATGAATCTGAAGATAATTCAACATCAGAAAACAATTCTTAAAATACTGGAGCATGTTAAGAAGGACAATGAAAAACGAATAGAAGGTTTGCAAAAAGAGCAGGAGACTGATATTCTGCGTGCACAGCTGATTGAAATGAATTTGGATCTGGTGGATCAGACCATCCGAATTGTCAACAGTGTTGTAGCCAACCAGATTGACTGGGCAGAGATTTGGAGCCTTGTTAAGGAAGCCCAGTTAAATGCTAACCACGTTACCAATGCCATCAAATCTCTCAAGCTGGACAGCAACCAAATTACTCTGCTCTTACATGATCCGTTTGCCAAAAGTGATACTGGAACTGAACACATGAAGCCAATGAGGGTATACATTGATCTCGGTCTCAGTGCTTACAGAAATTTAAAAAAAGTACTTTGACAAGAAAAGGCAAGCAGTCAAGAAGGAACATAAAACAGTGGAAGCTTCAAAAAAGGCCCTAAAATCAGCGGAGAAGAAGACACAGCAGACATTGAAGGATGTAGCAACAGCAGCCAGCATTAACAAGACCAGAAAGACTTTCTGGTTTGAGACGTTTCTGTGGTTCATTAGTTCCGAGAATTACGTGGTTATTGGAGGACGAGATCAACAGCATAATGAGCTAATAGTCAAGAGGTACTTGAGGCCCGGTGACCTCTTTGTTCATGCTGATCTTCATTGAGCCAGTAGCTGTGTTATTAAAAACCCAGGAGCAAACCCAGTACCACCAAAAACATTAAATGAGGCTGGAACTATGGCTATCTGCAACAGTGCAGCTTGGGATTCCAAGGTTGTAACATCCGTCTGGGGGGTTTATCATGACCAGGTGTCCAAGACTACCCCGAGTGGAGAGTATCTAACTACTGGTAGCTTTATGGTCAGAGGAAAGAAAAAAATTGTCTACCTCCATCGTACCTCTATGGTTTCGGATTCATGTTTAAGCTGGAGGAAGGCAGCATAGAGCGTCATCCAGGAGAGAGAAAAATTAAGATAACTGACGATGATGTTGTGTCAGTTATAGATTCAACAACAGCATCAGTACCTGAAAGCGACGACATGGACATTGATATTAGCGATGAGAGCAGCAGTGAAGAGGACGAAGAGGCTGAAGAGATTAGTTTGATCTCCTCATGTGGCACATCATCAAACCACCTTTAACAGAATACATATGCCAATATTGATGGAAATAATGGAGGAACCTTGCAGACAAGTGAGAAGAACAGCTCAGATGTGAATGAAGCAGCCCAGGGGGAGTCTGAAGGAACTGATGACAATGCACCCACATCCAAAGATAAGTCCAAAGATTAGTCAGAGGTTAATCTCACACAAGCAGAGAGATACCATCAAAAGATGATGTCCCAGGCTTTGAGTTTCCAGACACCAGTATAAATTTGCTACATGTCAAGGGGGACAAATATGAACTACACAGACAGTGGAGTACAGCCAGTAGAAACAGTGAGAAGCCAGATACATTCTTCCTCGGGGATGGTATGCCAGTAACACTTGGAGAGAAGATCTCCAGTAACAGTGGCAAGCTTTCAGCCAAACAGAGAAGGGATTTGAAAAAAAAAAACAGAAGGGCCACAATAACGATAAAAGCCAAAGTGATGATGAGGACAGAGTCCCAAAAGATTCTGATGAAGTAACTACATATGGTGATGGTGAATCTGAAAGCAGAGATCAATTAAAGTCAGAGAATGCATCATGTGGCCATACAGGCCAGCCAAAGAGAGGTCAACGAGCGAAATTAAAGAAAATCAAGGAGAAGTGCGCAAACCATGATGAGGACGAGCGGAAAGATGAAAAAAAAAGTGAATGACAAAAAGGGCAAAGGTCCAGATTATCCGAAACAACAGAAACCCAATCAAGGGCCAAAATCTCTTGCTCAGAAAAATCAGGTACAAAGGAAACCAGAGAGTCATGAGCATCTGCCAGAGTTAGACGTGACTGATAAGCTGGACATGATGACAGTGGTGAGTGAACCAGGTGGAGACAGTCTCTGCAGCAACACTCAAATAAGACCCAGACTCAGATGGAGAACAGGATGAGGAATCCAACGCTGGAAATGATGAAGCAGTCCTCAACTCCTTGACTGGTATTCCATTACCAGAGGATGAACTTTTGTTTGCAGTTACCTTGTGTGCTCCATATAGGGCCTTACTTAACTACAAGTACAAAGTAAAGCTATAACCTGGCTCTGGCAAGAAAGGAAGAGCTGTGAAAACTTCTCTCAACACGTTTGTTCATGACAAGACAGCAACAAGTCGGGAATAAGATTTGTTGAAAATTCAGAAAGATGTTGATCTGGCACGAAATGTTCCTGGCAAAGTAAAAGTAACCGCTCCAATCATTCAGAAACACAATAAATGATTCTACTGGTACAGCAAGCATGGACAAATATGGTCATGTTTTCACAAGCCAGGATGTAATGTATTCTCGTAACCATGAGAATAAACATTGGGTCATACAATATATAGACACAAGAGTAAAACAACTACCGGTGTTGGTTCTGTTAATGATGTAGCATTGGAAAAATCAGTGTTCAGCCTTGTTGCTGAATACCATACGAGGGTTGTGTTTTATTAACGTAGAGTTGAGCATAACTGTTGTGAGAAGCAAAACCTTGGCAGTTAAACAGAAAATGGGTATAATATTCTTACTTATATTTTTATCACCAGCTTCTTGTTCATCTACCCTTATAAAGTGGCTCGTTTGTAACATCAATATTGAAATGTCTTACAGTGTTTGAAATTTAAGTTTAGTTTTGTTTTTAGACTTAGCTTAATGACTTACTATGTGTACGTATGTGGGTGTGTTTGTGCATGCATATGTGCAAGCCTTTGTATGTATGGAAGAATGAGACATAAACCTACACACACACACAAACACACACACACACACACACACACACACAAACTAAGTTGCCTAATTAATTTATTTGAGATATAGCTTAGCATATGCCATTCTTTGCATTAAAACATCCCATTAAAATGGAAACACGTGAATACTTGCGATATAGCAGAGTGTTTATGATGTCAGGCAACTGTGTTCATGTACAGGGTGTTTGTAAGGTCTCACTACACCTTGTATGTAGAACAGTTCAGAAAATGAAGTTCACAGTCCATCGTGAAGCAATATGCAGCAAATGACAGTCGGCTGCTGGAGTAATTCTTTGCACTCTGAACAGAATGGTGTTATAAACGGAATAAAGAATTTTGTTTGGTCCAACAAGTGTTTCGAAATGGCGGTCGATACACACAGAAATAACAACAGACACGTTGCAGAAGGTATTTGACAATATGAAGAGATGTATACAGTCATGTCTTGAAGCCTGTGTTGGACATTTCCAACATCTGTTATAATTAATACTTCATTGGTACTTTTCACCTCCCCCAATAACTATTGTAACTAATTTTTAGCACATTGTTGGTGACGTCATGTATTTCATTCTTCTAATTTATTCTGCATACAAGGTGTAGCGGGAATTTACAAACACCCTGTATATATCTGTCTATTGGAAATGACATCTCTTTGTACTAACTCCTGTCATAACAATGGCAATTATGGTGTCAAGTCAGTATCCATAACTTTCCCAACCAGCTTTTGAGTACTGTCCATGTTTTTGAAAACAATCGTCTACTTGTCTTATACATTTAGATGATTCTTTCTTTAAATTAAATATTCAAGCCTTAACATGATATCAGTATTGCAAGTGAGCTTTGGTTTCAGAAAGCCATTGGTTAACACTGTATGCACACTATTTCCTTGAGATTATAATTTCAGAGTTATTGTTTGTGAATCCTCTGAAAGATCTGATTTGGCTCTCAGGTCCAGTGTTGTCGTTCAGTTTTTCTAAGTCCTGAAAAAAGGGCGTGCATCGGTCGAGGTCGGGCTGGTGTAGAGACTTCTCCCAGCCTGGCACCAGAAAGTATCTCCACAAACTCCATGCGTATGTATTGATTGTAACAGACTCACAGAGTATGATGAGAATGGCGAAGACAGGCATGCTTTCATTCATCATAGAGATCATATGTTGGATTTTTGGTGTGGTGGAAAATGAGCAGGAGGACAGATTAGCTGAGTCTGCACTACTTGTGGGGTATTGGTGGGTGATAAGGCAGATGTGGTCGGGCCCTTTAGAATTGTGTGTATAGTGCAGAAAAACAGATAAATCATCGTGTCCTGGAGAGGATCATGCTGCAAGGAGTGACCAGAGGATCTGACTGACACTGTAAACTCCGAGAAAAGGCCAGGCAGACATATAATCAGACTGCTGCTGGTAGCATTAGTATTGGGACTCTTCACTGGCTGTTGAAAATGATGACTGAACGCATATGGGAATATGGGAATATCCTGCGCGCTGTGATGTCGGCTCTCGACTCAACTCATTCACTATCATCTCCACTGGAACAGAGTCCTTTCCGCTTCCAAGCTAGGAAAGCAGGGGTGTGCAAGAGCTGTACTGTAACTTCACATCTGTGCAGAGGGGTATTGTAACTTCACATCTGTGGAGAGGGGTACTGTATCTTCACTTCTGTGGTGAGCTGTGCTGTAACTTCACATCTGTGGAGAGGGGTACTGTAACTTCACATCTGTGGAGAGCTGTACTATAACTTCACATCTGTGGAGAGCTGTACTGTCACTTCACATCTGTGAAGAGGTGTATTAGGATGTAGCCAGGCTGTGATTCAGCATAACACGTACGGACTGACTGGGGCCGATGTTAGTCATGTTGGGTTGAAGATGTTCTGTTATCCTGATGTTAGTCATGGTGGGTTGTAGGTGTTCTGTTATCCTGATGTTAGTCATGGTGGGTTGTAGATGTTCTGTTATCCTGATGTTAGTCATGGTGGGTTGAAGATGTTCTGTTATCCTGATGTTAGTCATGTTGGGTTGAAGATGTTCTGTTATCCTGATGTTAGTCATGGTGGGTTGTAGGTGTTCTGTTATCCTGATGTTAGTCATGGTGGGTTGTAGATGTTCTGTTATCCTGATGTTAGTCATGGTGGGTTGAAGATGTTCTGTTATCCTGATGTTAGTCATGTTGGGTTGAAGATGTTCTGTTATCCTGATGTTAGTCATGGTGGGTTGTAGGTGTTCTGTTATCCTGATGTTAGTCATGGTGGGTTGTAGATGTTCTGTTATCCTGATGTTAGACATAGTGGGTTGTAGATGTTCTGTTATCCTGATGTTAGTCATAGTGGGTTGTAGATGTTCTGTTATCCTGATGTTAGACATAGTGGGTTGTAGATGTTCTGTTATCCTGATGTTAGACATAGTGGGTTGTAGATGTTCTGTTATCCTGATGTTAGACATAGTGGGTTGTAGATGTTCTGTTATCCTGATGTTAGACATAGTGGGTTGTAGATGTTCTGTTATCCTGATGTTAGACATAGTGGGTTGTAGATGTTCTGTTATCCTGATGTTAGACATAGTGGGTTGTAGATGTTCTGTTATCCTGATGTTAGACATAGTGGGTTGTAGATGTTCTGTTATCCTGATGTTAGTCATAGTGGGTTGTAGATGTTCTGTTATCCTGATGTTAGTCATGTTGGGTTGTATGTGTTCTGTTATCCTGATGTTAGTCATGTTGGGTTGTATGTGTTCTGTTATCCTGATGTTACTCATGTTGGGTTGAAGATGTTCTGTTATCCTGATGTTAGTCATGGTGGGTTGTAGATGTTGTTTATCCTGATGTTAGTCATGCTGGGTTGTAGGTGTTCTGTTATCCTAATGTTAGTCATGATGTTAGCAATGTTGTGTTGTAGGTGCTCTGTTATCAACATACTCCAGCCCAGGGATTTGATTTCAGAGATACATCCATTAACAATGTCTGGAGCTCTGCTTTCTGTTTGTCAGCTTATTTAGAGTTCTGAAAATGCAATATTTACTATTTTTTCAAACTTCGTCAGAGTCAGTATTAGACCTTTATTTCAACTTTCCTTTTATAAGTACCAGAATTCTACTCAGACAGTCTGTATCTGCCCACCAGCAGAAGCATGGTGCTCTAGATCATTTGTGTATCTGTATCTGTTTATGTACAGGGAAAAAAGATCTGTATACATTACAACATCACTGTCTCACACCTCTCTTAAAAGGCTGATATTGGCTTACTTCATTATCAACTCTAATGGCAGCTTGTTGTTTCCAATATATGTTTTTTACAAGTCTAAGGTCTTGTCCATCAATTTGTAGATCTTCAAGCATCCTTATCATGTTGACATGTCTCACTTTATCGAAAGTCTTTGTGTAGTCAATAAAGCAAAGGTGTAGATCTGTGTTTACTTCTATAGAACGTTCGATTACGGTTCTCAGTATATACACAGCATTTACTGTACCCTTGCCTTCTACAGACCCACATTGTTCTTCTCCTATTTCAGGTTGTATTTTCCTCCTAACGCTTTGCATGATAATTCTTAGCAAAATCTTCGTGATGTGAACTAATTGTTCGATGTTTATCAAATTCCAAGGCTACTGATTTCTTTGGGATTGCAATAAATACAGAATTACATAACTCATGAGGTATATTTCCAGTATAATATATTGTATTAAGCAGACTGGTAACTGTATCTATTCAATATTCTTCTAAAGCATTAATCATGTCTGTTGTGACGCTGTCTGAAACGGGGGTCTTGCCAGATTTCATATGGTTAAGAGCATTCTGAACCTCCATCTTCAAAATTGCTGGTCCTTCATTATTATTTTGAACATCATACTGTTCGGGCAACCATGACCGCGAGGTCATGGGCTAACGGGGCTATGGCTCGCCATAGGGGATGGACTCCCTGTGGTCAGATTAGTGTCCTAAACCTGCGACTGGCCTAGCAAGCCGGCAGGGGATCTTCATACTGCTCGTAGAAAAACTAAGAAGTATAAACGGGCTACCAGTCAACAGCATGCCACAACAAGCAATGATGTACAGACCAGATGGAAACAGAGGAAGAGGCCGACCACGTAAACGTTGGACGGAGGGAATAACAGAATCCATGGGAATGTCGATATACGAAGCCCATAACCGGGCACTCTCACGAAGTTTATACTTCTCCTCGACACCGCAAGGTACAAGAGGAACATGATGAGATGAGATGAGAGACTGTTCGTCTCTGTTATCGTCACATAGGAAGAAATACCACAGTGTAATATACAAGTAAATGGGCATATTCTTAAACAAGTGAATCGGTACAACTATCTCGGAACAGTCATAACATCTGATGGGAGATGTCTTGAAGAGATTAGAACAAGAATTGCCATGGCGAAGGTAGCCTTTTGCAAGATGAACAACATACTGACCAATAAAAAGATATCAATTAAAACGAGAAAAAATGTTGAATTGCATAGAACCTATACTTTTAAATGGATGTGAAACGTGGACAATGAGCGGACAAGCTGAAAAACATCTGATGGCTGTGGAAATGTGGTTTCTGAGGAAAATGCAAAGAATACCATGGACAGATAGAAAAACCAATGAACAAGTCCTTTAAGAAACAAATGAAGATCGTAAACTGATTAGAGACATTAGATATAGAAAGTCAAACTTTTTTGGGCATGTTATGAGAAGAAATGAATTGGAGAAATTGGTGACAACTGGCAAGATGGAAGGGAGAAGACCAAGGGGAAGACCAAGATTTAAATAACTGGATGGCTTGGCCACATGGTATGGTCGAGACAGAAACACGGATCTGGTGATCGAGTGAGATGGCAGAACATGACCGCCCACGCTTATCGGCATGGAACATGATGGATGGATTTGTGAATGTCCACCAGCACAAGCATGGTGCACTATATCATTTGTCCACTTGCATCTGTCCATCAATGCAAACATGGTGCACTCGATCATTTGTCCACTTGTAATCCGTCCATTGGTGGAAGCATGGGGTACTAGATCATTTGTCCACTTGTATCTGTCCATCAGTGTAAACATGGTGTACTAGATCATTTATCCACTTGTATCCGTCCATTGGTAGAAGCATAGTGTACTAGATCATTTGTCCACTTGTATCCGTCCATTGGTAGAAGCATGGTGTACTAGATCATGTATCCACTTGTATCTGTCCATTGGTGGAAGCATGGTGTACTAGATCATTTGTCCACTTATATCTGTCCATTGGTAGAAGCATAGTGCACTAGATCATTTGTCCACTTGTATCCGTCCATTGGTAGAAGTATGGTGTACTAGATCATTTATCCACTTGTATCCGTCCATTGGTGGAAGCATGGTGTACTAGATCATTTGTCCACTTATATCTGTCCATTGGTAGAAGCATAGTGCACTAGATCATTTGTCCACTTGTATCCGTCCATTGGTAGAAGTATGGTGTACTAGATCATTTATCCACTTGTATCCGTCCATTGGTAGAAGCATGGTGTACTAGATCATTTATCCACTTGTATCTGTCCATCAGTGTAAACATGGTGTACTAGATCATTTATCCACTTGTATCTGTCCATCAGTGTAAACATGGTGTACTATATCATTTGTCCACTTGTATCCGTCCATTGGTAGAAGCATGGTGTACTAGATCATTTATCCACTTGTATCTGTCCATCAGTGTAAACATGGTGTACTATATCATTTGTCCACTTGTATCCGTCCATTGGTAGAAGCATGGTGTACTAGATCATTTGTCCACTTGTATCCGTCCATTGGTGGAAGCATGAGGTACTAGATCATTTGTCCACTTGTATCTGTCCATCAGTGTAAACATGGTGTACTATATCATTTGTCCACTTGTATCCGTCCATTGGTGGAAGCATGAGGTACTAGATCATTTGTCCACTTGTATCTGTCCATCAGTGGAAGCATGGTGTACTATATCATTTGTCCACTTGTATCCGTCCATTGGTAGAAGCATGGTGTACTAGATCATTTGTCCACTTGTATCCGTCCATTGGTGGAAGCATGAGGTACTAGATTATTTGTCCACTTGTATCTGTCCATCAGTGTAAACATGGTGTACTATATCATTTGTCCACTTGTATCCGTCCATTGGTTGAAGCATGGTGTACTATATCATTTATCCACATGTATCCGTCCATTGGTAGAAGCATGGTGTACTATATCATTTATCCACTTGTATCTGTCCATTGGTGGAAGCATGGTGTACTAGATCATTTGTCCAATTGTATCTGTCCATTGGTGAAAGCATGGTGTACTAGATCATTTGTCCAGTTGTATCTGTCCATTGGTGGAAGCATGGTGTACTAGATCATCTGTCCACTTGTATCTGTCCATTGGTGGATACGTAGTGTACTAAATTATTTGTCCACTTGTATCTGTCCATTGGTTCCGTCGCCCTGCTACTGGGTGAGTCCGTGGGCGACACTGTGAGCTGTTAAATTCGTGTGGAATGCAGTTACATCTGTCCTGTACAGTGACCTGCATGTTCGAAACAATGGCTACCGCCTGTTACTGAACTGACTGATTTGCCTTTTCGGTTCACGACAGCATTTTTCAGGAGACTCCTGGAAGTTGGCGCTGAAGCTGCTGAGTTCGTGCTTTATGCGACACTTTCGGCGGGTCGCCCTGCGGCAAGAGACCAAGTCATGTGAGAAAACCCGGGTCAATGAGGTCTTTCTGGTGACTGCCGATTCAATCAACGATGAACTGTGGTATTCGTGGATGAATTTTGTGTTGACATTCTGACGGCGGCATTATGCACAGTGTACCTGTGCGGGCTGTTGGATTGCCGAGACTCCTGTCTATTCCACTTTTCACATTGGACAGTGGGGAGCATTTTGTGTGATATTCACTGGCACAGGAATGGAGCATAATTGGGACGTCCCGTTGCAGCGAAGTTGGAACCTCGACTAACTAACTAACTAACTAACTAACTAATTTTCGAGCTTTCCGATTACTGAAACAGAAGGAGGTCGGCATGGCCGAATTAATAAGAGTGCCCGCTCTTCCTGTTTAATCATGATAAGGTAGCGAGTTCAACCCCTGGACCGGTCAGTTGGACTAAACTGTCGACTTCTCGTCTTGGGGACGTAAATTACAAATACCTTAGAAGTCAGAATAAGCTTGCCTAATGGCGAGGAACACTGGTAAAAAGGAAAGCTAGCCTACACGCAAACATCAGGCCAGTGTGAGCTTCAGGACAAAGCGAGCAAACCTAAAAACATTGAAACAGGAGTCCGGTGATATCACATTATACATCTTTACCGCAAAGAGCACATTGGGGGAGATCTAGTTTAAAGTTACCTGCATATCATTTACAGGACGTCTCAGTTAATACCACAATCGTGCAGATGCTTGTGACTTTTTTGCAAGGCTACGTTCAGTAGTTTGCCACTACATTCTGATCGACCAGTACACAACCCATTTTATAAAAATCAGCGCAAAGCGGTCTGTTGCCAAATCAATCACGGCTGTGTTTCGAACGCCGTAACCAGGCTTACGAATTACATGCCGAACCTTTTCGCCACAGAGCCGACAGAGTGCTAGTGCTTTCACGAAAGCCGATACCATACATCTACATATCCGTGAAATGTAACAACCGGATAGACGTCACAGGTCATCCGGTGTTACTGGGATCCTAGCGGGAAGCTATGGATAGTAACACTGCATCCTACCATGCAAGTTGTAATAGACGACTAAAAGGATTCCTCCTGTGTGTTACTGGACCCTTACAAGAAGCAAATACTAGTATCACATACATGTCACAAGAGGCGACCAGGGAGAGTTGGGCGATGATCTGGCTGTCTGATTCTGTAGACAAACGTTTGCAGCAAAATGCAACTAATTATGAACAAGTTCACCATCAAGAAAAGCGAATAACCAAGCTAACACAGAGTCCTGAAGGCTCTTCTAGCCGCATGAAATCTGGATTGCAGGTTTCCTTCCAGTCAAGGGCAGAACAAACTAGAATACTCTATGCAATTAAAAGAGATACATATATTTCATATTTCAAATAATGAGACATCTCCGTGAGCTTCCGGTGTCAAGACGGTGAAAGTCATATGTTGATGTTGCTCGATATCAATATAGATCTGCTCATTAAGCTGAACAACTACTTCTTTGCAAACAGATATGCAGTATTATTTTTCTGTGAAATCTCAAAGTCGTAAATATTTCCATGTGTCTTGTTTTCAAAACCAGTCAGCAGAAGAAAATCATGAAGCCTGTAGATAAGACAAGTAATGGTTGCAGCAGGATATAACAATACAACGCAAAATCAGGTATGTGTGGCTCCTGTGAATAAGTGAGATACTAAATATGGACACAGTGTACATAACTTACAGCGAATTTCACACTGGTGAACATAAATAACAAGGGGGGGGGGGAGCAATTAAAATAAAATAATACAAATAAGTATCCTACGACACAACGAAAGATGTTTTAATTATAATATACTTCATCAGGAACGAAACAACACAAACAGATTTAAGGTCCAACATGAAATTTTAAAATGTAATCATATTAAAACACAAATCCGTCGGTGTTAGGAAAGCGGCTTAGAAGTTCTGTTCAGTTCAGTTGTTGAAAGTGCCAAATAAAAAAGAAATGTGGAGTTTCACTGAAAGCTGAAGAACGTTGGTACACTGTTACTGCCTGCCAGATTTACGTCTATTTCTTGACATTTCAGTTCAACCTCAAGATGAAGTATATGTTCTTGTAGCAGGATCACTTAATGTTGTTCCTCCGAAATCGGAGAGTATCTGCCTGCATGGCGAGGAACCACCAGTCTGCACACCAATATGTCAGACATGGGACAACGGATACTCACGCAAACCTCAGGTCCTGTATGACATCACACTGATGCTGGACAACAGGATGCCTTCATCCGACATACATGACTTGGAGTTCAAGCCAACGAACACATGCAAACAAGCAAACAAGCAACTTAATGTTGTTTTATAATTTCTCCGGAATCGTATACATTTTAACAGCTATTTGTGAACTCCAAACACGAGAATGTGTTAGTCGAGACTTCTTGTGAATTTTACGACATTAGAAATGGCGTCCGTAACGACGATAGTGGGCAAAAGAAAGGAAATGATTGTAGGAAACACATGGTTCAAACAACACCCTACAAGAGTATGGACATGGAGGAGTCCTGATACCAGGATTAGAAACCAGATTGACTACATTCTGATTAGCAGAAGACTTAGAAACGCATTAACAATAGCAAAAACAGTTCCCAGTGCTGATTGTTATAGTGGCCACAGATTACTCACAGGAACATTGAGGATAAAGTTGAAGAAAGTCAAGTATATAACAGGAAAAACTAAATATGATTTGTGTACATTGAGTAATGACAAGGAAATACAAAACAAATTCAACATAGAAGTACAGAACAGATTTGAAATTTTGTCTGATCTAGAGATCCTATTCCAGGATATGGATGATCAATGGAAAACGTTGAAGAATTCAATCAATGTGGCTGCAGAAACAATTATTCCAAAATTAAAGAAAGTGGGTCGTAAGAAATGGATGACTGAAGAAATTTTACACCTCATGGAAACAAGAAGACTCAGCAAAAATAATTATGTCAAATATGAAGAAATTCACAGACAAGTCAGAACATTATGTAAGGAGGCAAAAGAAGCATGGCTTGAGGAAAAGTGCTTAGAAATTGAAAGCCAACACAACAGTCAAATTACCAAATTAGTGCACAAAAGAATCCAGGAACATACTAATAAAAGAACAAGTACATCAACCGGGTGTCTAAAAACTGAAGATGGCAAAATCATAATAGAAAAAGCCCAGATTCTACAGGTATGGACAGATTATGTGAAACACCTTTATGATGATAACAGAGACGAACAGTATGATATTAGATTTAATAATGAAGGACCGCCAATTTTGGAGATGGAGGTTCGAAATGTTCTTAAGCATATTAAAGCTGGCAAGGCCCCCGGTGCAGATAACATCACAACAGAAATTATTAAAGCTTTAGAAGAATTTGGACTAGATCAAGTCACCAGACTTCTGAACACATTATATGATACTGGAGATATACCTCCTGAATTATGTAACTCTATATTTATTGCAATCCCAAAGAAATCAGGAACCTTGGAATGTGATCAACATAGAACAATTAGTATAATGAGTCACATCACAAAGATTTTGCTAAGAATTATCATGCAAAGAATGAGGAAGAAGATACAACCTGAAATAGGGGAAGAACAATGCGGGTTTGTAGAAGGAAAGGGTACAGTAAATGCTGTGTGTATGTTGCGAACAGTTATTGAACGTGCTATAGAAGTAAACAAGGATATACATCTTTGCTTTATTGACTAAACAAAGGCTTTTGATAGCGTTAGACATGTCAGCATGGTGGATATTCTTGCAGATCTACAAATTGATGGGAAAGACATTAGACTTATAAAAAACATATATTGGAAACAACAAGCTGCATTAAGGATTGATAATGAAGTTGGACAGTATCAGCCAATTAAGAGAGGTGTTAGGCAAGGATGTGTGATGTCTCCATATTTTTTTTGCCTGTACAGTGAAAATATTTTCAGAAATGTAGAGGATATAAATGGAATCAGCATTGGAGGACGAAACATCAATAACATTAGATATGCAGATGATACAGTATTAATTGCAGACAATGAGCAGGACCTGCAACAATTAGTAGATGCGGTTGTTCTACACAGTGAGCAACTGGGGTTAGAATTAAATTGTAAAAAGACTCAGGTTATGTTCGTCAGTAGGAAGGAAGAAGTGCCACAATGTAATATACAAGTAAATGGAAATATTCTTCAACAAGTGAATCGGTACAATTATCTTGGTACAGTTATAACATCTGATGGGAGATGCCTTGAAGAGATTAGAACAAGAATCGCCATGGCGAAAGTAGCCTTTAGCAAGATGAAAAACATTCAGACCAATAAGAAGATGTCAATTGAAACGAGAAAAAGAGTGTTGAGGGGATACGTAGAGCCTGTTCTTTTGTATGGATGTGAAACTTGGACAATGAGCAGTCAAGCTGAAAAGCATCTGATGGCTGCAGAAATGTGGTTTCTGAGGAAAATGCAAAGAATACCATGGACAGACAGAAAAACCAATGACCAAGTACTACAGGAGACAAATGAACATCGTAAACTGATTAGAGAAATTAGACGTAGACAGTCAAAATTTTTTGGACATGTTATGAGAAGAAATGGATTGGAGAACTTAGTGACAACTGGCAAGATCGAGGGGAACAGACCAAGAGGAAGACCGAGAGGAAAATACCTGGATGGCTTGGCCACATGGCATGGATGAGACAGGAACACTGAGCTGATCCACGACACTGGTGATCGAGTGAAATGGCGAGTCATGACCGCCCACGCTTTCCGGCATGGCACATGATTGATTGAATGACGATACGACGTTAGAGCAAGAAACGTTCTTACTTGTACAAATACAATTATAAAGAGTGGTATGTGTTATTGTCAGCAGTGTGTTATGTCGGGATTTCAATTTTTCCAGACGTATGTCCGTCCGTGTATTCCGAACATCATCATCATCATCATCATCATGTTCCATGCGGTTAAGTGTAGCCGGTCATGTTTCGAAATCTTACGCGATCACCAAAGTCGTGTATCAGCTCTGTGTTCTTGTCTCGAACATGCCGTGTGGTCAAGCCATCCAGATATTTACTTCTCTTGTTCTTTTCCCCTTGGATAGGACATCTTAGGAGGATGGATGATGGTAGAATACCAAAGGACATATTTTTTGGTGAAGTACAGATGGGTAAGAGATCTTAGGGTCGGCCTCTACTACGATACAAAGATGTGTGTAAGCGGGACATGATTGATACAGGCATTGATAATGCACATTGGGAGCAAGTCGCCGCTGAACGTGTTGCATGGAGGGCAAACATCAGAAATGGAATAAATACAAAAGAGAAAATTATTGCAGATAAGTCACACACTGAGCGTTTGAGACGTAAGATGGTGTATGATGGTGGAAATGACCACGTGTTCACATGCACCCACTGTGAACGAACATGTACAGCGCAAATTGGCCTTATCAGTCACATTCGCTACCGCCATAGGTAAAAGTTATTATGCCTTTTTAAAGCACAAACTATCGTCTGTCAAGACGGCAAGGTGCCAATGTGTCAATGTCTTTTCCCCTCAATAATGTCAGTTGACACCAGGTTCTCTAGTTTATATCTTCTCATAACACGCCCAAAATTTTTGACTTGCATCGTCTAATTTTTCTAATCAGTTGACGGTCTTCATTTGCTTCTTTTAGGACTTGCTCATTTGTTTTTCTATATGTCCGTGTATTCTTTGCATGTTTCTCAGTAACCACATTTCCACTGTCTTTAGTTGTTGTTGTTTTTTTTCACTTTGTCTGCTCTTTGTCCACGTCTCACATTCATACACAAGTACATGTTCTATGTAGCACTTCAAATGTGTTTTGTTTTTTAAAATTATTATTTGCAAATGACACCGTATATTTATCAGTAAGTTTGCTAAAGGCTACCTTTGCCATAGCGGTTCTCAATCTAATCTCTTTAAGGCATCCCCCATAAGATGTCATGACTGTTCCAAAACACGTTTGTACTATTCGAGAATGCATGATTCAGACTGTCATCGCATATATTTCATACCACCACTGGCCGATCACACAGCACATTACAAAACATGATGCCTTGTGGGTAGACTGGGGACAGTTCAAAGGCTAGCCACTTTATAAATTTTTTTCTAAATTGCTTTTTAATTATATAACTGCATAGGTGGCTAGCTAAAAGCAACTCCAACAGTACCTTATTCAAGTCTGAATGCCAATATTAATGCTTGTGTATCAATTTATCATTTAATATAGGCAAAAAAAAAAAAAAACAACAACAACGATCTTGACCCTTTCACAAAGTGTGACCTACCTACATACTCACATCACTGTTGGTTACACTGACGCCAAGAGATATTACCACAGCCGCTGTCTAACTCAAGAACAGATAACTGTTTATATATATATATATATATATATATATATATATATATATATATATATATATATATATATATACACACACACACACACACACACACACGTACACAGATAAATACAGCTCCACGTTATGCTGTGATGAAGTCAGACCGCGCGTGCAGTAGGGCACCAGCGTAGATACATTTTTACAAAAGAAATCCCGTTGGAAAGATGCAAAATTATCAATGATCTTATCCTTGTAGAGGATGAAATATTACATATAAATACGATAATTGGTGATGGATGTACACATACATTCATTATCATGATAATCGCTCTGAATACTCCATAACAATACTAAAAGGAGTATGACAAGGAAAACTGCTATCTGCCGCAATTGAACTACCACATTACAGCATGCGATCTTCATAATTTTAGTGTGTGATTGACTGCCAACTTAAATGGTCGAAAATTACAAAATACACGTTAGCATCGATGTTAATTTTAAAAATGCATTGTATAACAATGCAATACGTCTTATAAAACGGTATTTAGGGTTTTACTTTCCACATAGAATAGGCAGCCTGGTTTTCTGGTATAACAAGGATTCCCAATTTGCCAGAAATGCAGAACGCAAAACGGGATGGGAAAACAACTATATCAAGTTATCGGTGCCATGAGATGGATACGAGAAATAGAGCAAACGTAGAAACTAGATAGATGTCACTAAGACATACAGTTGAAAATCAAGCTAACACAGGTGGCATGAGTGGGCTGAGTTAATGAGGTCACATGACTGCGCCCAGGCCAAGACCGGAAAACCAGTGTTCGGGAGACGGCGCTGAAAAATGGAAGAGTAAGGTCGATTTAAACTGTTTGAAAGCGTTTGAAAACGATTGAAGTCATCTGAGACGCAGTCCAAAGTAAAGAATGTTCCTGTTGTGAAAGTTGGCGATTATAAAGCAACACACTGAAGCTGACGCCTAACGATGGGGCCGTAAACGCCGACAAGTGGTGGCGAGACAGCTGACACAGTTTTGATAACACCTCGACCAGAATGGCGAGCAGAGACATGCCGTGACAAAGATTTGTTGGTTACAAGTGATGTGCGTGAGTAGTAATAGAACTATTAAGCAAGTTAACAAGTGAATTATACAATAGTAAGATCTATAAGATGCATCAACCAAAGTCCCTCCTGACGATTAGATTAACCATGCATTGTGTTTTTGTAAGCAGTGGGTGTGCTGGTCATACGCAGAATGCGAAACGGCAGGAAGTCGGCGGTGTATGACAGCCACGTGTGATTACTGTTCTACAATAAAGGTGACTGTGTTGTCTAAGGACGCAAAGAACTTGTGGGTTGTGTGCATAGCAGATCTGTAAATCGTAAAGTGTTTGTACGAGCCATTATAAATATTACACCCTGGACAAATCCCAATATGTCGGAAATTTGGCATGATTCCGTCACTTGGCAATCGGTATCTGTTTTAACTCGATCTTGAAATAATCGTGGAATTTAACATCACGAGTACGCTTACGATTCCCATATAGGAGACACAAAAACAAATAACCGAAGATGGCCAGGAAAAAAAAAAAAATCGGGTAAACATCGGCAAGCGTGAACCGAAGTACCTCTCAAAGGCTAGAAAAACAACTAAATAAATCTGCTGTCCTGTAGAAAGACTAGGGACAGTCCAAGGCTATGGAAAGCAAACCATAAAAGCAACTGTTGAGGTCGGATGTACCTAGCCAAAGGCTTTACAACACAGTGCAACGCAACACGCTTAATGATGCTGGCATATAGAGTCAATGCACAGCATAATTACTGATCATATATCTCGGACACTTAACATACTACAGTGGAACGCTGAAGTTCTTACAAAACAGCGCATTTATGTCGTTATATTTATGAAGGAACGATTCTTGCAATAAACATAAAATAAATACATCAAAACCATTAACATATTTATGTTAAGGGAATATCAGACAATTCGTCTTGACAGTGAAGGACACAATTGTGGTATTCTAGTCAATCAATCAATCATGTGCCATGCCGGAAAGCGTGGGCGGTCATGATCACCAGAGTCGAGGATCAGCTCAGTGTTCCTGTCTCGTCCATGCCACGTGGAAAAGCCATCCAGGTATTTTCCTCTCGGTCTTCCTCTTGGTCTGTTACCCTCGATCTTGCCAGTTGTCAATAAGTTCTCCAATCCATTTCTTCTCATAACATGTCCAAAAAATGTTGACTGTCTTCGTCTAATTTCTCTAATCAGTCTACGATTTTCATTTGTCTCCTGTAGTACTTGGTCATTGGTTTTTCTATCTGTCCATGGAACTCTTTGCATTTTCCTCAGAAACCACATTTCTGTAGCCATCAAATGTTTTTCAGCTTGATTGCACATTGTCCAAGTTTCACATCCATACAAAAGAACAGGCTCTATGTACCCCCTCAACACTCTTTTTCTCGTTTTAATTGACATCTTTTTATTGGTCAGAATGTTTTCTAGTACCCGTACGCAAATCAGTACCGTATAGTGACATTTCAGTAAGCTCAAACTACCAGGCAGAAATAATAACGGCTGCTATAAGTTAGTTGCATATCCAAGTAGCACACCATTTTTTGACTGGTTTTGAGTTCTTGGCATATTTACGTTCAGTAGTTTGTCATTGCTTTCTGAACCACTGGCACTAATACTATTGTATGAAAATCAGCGCAAGGCCGTGTGTTGCGAAATCACTCGTAGCTGTGTTTCGAACGTGGTTTGTGGGTTTGCTATCGTAACCTCTTGGCCACGGAGCTGATTATACCAAAGAATTAAAAATCACATATACAGCCCAACATCAAATGGTCTAACGCAATCTAGCATGAACATCGATCACTCCATTGCATAATACTCGGGGAATTCAATAGCTTCTCGGAAGATAAGGGTATCTCTCTTTCTCTGTTTTCATCTTTTCGAGAGGGTCGAATTCATTGCACCGAATTTTATCACATACAGGTAGGTCTCTTTCCGAAGGGCGGCCTGTCGAAGGAGTCGCGCAAAGCACGAACTCCGCAGCTCCGAGGACGACTCCCTGGAGACTCGGAGAAAAATGAACTCGTGAACCGAAAGTTGGAGCTCGGAATCGAACCCATAACTTTCGGAGCTCGAGGCAGGCGGCTAGACCACTTTGCCACGGAGACTCGCGAATGGGGGGGGGGGGGTATTATCTAGATACCAATAACAGCAATAACAGAGGAGATGAAGTGGAGAACGTAGGAAAAATATCCAAGCCTTCATTTAATCAACAAATCAATTGGCACATCACGTTTCTACCCCAGAAGACTGTGGATCAGCACCACTTCAGTTTCTGCACGGGAGACATCCTGCATAAAATAGATCGATGTGTGCTGACCAATTAGCAAGCCGTGACCTATCAAACCGTAATGAATATATCGTGTGTTCCGCGGGACCAAAAGCCGTTGCCGTGATAGAATTACCAACATGCTGATTGGGATAAGTATGCCACACTTACAGACACACTTACATACCTTACAAACAAGACATGGCAACGTCAAAATAATGGTGACAACTCTGAACAAAGCAATTCTCCATGCCGCCACTGATTGCATTCCTAGAAAGGGCTGGAAGACTTAAACACCATACTGGACTGAAGAACTACAAATTCTGAAGGGGAAGGTTGAAGATGCCAGGAAGATAGCAGAGCGGGAAGAAGCCACTAATGCAAACATTTCTCCTAACGTCATCACAGCAAAATATAAGAGAACACTCACTTAAAAAAGAAGAGATTGTTGGGAAGAGAAAACAAAACCGAAAACCATACCTTAGATATGAAGATATGGACACTAGTCAAAGCCATAATAACGAAGGAAACGGTAAGAAACAAGTGGCAATTAAACAGGGAAACATATTACAGGAGGAAAAGCTGTAAATGCACTTTAGCATTATACTAGGGAGAAATACATTGATGTCACAAGACATAGGAAAATGTCATCGACCAGACAGACAAACATAGCCTTCTTTAAGAATAAATCTCATGGAGTGATAAACAAATGACATCATTAACAATTTTCGTTTTAATGTGTACGTGTAGAACAAATGATATACACGCATGGATTGTGATTATTCCTCTAAGAAAATGATAAACCCGCGTATTAAATGATACACTAGACTTAGGACGTTTTGTAAATGTTACATTAGAGTAACATGTTGTAAATGATACAATAGCCTTATGATGTGTTGTAAATTATACACTACACGTAGGACATGTTGTAAATGATGCACTAGGCTTAGGGCGTGATGTAAACGATGCACTAACTTTAAGATATGTTGTAAACGATGCACTAGACGTAGAACTTGGTGTTAAAGAAAAACTTGATTTAAGAGGCGTTGTAAATGATGTACGAATCTTATGACCTGTTGTAAATGATACAGTAAGGTTGGGACGTACTGTAAATGGCACACTAAACTTACGAAAGTCTTAAATGATACACACGATTTATGGCGTGTTTTAAATAACACACAGCCGTATTACATGTTGTAAATGATATACTAGATTGAGCAGGTGTTGTAAATGAGCAGTGATGTTATTAGTTCCCTGTGTAGAAACTGCATGCATGGACTGTGAATATAATCTTCAGCTGGACACGGTATTGAACTCTTTGTGGAAACATCCAGTCGCATTAGTTTCCCATCATACAATAGTCACTGTGACAAATGTGTTATCAGGTGAGCCTATTAGACAATAAAATAAATATTATATTGTGGTTATTAGATTTTCTTAGAAAATACGTTGGGCTTTAAATGAAAACATTACAAATATGATAGAAATTACAATAACCATGCCATTGTCGCATAATCTGTCAATATGTCTTTGACGGGTGTCAAGAGTGTTAGCACGTGGCATCACAGTGTAGATGAACACGGTGACGAAATAAGGACACATTAAAGATGGCCGCCCCACTTTTAAAATGCACTAGAGACGAGCAGTGTTCTCTTTTCCGTTTGTTTATCAGTGGATGGGTGAAATCTATAGAAATGCATCGGTGAATGAAGGTCCAGTATTGTTATCCATGCTTGTAAGGCCAGCAAGTGTATGAGTGGAGTGGGAAGTTTTATAACGGCTTAACTTCTGTGAAAAGGTACAGCAGGTTGTGCTTCATTTTCCGCGCTGGAGGACTTGCATTTAACGCATTATTGACTACATCGAGAAATGATGCATATATGTTTTTTTTCAGAATACTAAGAACATAAAATGACTCCACCCCCTTCCCTCACCCACCTAAAAAAAAAAAAAAAAAAAAAAAACAACAGTAAAGAAAATTAAGGTTTTCACTTGAAACCCCCTCATCGCATGTCTAAAGAAGAGAACTGTTTGTCTCTTCCTTACTGTTGTATATACTGTTTTACTTTCATTAGTTTTCCAGACAATCACTGTTGGTTGCTCTAGACGTCCAATGGCTTGTTATTGACTGTATCACATACCGAATGTTGCTTGGCCAATAAACACATGGTGCCAGCACAATATATCCAAACGCGTCAATGCGTAGAAAAGCTACTTTTACTGTATAATATGAGTCTAGCATAATATACCCAAAACGCGTCAGTAATAGCCACTTTTACTGTTAAATGTGAGTCTAGCGCAGACAGAACTACAAAAATTATATTTTTAAGAGCATGCATCTTTCCCATTGCAACATACGCCTGTGAGACCTGGACACTTCCTAACGCTGAACAGCGCATAAATGCCTTTAAATATAAATGTTACAGACGAGTTCTAAGAATATCTTGGTTAAAGAAAAGAACAAATGCACCCATACTTCAAGAGCTCAATATTGAAGAAGGTTGGCTATTAAAGACGATAAAACAAAGAAAATTGAACTATTTTGGTCACTTGAAACGTCATGGAAGTTTGGGGAAAACAATAATGGAGGGGTATATGCCTAGGAAGAGAGGAAGAGGAAGGCCAAAGAGAAGATGGGTGCAGGATGTGGCGGATGATCTCCAGATGGGTGTATCGGGCGCGGGACATCTTTCTTATGATCGATAGGTTTTCCGGAAGGTTGTTATGGGAGCGAGGTTCTGCAAAGGACATGCTACCGAATGAATAAACGCAATATACCCAAAACGTGTCAATGAATAGAAAAGCCACTTTTACTGTAAACCATGGGTCTAGCACAATACACCCAATACGCGTCAATGCGTATAAAAGCCACTTTTATTGTAAAATATACGTTTTGCACAGTATTCTTAAAACGCGTCAGTGTGTAGAAAAACCACTCTTACTGTAATCTAATATATGAGTCTAGCGCAATATACCCAAAAGCGTCATTACGTAGAAAAGCTACATTTACTGTAAAACATTACTCTAGCACAGTGTCCCCAATTTGCAGTAATGCGTGCAAAAGAGTACTTTAACATTTTAATAGACCCTGTTCTCTTGCCTTTATACTCAATGAAGACTCCACAAAAATCAAAGTTATAAAAATGTCAAAAAACCACCATTTTCTTCTTCCAAACTGTAGTGATGTCCTTAATTTATGTGATATATGTTCGTGTCCGATTCTTTGAGCCTACCATTCGCTGGATCCTTTCTCCGGGACACTCTCGTGTAGGAAATCAACAGATAGACAGATGTACTGGCGTCGCACAACGGGGTGATTTGTTGCATAAGACAGATGTGGTGAACGCCTTCTGGGAGGGTGTGAATAATGCAGACGTACAGATAGACTATCATGGTCTTAAGTGTCTTGGGAGTCTCCGTGGCGAAGTGGTCAAGCCGCCGGACTCTGGCTTCTAAAGTTGTGAGTTCGATTCCGGGCCGTGTCCTTCGGTTCACGAGTTCATTTTTTCGGAGACTCCTGAAGGTCGCTGGAGCTACGGAGTTCGTGCTTTGTGTAGAAAGCTGCGTTGCGGAAAGAGACTGAAACATATGGGATAAAACCCGGCGCAATAAAGTGGACCCTGTCGAAAATCATGGTCTAGAGATAATACGGCAGCAAGTGGTGGTCAGACGATCTGGTCGACAGTTGCCAATTAGTGGTAAAGCAAGACAGACGTATAATCAGTTTTCAACGGACACAATTAGTATTGGAACTCTTCGCTGACTATTGAAGATGAGGGCTAAGCTCTTATAGGAATGCCTCGAATGCGGTTCATGACTCAACTTAGCTCAACTCTTGGAGCCCGAAGAACAGAGTATGAGACGTATGGACACGTCTGCTGTTTTTCATGGATTATATACCATCAACTAACACACGCAGATATGGTTGGATTTTGCAGCTGTTTCCAATAGGATAGGGGAACCAGTCCCAGCCAAACTCCTCAGATGGCTTTTACGACATGAATGTTAAATTAAAACACACAGTACAACTAAGAGGCTCAAGGGATTAGATACAAAACACAGACATATACTCTCTGCTTCTCTTATAGGCCCGATAACACACGGACATAAAGTAGTTATATGTCATTGTTCATTGTGTAACTATAATGGCCGTATTAGTCTGTCATGAGGAAATGGAAGAGACACACATTTTCATAGACAGTAATAGGTACCTACGTTGTTTCGCATATGACGTTGAGTGTCGGATTTAAACATGGCATGTCGTCCCATTTGTATCCCATCTTGATTTCTATGCACAAACAATTCTCACCTTGTAAAATAAAAACAGATTACTGATAACATATAAATTAACACAAAATGCATAACTGATTGCGTTCGTATTAACTCTTAAAATCAGCTAGAGCATCGTATGGGGAGCTATATTCCCAAGCCTGCATCTGTTAAATTGCGTCGATACAGAGATCGTGTTTTGCATTTTGTTTGTCCATCAAGATTGATGATGACCATTCACTTCATCAAGTGGGATTGAAATTATGGAACCGTGACCTATTTTGGCTCGAAATTGTCTTTGTCAATGTGGGCAATGAATGCTTGACATTCCAGGAGGAGGTTCTCCTGCAGTGGTTTTTCTGTCCAACCATTTTTGTTTATTTTCACAGCTCTTGCAGTCCTGTTTGCTTCACAAGTGACTGCACCCTTATGTAATGATGTACGCCACGAATTACGGTCTTTGGCAGCAGTCTCCCAAGTTGCGTGATGAATTCCAAAAGCTTTTAATGAGATCTTCAGAGTTTCTATAAAGCGTTTCCTATGGCCGCCTTGGGAGCGTTTCTTCAACGCAGCTCGCCGTAAAAAAAAAAATCGTTTAGCGAGCCTGTAATCTGGCATGAGAGTCAAGTGGCCAGCTCAGCGAATCTGATTCTTCATGAGTGTTTTGCATGCTGTATTTTACGAACGATAAACCATCTCTCAAATGCACAGAGGTATGTCAATTAGGCCTTAGTGTTGTCTGAAAAACAAGTTAGTTAGTCGTTAGTCTCAGCTCCTGCTTCACGGCGAAGTATTACCACATAATGCACCGTTCCCGTGCCAGTGGTTATCACACAAAATTCTCCTCTCTGTCACATGTAAATCGTGGAACAGCCAGCAGTCCCGACAAACCAGCAGCACGCACAGGCATACATGCATAAAAGCCGCTGCCAGAATGCCCACATAAAAGTCCGCCATGAAAAGCACATTTCATCGTCGATGGAAGCGGCAGTCACTTGTAAAATAAGTATGGGTTTCTTCATTGTACTCTCTACATTTCTTCAAAGTGGATCTTATTTTGGAGACACTGCCGTTGTGCCCTCTGCCCTAACTAAAACCTGCCTGTACTTCTTGTAATTAATATTACAATTTATTTTAAAACCTCTGTGTGATAATTCGCAAACATGGTTTGCTAGCATGACCTATCAGTGTCATGTTTCTATAACTAGTGCAGTTTCTAATTTCCTTTCTTTGGTCGGAGGAAGCAGCTTATTATCTCCCACGCTTTGGGCAAAACAGCGCTATTCCATGCCTTTACACACACAATGCCGGGAACTTTCTGCATACATAATTAAGACAGGAACCATCTTTGCTCAGAGTCTTACAGGTTGCATCATCAGGCAAAGCTTTATATGTAATGGTGGCCGTAGGACTTTTTTTTTTTTTTTTGTAAATCAACGAGAGGCTTGTTGGCAATATGTTCTTCCCCGACTTTAAATTCATTACTCAACGGCCAATATTTCTTTGTCCGGTGCGTAACTTTTGCTCTGCTATCCCACAAACATATACAGTATGGATATGTGTTGAATCCCCTTTGCTATCCAAGCAAGAAGCTAATCATACGAAGATAAGTTAATAAGTAAGCCACAAATGGCTGTAGAAAAATAACTAAATATGATAACAACTTGAAACCAGTTTATTTTTATACATACATTGTCCCTTTATTTTTCAACATAATTTCCACCAACATTGATGTACTTATCCCATAGTTTTATCAGTCCTCCCAAACCCGCTGCATTGAACTGAGGTGCTTTGTTTTCATTTACCTGCCATCGCACGAACTGTGCGACATACTTATTGACTCGCCCTCGTAACCTTTTCTACCTAGCTATGCACCGCTTTGCGGGACAACAATTTGTCAGCATGAACAGTGAAAACTCATAGCAGAGGTGTGTCAAAGAGTAAGCACAGACAAGTCACTGAAATTGTTCTGGCGACTACATAAAAGCATGAGTGGGGTAGTCAAGAATAAGAGCTTTTCTGACTTCCAAGGTGCTGACCTCATCTGGCAGAGGACTGACGAAGACAAGGGCAAAGCTCTCTTTGAACGCTATCTAGAGCAGGGCAACCAGCCAGACATGAAGGCCGAAATCTTGCCAAGGAGGTCACCTCAGACAGGTGCAAGGCCCAGAACACTTCAGATGAAGATACAGTAACAGTGAAATAAATGAAGGTTGTGCTTCGACGATCAAAAACCAGCGCTCCAGGTCCTGATGGCATAAGATACGACGACATCAATAGGTGTACCGACAACGAACTAGAGAAACTAGCAGACATGTACCACAACAGTATAGGGAGTGCTAGCATCAAGGAGGAATGGTTACACATCTATCTGATTCCCTTGGCGAAGCCTGGCAAAGACCACACAAAAATTCAGGGATATCGAGTTATAACCATGCAGAATACAATAGGCAAGCTGCTAGAGAAGTTAATTGCCAGGAAAATATCAAGCCAGCTAGAGAGGCAAGGTGTTTTCCCACCTTCCCTGGGTGGGTACCGTCCAAAAAGAGAAACCTGGACGAATGCAGCAGTTTTTGCCCATGATCTCTATGAAGGTTTCCACTCAGACATTGAAACCTTTGCTACAGAGATTGATCTTGAGGACACGTACAACAGAGTACCATTGGATGTTTTAATGCTTCAGATTCTTTCACTGGACCTGGTAGGACATTGTCATATGCCGAAGATGTTTTAGTGTATCGTCAAGGTAAGTGACATAAGCCTGGGTCATTGACAGTGAGTAGAGTGACCGGGCATGAGAAAGAATGGAGATGAAAGTGGGAGACAGTAAAGTGACTGACCTGGCTATGAGAAAACAGCCAGTCCTGAGAAATAATGGGAAGGGTGAGTGTGGACCCCAGGGGATGGGGGAAGTACAGTTTTTTGTGTGTGAAGTCAAGGGACTTCAGGACAGTTGATGTGTAGATGCCGAACTGATCGGTAGTCTAAGGAGAAGCAGAGTTAGAGATCTCCGTGTTGTGTTGTTCCCCGAGTTGTGAAGACAGGCCTGAACCAGAGTGGGTTCTATAGGGAGTGAGGGCCTAAACCCAGAGTGGGTTGCATAGTAGAGCAGTGGCTCCGACCCAATGTGTGGGTTGTATTGTAGGAGATCCAGCCGTGGATAGTAGTTGGACTAAATGTCTTGTGGATTTGATAAGAAGCAGGCCGTGAGAAGGCATTGATGTGTGCTGGATAAATTGTGAGAAGGGTATTTATATTCTATGGATTACATTGTTTCTGGATTATAAACATGTTCCGTTTGTCCGTGTTATTTCTGTAATAAAGGATTATGTGCGCCAACGGAATCTTGTTTAATGCCTGGTGAATATGCACTGCGGGGGTGAGTTATATTGCAAGACAGTTAGATATCTCCATTGACACACCATGAGTATCGTTACCTAGACAACGACCAACACACGACAATATCATGAACATATCATCGTAAGAACTTCTTGATATTATCATCAAGAACGACGTGTGACAGTAAGGATAAGGATAAGGTTGCTGTGGAACTACAAATCGAACTTTAATCGCATAAGTACTTAGTGTGATGAAGCTGGGGCAATGGTAAACCCAAAAAGGCAACAGTGACTTGGTTCTCGTTGAATAATCATATTGTCAACACTCCAACACCAACTGTAAAGCTGTGTTCAGAGACGGTGGAAAGAACGCAGGCAATGAATTACCTAGGGATACGGTTTGATCGAAGGCTTGCTTATAACGAGCACATACACCAGGTGATAACAAAGGCCAAGCGTGGTTTATCTGCTATGCGGGTGATGGCGGCAGCAAACTGTGAGCAGCGCCATCTATGTCTTGTGTACGAGGGGCTGGCCATGTCTGTTTTTGAGTACGCGATGACAATCCTGACTCTCAGTCGTAAGCAGATAGAAAGGATGGAAAGGATACAGAATGAAGTTATGCGCATTATTCTTGGATGTTCAAGAAATACAGCATGCAGGGCGATGAGCTACCTTCTTGATTTTCCAACCATTAAAGACAGAATACAAGTTTTCAGAGCACACGGCTACCTCAGAGTTAACGCAAACACACAACATCCACTGCGTAGTGAAATTATGAAGGTGAAGAGCAGCAGGTTAAAAAGAGGACGGTCGTGGATGGATCAAGCCGAAGACATTCTTCAACAGGTGTGTTCACTTGAGGACTTAGAACCTGGCGAGGAGTGGGTACAAATGCCAACAGATTTCTGCACATCCTTTTCAGTTTGCATCCAACTAGATAGAAAATGCAGTCAAGAAAATCCGACTGCTGTGGAGGCTGAAGTACAAGCGTTGATTTTCGAGAATTCGCTAGACGGTGATGCTGTCATCTACACTGATGGGTCGGTCGTCCGACATGTGAGAAACTCATGGGCCATTACGGCTGGTGTAACAGTGAGGGATTCTAGGTTAGGAGTAAAGAGTTAAGGAATGCTGCGCATTCCTTGACTAGGGGGAAAACCATAGTGAACGTGTGTGCACGAATGAAGAAGGGTATCTAGGTAAACACACACGTCACTTGGGGGCCAGCGAGAACAGATGTCAACACCGAGAAGGGAGTCTCCATCATATGTGCTGAGCTAGAATGATTCATCAATAAAATCCTTTTCTAACAACGCGAAGACTGACTTGTCTGGTGCTATACGTTCACGATCATAGCCTTTGTGTGTAGCACTGTCACACAAGGCTGATTTGGTGCCTTTGACCTTACGAAACATGGGAGGTCGCGGAGAGAGAATACCGCCATAGTTATGTCGGGCATGTCCGGAGAAGTAATTAATTTGAAAAACAACAGATGAAAGCCGACTGTTGGTAGCTGCTCTGGGTTTGCACTAGATTCCTGATTAAGAAGGAGATCCAATTTCAAGGTCAGCGCTAAAGAAAAGGTTTGAGTGATACTTATTTTTTTGAAAGACTGATGTTATTGTATAATTATGAAATTAGTTGGAGAACTGACCAACGCAAAATGCTATAAGTAATGCCGTTCTGCATCAAAAATCAGTAAGAAAAAATGAGTTTTAACCCGTGGGACTGTTGAAGGT
This sequence comes from Cepaea nemoralis, assembly GCA_014155875.1. Taxonomy (NCBI): domain Eukaryota; kingdom Metazoa; phylum Mollusca; class Gastropoda; order Stylommatophora; family Helicidae; genus Cepaea; species Cepaea nemoralis. Next base: position 938,034 of record JACEFZ010005729.1, read on the forward strand.
GAACTCAAGGTTATGGTACGAATTCCAGAATTATGAAATCAAGGTCTGCAATACTTTATACAGTCACTTCAATTAAAGGAAGGCATAAATGAAACTTGTTTCAACTATTTAAACTGACCATGGCGAGAGTTCCACATGAAAATAAGAGACTGGATAGCGTCAGCTTTAAGTCCGGTTGTTGTTGACTGGATTACGTTTGATATATATGAAAGTCACAGATTGCTGCTAGAAAGTAAGTTTTTTTTGCTGAAGTCGTGAGCAATTGTCGATTCTTGCATGAAGGTGAACTTATCTGAAGGGAATCTACAGTAATCGAGCAGGTAATCAAAGTCTTGTTGCGAGCCTGATATCGAGCGTGATCAACGTCAGGAAATAATTGGAAATAATCTGAATTCGACTTCAAGTAAATTAGTAAGGAAAGAAATCCAGACGCTCTTCGTTGTTCTGATCATTTTAACGAGCTTGATTAGAGTCTTTTTTTTTATGTGGTGTAGGAAATTCTGAATCAGGAGGTCATTTAAATTCTTTTATCAAAATTCAGGGTTGAAACAGGAATATTTCTTCGTCAGGATCTTCGATTGGAGGATTTAGTTAAGTTAATTAGATAATATTAGAGTAATTAACAGATTGTGTATTGTTGCTGGGTTTGAAATCAATATTGTTGAAATATTTGTATATTGCTTGATAATTATAAATTTTAGGATGGAATCCCAAGATTTTTCACAGGTACTCACTGGAGTTGGCGGGGCAATATCAAGGTTGGATGCGGTGTTAAGACAACAGAATATAAGCAATGATGTTGAAAGATTTAGTGGTCAAGCAAATCAGTTTAAGAAATGGATTATTTCCATTGAAAAACATGCATATTTAGTAAATGCTACAGACGGAGAGAAAAAGAACTTGGCATACAGAACAAGTACAAGCCCAGTTTCTGACCATATTAGAAGAAAGTTAGAAGCAGCAGGAGGTGAAACTTGGGAAGAATTCAAAGATGATCTCGCAAGAAAATATGCTGAAATTACTGATCCACAACACGCATTCTCAGTATTGCGACAGACTAGACAAAACAGCACAGAAAGTGTTCAGCTATACAGTGACAGGTTAATCAACTTAGCTGAAGAGTCATTCTTAGGACAGAATGTACGAGCAGAGGAAGTGGAACGGATGTTGGTAGGGATTTTTGTTGATGGAATTAAGTCAGATGGATTGAAATTTAAATTATTAAGAGAGAATCCTGCAAGATTGTCACAAGCGGTAGATATCGCTATACAAGAGGAAAGCTTGAGGAGGAGGTTTAGGCTAAGGGTAGGACGAGAGTTAGGTAGTAGTTCAGAAGATAGAATTGAAGAACCTATGGAAATAGGTCAGTATAGACATGGATGGAGAGGAAGACGAGGAGAAATACAGATGGTGCAAAGAAACGAGAATGTATATAATCAAGATAGAAGAGGACAAGTGAGAAATACTGTAAGAAACATGGAAGGTAACACAAATAACTCGAATGTGGTTTGTTGGGGATGTCACCAACGTGGGCACATTTTTCGCTTTTGTGGTAACAGAAGTGGCCCATCGATTACGCAAAATAGTAGAGGTGTTCAGACGAGTATACAGAATAGAATGGCAAATGGTAGACCAGCAAATTGGAATTCTGGAGAAATACAGAGAAATTTTAGAAGGTCAGGAAATCAGGGAAATTGGCATCCCGCTTATTGAATAGGATCGGCAGTAAGAGGGAAGATAGTAAGATCCAAAAAGGGCATCAATATATTAAAAACCCAAAGGATGAGTATAATAGAACATTTAGAAATAAAAAACAAGCCGAGGTAAAACAATTGTCATTAAATATGGTAGATCCTAGCTCATGTATAGTACAGATAGGAAAATATAAAGTTAGAACATTAGTTGATTCGGGAGCACAAGTTAGCGTGATTAAAGAAGCATTTTTATATCGAATGTTAAAAAATTGTAAAATAATTAGAATTCAAGAGAATCTTCATTCGGTAACGGGACAAAAATTAGAAGTGTTAGGACAAACGATGATAAATTTGAAATTAGGAGGGATAAATGTTAGGCATATGTTCCATGTGGTTAAAGATTTAAATAGAAATATGATATTGGGACGAGATTTTTTATTGAAAAATGGGGTGAGACTTTTATTTGATTTGCATAAATTAAAATTCCAAGATGTTTACGTAGATCTAGAGGAAGATATGCATGTGTCGACATTAGTTAGAGTTAAAACAACCATGAATTTAAAACCACAGTCAGTTAATTTGATACAAGCAAGACTGAAGAGAAACCCATATTATGTAGCAGGAAACATAGTTAGAATCACAGAATTGCAAAATGAAATAATTGATGAGCCAGGTTTAGAAGTTCCGGATGGAATAATAGAATTAGATAAAAGTTTAACATTTCCAGTAATGGTTATTAATAACACAGGTAGAGAAATTAAATTATACAGAGGATGTGTAATAGCTAAGCTAGAACATGACAGCGTTAGTGACATATTGACAACAGATAGAGTAAATATGGTGGGAATAAGTTATTCAGAAACCTCTAATGAAAGAAGTAATAATAGACGCGGATACAGAAGGAAAGGGAACGCAAGAATGGATGAATTGATCCATCCATATAGAAGAAATACAGCACAAATACATTCACTAGACAAAGTAACAAGAGAAAAAGAATTGTTAGCACAATTAAAAACTTCGCCAGAAAACAAGGAAGTGTTAGAACAACTGATAAAGCAAAATCAAGATGTGTTTGCGATAAATGATTTAGAATTGGGTAAGACACAAACAGTTACGATGGAAATAGACACGGGAGATCATCCACCAATTAGTTTAAAACCATACAGAACTCCGTTAAGAAATAGAGAAGTAGTAGAAAAGGCAATAGAAGATATGTTGAAAGCAGGCATAATAACAAGATCAAAATCAGAATGGTCATCTCCGGTGGTAATTGTGGCCAAGTCTGATGGTTCGAACAGGTTCTGTTGTGACTACAGGGCGTTAAATAAAATTACTAAGAATGTAGCGTACCCACTGCCAGTAATTGATGATATTTTGGGGCTACTTAATGGTTCTACATATTTCACAACGCTGGACGCAAGGGCAGGATTTTGGTGTATTCCGATGTCAGTAGACGCGCAAAATAAAAGTGCCTTTTGTACTCATATGGGTTCGTACAAATTTTTACGTATGCCATTCGGTCTCAAAAATGCACCATCCCACTATATGTTCTTAATAAATGAAGTACTAGACGGTATGCAAAGTTTTGCCTTAGCATATATTGATGACGTATTGATTTTTACAAAAGGAGATGTAGAGGATCATTTGGAACATGTTAGACTAGTATTTGACAGATTAAGAAGGCATGACGTTAAATTAAAGCTTAGTAAGTGTCAGTTTTTAAAGACAGAAACAAAATATTTAGGCTATATAATAAATAGGGAAGGTATTAAACCAGACGTGGAAAAAATAAAAGTTATTAAAGAGTTACCTCCTCCCACTAACGTTAAGGAAGTAAGGGCTTTTATAGGAACCTGTGCGTATTATCGGCGGTTTGTACCAGCCTTTTCTAAGATAGCAATACCTATTACGAATTTAACGGGAAAATACGCTAGATTTAAGTGGGATGATGAGTGTCAAAAAGCATTTGAACTTTTAAAAGATAGCTTAACGGTGGTACCATTATTAACACATCCAGACCTGAATAAACAACTAATACTATACACAGATGCTTCAGACAATGCAATAGGAGCATGTTTGGTTCAACCATATGAAGGAGAAGAATCTGGAATACCAGGGGTTAAAAATGAAAGACCAATCTATTTCTTGTCGCATAAACTCAGCAAGACTCAAAAGAAATGGCCGATTATTGAGAAAGAAGCATATGCAATACACTACGCGCTGCAAAAACTAAATTATTACTTACATAACGCCAATTTCATTATTAGAACTGACCACATGCCATTAAAGTCGATATTAGAAGCACCAATACAAAATAGGAAAATACAAACGTGGGCATTGAATTTACAAGGGTACAATGCTAAGGTTGAATATGTGTCAGGAAAACATAATACGTGCGCCGATCTTTTGTCTAGGATCCCGTACCCACAGTCATCAGGAAACACGGAAGATGAAGTTGAACCAGAGGTAGATGATCGAAACTGGCAAGTTAATATATTAGATTCTGCCATAATAAATAGGGAAGAATTTGAGAGTTTACCATCGGAGCAAGAGTCGGAAACTAGAACAGAAGACCCACATTTAGAACAGTTTGATATGAAAACAGAACAAGAATTGGATCCGAAAGTAGTACAGATAAAAAAGAAATTGAAAGAAACAGGGGAAAATAGTTTTAAAAGAAAGTTTGTAGAGTTACAAGAAGACAATCAATTATATTATATCAGTGAAAAAGGTGAAGGAGTAAGAAAATATATTCCGAAACATTTAGAACAAGAAGTCTTAAAGGCGTACCACGATAATAATGGTCATTTTGGACGAGATAAGTTAGTGAAGGCTATTAGCAGTAAATATTATTGGCCGAATTTATTCAAAAGCGTATATGAATATGTTGAAGCATGTGAAAAGTGTAGGTTAAGGAACATGAAGATAATTAAATGTCCTTTACAAGATACCGATATTCCTCAATTTCCAATGCAGAAAGTAAGTTTGGATATTTCAGGTCCTCATCCAAAAACATTATCGGGAAATGTATACTTACTACATATAGTTGATTCATATAGTCTTTGGCCAGAAGTATATCCAATTCCAGACAAGAGTGCGGATTCAGTTATAAATATGCTTTTACAAGAATTTATACCAAGGTTTGGGTGCCCACAAATAATACTTACAGACAATGGGAAAGAGTTTGTAAATAAAAAGTTTGAGAAATTGGTAAAAGATTGGAATATAAAACACATTAGGACTTCATATTACAGACCAACTTCTAATGCAAAAAATGAGAGACAACATAGAACACTATACAATATTCTAGCGAAAAATGTAGAAGAACACGATATGGATTGGGATCTTTATTTGGGGATGGCATTAGCGGCGATACGTACACACGAAAATGAAGGAACAGGTTTCTCACCATTTTACTTAGTACATGGAAGAGAACCGATATTGCCAATTGATAATTTATTAAAACCTAGGAGAAAATATTTGGGGGAAGATTTTCAAGAAACAAGGTTACAAGAAATGCATAAAGCACATGTACGTTTAAGAAATAATATAATTAAGGCTAGAGAAAGACAGAAGAAATACGCAAATAAAAATGCACACTTACAAGAGTTTAACGTAGGTGATAGGGTATATTATAAAAAACATAGAAAAGACTCTAAGTTTGATGCTCATTGGGTCCCGGGATACTATATTTTAGAAAAAAAAAGTCCAGTGTCGTATACTATTAAGAATCAAATTTCAGGGCATGTTGCACGTTCACATGTAGAACACTTAAGGCGGGATAATGAAGAAAGGGATGCAGAGAATAATAATAATAATTATTATTGTTCCGAAGAAATATTGTCGGGTGGACAGATTGTCAGACAATCGGGTTATCCAAGGCCTATAGAGAATGGAAAACAAGTAACAACAGCATCTAATACAGCTGAACAAGAAGAAACGATACCAAAAACAGTCATGACAGAGGAAAATAATGTGTATGACGATTATATGAGTGAAGAGTCAGTTAGGGAAAATATTGAACCTCCATTTATGAATACAAGACAAGCAGTAAAAAGAAAGTTGGATAGACAGAAAGAAAAAGAAATTAAGAGGCAAAGGAAACTTAGAGAGAATTCTTCGAGTGAGGAAGAGATGCCACTTTTTGAAAATCTGTTGAGACGGCAAGACAGAAAAATTAGATTGGATGTAGAAAGGAAGAGATTAGCGGTTGCTAGTAATGGATATACAGATGGGGAACAAGAGATGGATGAAAAGTCAGAAACTGATGAAGAAGCTGATATGAAAGAAGATAGCTCTCCTCGAGAGGATAGAGACATTGATGTAGATATTGCAATTATTGAAAAAAATTTGAGGTTATTAAAGAAATGGAGAAATGATAGATGAAAAGAGTGATATAGGGTTCTGCAGATAGCAGATAGAAGAAGAAGTTGGACACGATAATGTTGTGTTTACAAAGGTACTTGATGGAATTTTTCTAAAGCGGAAAATTATTATTGGGTACTCAGAAATTGGTCTTGAAATTTATAATGTATGTGTACATTGATTAATGTGGGGGGATAAATATGATGAGGGGATTGAAATGCTTTGTTCAATTGTTGGGACTTCAATTGTGTTTTATGAAATGTGAAAAATAAGTTAACTTAGATGGTTATTTTTACGATGTTTTGGGTTGATTGAGTTACCTTGAGGGTGTTTAAAATGATTATTACTTTGAAGTTCAGTTAGAAGATGAATTAAAGTAGTGGTTAGTGAAGTGACTCTATATGTAGTAATGAAGGGGTATGTTGTTATTACATGTGGGGTATGCAATGTATATACAAGGTTTATAATAGGAGCTGGATTGAACAGCGTTTAAGGGGAGAATATGGGGGGAATGCCAGGTTGAAATTTGGCATTTAACTGCATATTGGAAGAAGAAGACTGTACTTAACAGTTAGGAAGTTTTTGTGGTTGAAGGAAAGGTAAACAGGAAATTGTTGGTCTGAATAATACAAAGGCTAGCAGTTTTGGATTAACATACTTTTTTGATAATAACAATTATTATTGACGGAAACTGAAGATAAATTTTGAAACTTTATTTTTTGATAAAGTTTTGAGAATGTATGGGAAGAGAAAGGTGATTACTTCTTACTTTCTTACTTTTTCCTTACTTTTATTGATTTCAGGTGCGCACCTACACAAATCTAATCTAGCTATTTTTTCCTGTCTATCCTAGAATACTGAGAGAGTGAGAATGTGAATAAGGGGGAAATTAAAGGATATGGGGAATATCTTCAGTTTTGTCAATCATAATTTAGATGGACGTTTTAAAGTTAAAAGCGGTTCGCTTATGGAGACTTTTGTATTGTGGGGAATTTTATGGAGAGTTTTGTAGAAAGTTTTCTAGAGAACTTTATGACGAGTTTTGTAGAGAGTTTCGATATTATGATCTCTGGGTAGCAATTGGCTATGAGGAGATAGGAGAATTGACTTGGGAAATATATAGAATTGTTGTTATTGTAGTATAGAGAGGTAAAGTTAACTAATTAAAAGTGGGGTTGAGATTTTTTCAAGGAAAAATTCTCTTTGAAGAAGGGGAGGTATTGTAACAGTGAGGGATTCTAGGTTAGGAGTAAAGAGTTAAGGAATGCTGCGCATTCCTTGACTAGGGGGAAAACCATAGTGAACGTGTGTGCACGAATGAAGAAGGGTATCTAGGTAAACACACACGTCACTTGGGGGCCAGCGAGAACAGATGTCAACACCGAGAAGGGAGTCTCCATCATATGTGCTGAGCTAGAATGATTCATCAATAAAATCCTTTTCTAACAACGCGAAGACTGACTTGTCTGGTGCTATACGTTCACGATCATAGCCTTTGTGTGTAGCACTGTCACACTGGGGCCGACGGAGGAAGAATTGTGAAGGAGGACTCTAGTGCTTTTGTTGAGACCACAAGTAGCCTGACTATGGAAGTCATGGCAGTAAGTAAAGCAATAGCATGGCTCGAGACACAGACATTCACTAGGGCATGTTTCCTTAGCGACTCAATGAGCATGCTCAAGAGGATAGAGGCGGTGTGGATCCGAAGAGAATGGTTGCTGTCTCTGGAGCGGTCTCGGCTAACAAAGATTAGTTTCATCTTCGTGCCAGGGCATGCGGGAGTACAAGGAAATGAGCTGACATACAAGCTCGCAGGTAAGGAAGGCTACTGTAGAGGGCAGACGCGCAATGGACCAGGCTGACATTCTGAATGCTATACGAGAAGTAAAACTTTTGCGAGAACCAAGTGATGACTCTGAATCTACAACTATGGCCAGACTGCGAGAACTGCAAATTAAAAAACGAGTTGCCAAACAAGAACACTACGCAGGAAGCCAAAGAAGATTGATAAACCAACACAGAACTGGTGTCGTTAGCCGCTACACGCTGCGGGAGTTGCTGAGGAGAGGATCCGAGCACTTATGGACTGAATGGTTCGATGTGCAATGAGGATGATCTGTCGACTAACTAACTAACTAACTAACTAAACTCGCCTTGGCGGGAGACATTTCGCGAATGACGCCGAAGTTTAATATGAAGTGAAAACGTGGTTTAAAAAAACAGAGTACACAGTTCTATGGAGCGATTTTGGGAGGACTGATGTGACGATGGGATAAGTGTATCAATGTTGGTGGAAATTATGTTGAGAAATAAAGGGACAATGTATGTACAAAAATAGACTGGTTTCAAGTTGTTATCATATTTAGTTATTTCTCTACAGCCATTTGTGGCTATTTTATTGACTTCCCCTCGTATTAAGCTCCACACAAACCATCCAGCTATATTCTAAATGCTTCAATTTTTTTCAGAACTTTGCTTTTTCTAGCATATTTATCCTTCATAATAGTAAAATAGGCAGTTAGGCGTGAGCCATATTTGTTACCATTGTGTAAGAGAAAACCTTTCAAACTACTTTTAGAGCTGTAAATGAAAGGTCGCCACTCATCTGGTGTATAACTTACACCCATTTCGTTTACAAGACCTCCTACATTAGTACAAAATACAAGGTTGGAAGAAAACCTTCCTTTCTGCTGCAACAAAATGTAGCTTTTATTTCAGCAGTCATTAATTATTTTCCCTTTCAATCTTGAAACCAAACGTTCTAAAGTTTCTTGGAAGAGATGTAGTTTTAGGATTACATCATGTAGTTCACGCTGGTCGAATCGATGAGAAGCTAGACAATCATCTTTGAAATTACTATCACTTGTCGTTCAACATGCTACTGCTGTTTCATCTTCTATCAGTGAATGCGACATCTGACTGAAAGCTGGAATTAGTATGCCATCTCCGTGTGGAGCAGATCGTCTAGGAATCAAAATCTGGATATTTTCATTTTTTTTAATTTTTCCATTAATTCCCTTAATATTGACAACACATAAATAACATATATCAAAGTGGTTTTTGGGCTCTATCCACACCATTGTAATCCACAATTTGTAAGGACGTAGATAGCACATTTTCCCCCAGAGCCTTATATTGAAGATATCAATGCCTTAGAAGAATATGGAATAGACTAGGTCGCCAGACTGCTGAAGGCAATATATGATACTGGAGATATACCTCCTGAATTATGTAATTCTATATTCATTGCAATCACTAAGAAATCAGGAACCTTGGAATATGATCAACATCTAATAATTAGTATAATAAACCACATCACGAGGAAGAAAATGCAACCCGAAATAGGAGAAGAAAATTGTGGGTTTGTAGAAGGCAAGGGTACAGTAAATGCTGTATAAATGCTGAGAACATTAATTGAACGTTCTGTAGAAGTAAACAAAGATCTACACCTTTGCTTTATTTGCTACACAAAACCTTTCGATAAAGACAGACATGTCAGAATTATAGAGATGCTTGCAGATTTAAAAATTGACGGGAAAGACATTAGACGTGTAAAAAGATATAATGGAAACAACAAGCTGCTATTGGGTTTGATAATGAAGTAGGTCAATAGCAGCCTATTAAAAGAGGCGTGAGACAGGGATGTCTCCAGTTCTTTCCTCCCTTTATACTGAAAATTGTTTAAGACATGTAGAAGATATAAAAGAAATCATCATTGGAAGAAGAAACTTCAATAACATTAGATATGCAGATGATACAGTTTTGACTACAGAAAATGAGCAGGATTTGCAACATTTAGTAGATGCGGTTGTTACACACAGTGAACAACTAGGGTTAGATTTAAATTGTAGGAAGACACCGATTTTGGACTTCACTAGAAGAACTAAATTTCATAGCGTAATATGCAATTAAATTTGATTATTCTTAAGCTAGTGAAACGGTACAATTATCTGAGAACATTCATAACATCTTATGGGAAATATCTTGAAGAGATTAAAACAAGATTCGCCATGGCGAAGGCAGCCTTGTGTAAGAATGAAAAAACACTGACCAATAAAAAGATGTCATTTGAAACGAGAAAAAGTGTGTTGAGATGCTACATATAACCTGTGCTTTTGTATGGGTGTAAAGCGTGGACAATGAGCAAGCAGGCTGAAAAACATATGATAGCTTTGGAAATGTGGTTTCTGAGTAAAATGCAAAGAATACCATGGACAGTGTCACAGACCCACGTTACGACCTAGTATAGCCGAGGGCAGTATTGGCTAGACACTGGGTGATAGAGATAGGTCAGTTGTAGGGGCTGTCAGGCAGTAGCAACAGGTAGTCAGGTACAGGTAGAAAGGTCAAGGTTGTTTGTGTCTGGCGCAGGTCAACAGGTACTCGGGCTAGACCCGTGTTCAACGGACTGCACCAAACAACACCGGTTTCACGAGATGTAGGAATCCGTGATCCGGATGAGCGTACTTGACTTAGTCAGACGGGTTAGGAGACTGCGACACGGACGGACGTAGGGTTATGAGTGTGATTCCCGAATGTATGTTTTGATAGCAGGAATGTACGAGCTATATATTTAACTGTGACTGAGATGGCGAGAATGAACAAGGAGTGTGTATGGACAGTGAATGCGCTGTACGTAGATTCAGAGTGTGAGAGTACGATATTTCACTGTGATTGTTACGTGGTGATAAAGCGCAATCTCTGCGAGATTGCTTGCATGTACATTAGTACTGATTGAAACGTATCTTGTAAGCGTGCGTTTGTTTACCTTTGTCTCAAACTGCGAGCCAAGATTTATAAGTATGTGAGAACATGACAGACAGACAGAAAAAAACCGATGACCAGGTCCTAACAAGAAACAAATGAAAATCGTAAACTGATTAGAGAAATTAGACGTAGACAGTAAACATTTTTTGTCACAGTATGAGAAGAAATAAACTGGAGAGCTTGGTGACAACTGGCAAGATTGAGAGGAAAAAAACAAAAGGAACGCAGAGAAATAAATCATGAATGGCTTGACCACGTGGCATGATCGAGACAAGAACACCGAACTGATCTACGACTCTGGTGATTGAGTGAGATGGCTCCACATGACCGTCCACGCTTTCCGGCATGGCACATGATGATAATGATTATGATGATGATGATATAGAAAATACTCTAATAATATTAATTAATAAGCATGCCTATATCTCAAAAATTATCGCTGCTTCAGAGAAATGCATGTAATATTTGGATTTAGCAGGCCTCAGCAAAATCAGGTTTAAAATATATGGCACCAAAAACATTATTTTTTGTTACGGTTGTGTAGACTACATGCATAGGACACTGTATTTTGGTATAGTGGTCAATTTTTCTATCCAGTATAGTGAATTTATTATTTTTAGTACCTCTGCATGAAGTCAAACAAAGATATACTAATGCCTAATTTCCAATGCCCAAAGCGTATTCACTTGCAACAGACTGCTGTGTGCTCTCTTCATAATTTTACCACATTTCGTATTCTCTACCAACTAGCCATGTCAATCAGCATTTTCTCCCTCCGTCGACCTCTGACTCGAAAACCCTCAGCCAGCCTGTTTTCATTACGTCCTCATTAGTTCTGCATCACTTAAGCAGCAAAAGAATATTGTCGGGTCCCGAAGTACAAATCGCAATCGGATGTACTTGTGAGATAAGTTAATTTAGTTCTTGGTAATTGGACTAGGTCAGGTTTTAGTCAGATATGAAGGGTATAACGTATGACAGGATACGGTACTACTTCATCCTGTTAGTGTCGAATGTTGGGCGGGGCTCACCTAACCCGCCCGTCACTCCACATAATGCCAACGGCTTCGGGCGGAGGAGTGCAAGTGGGAGAGTAAAAGCCGTATTCTGGTGCGAGTAAAAACAACTTAGAGACTAAATGTCATGGCAGGGCAAACCAGGCCCTAAGCCTTGGTAGGCAACTGGTCTAGGATGGAAGATCCGGCAGTTGGACAGTTAGTGCATTGCTTTGCTGATCCAGCTGCATCTGCACCTTGTCTTGTTCCAGACGTATTAGTGTTACCTTTCCTCTGGAGTAAACTAGGCAGGCCGAGAGTGGGGTCATGCTGCATAGGTAACACATGGTCTCTAAATTCAGCCAAGGCTTTGTGCTATGGAGAAGTATAACTAAATTTTACAAACTATCGTCTATTAAGACGGTAAAGTGCCGGTCATTGGACTTCGGGTTTCTTACATGTCACATAAGAGGATATGTCACATAAGAGGATATATGTTACATATAAGGTATTACATCACACGGGTTTCCAGACAGACATATAATCGTGGAGGTAGTTAGAACGGTAAGTAGCAAATTAAATAGATAAATGTGTAGTTAACTAGGTTAGTATATAGATAAGTAAGGGGGTTAATTTATAGATAGTTAAGTACAATGGTAGTAGATACATATGTATTTAGGTACATAACTAGGCAGACAGACATACAGACAGGCAGACAGACAGACAGACAGACAGACAGACAGACAGACAGACAGACAGATAGACAGATAGATAGATAGATAGATAGATAGATAGATAGATAGATAGATAGATAGATAGATAGATAGATAGATAGATAGATAGATAGATTAGATAGATATGCAGATAGGAAAGTAGAAAGGCAGTCAGGCGGGTAACTATAGTATATTCATTAGTATACGCTTTACCGGTACTGTAATTATCAGGTTGTCCCGGGTTCCAGGACGTAAATGGGCCAATAGCTTCCCCGTTTGAGATCCATCGCCAGCTTCCTTCACGAAATTGGTCAGTACCGCCTAACCAGGTTGCGTTAACTAAAGATGAAAGATTAAACCACAATACATTGTCTGATTAAACACGAAACTTATCATAGTACAAATTAAACAGACAGTGAAGGACCAAGTACATGCCTAAAGGATCATTGAACATGTGACGCTAGACACATATTTATATACACGATTCTGACAGACGTGTCTGAAGCAGAGATAAACATATCAACTACACTCCGGAGCGGACCTGAGTTAAGTCACGAACCGACATCACAGCACTCGGGCCATCCCCATTCGTGCTCCGTTCTTACCGTCAACAACCAGCGAAGAGTCCAAATACTGGTGGTACCAGTTTACTATGATTCTGTGTCTGTCAAATCTTTTATCGGAGAATTGAGTGTAGGCCATATTCTCTCGTCATTGAATGCCCCAATATTTTCTCCAGACAACGATGATGTATCTGTATCTACACATGAACCCAAAGGGTCTTGACCATATCAGTTTTTAGTTGCATCAATACCCCACACATCGGTGAATAATCAGCTAATTTGTCCGTCTGGTCATTTCCTAACACATCAGCATGCCTTGGGGAGAAGATCAAACGGATACTTCTTATTCGTAATTTTTATTGTCAAATACTGCATGCCAGCCTCCACGAAGCGTAGCTGTTGTCTCCTTTCTCAGCGTGCTCTGTGAGTCCGGTACAATTGCTACATGTGTATGCTGTTTGTCTTCTACCCAGAGGATTGCCGCAATGCCTGCCTCCAACTCCATCCTTACACTACATTGTGTGGTACCAAATGCCAGGCCTCCGTCACTGAACACTGTCAGTTAACCTTCAATAAGATCCCCGAGGTGCACCTTTTGCTTCAAAGAACAAAGTCACCCGTTACATGATAACATCGCCTTGTTGTTTGTCTTTCAAGAATGATGATAAACATTCATTTCATCCAATGGGGTTGAAAGTATGGATCCGTGAGTTAAGGCCTATTTTGGCTCGAAATGTTCTTTGACAATGTGGGCAAAGAATTCTTGCCGTTCCAGAAGGAGGATCACCTGCAGTGGTTTTTCTGTCCAGAGTTTTCTTCACAGCTCTTGCAGTCCTGGTTGCTTCACAAGTGACTGCACCCTTATGTAATTATGTACGCCACGAAATAAGGTCTTTAGCAGCAGTCTCCCAGGTGTCAAGATGAATTCCGAAAGCTTTAAGTGAGATAACATAACCTTACAACACCCTGGAATAACACACCACTATATTTTTCCACACACAAAATTGTCAACCCAAAATCACGACCACCAGTGGAGAAAATGTAAATGGGAAGATTGATCACAACCCACTACTGGCAACGCTGATCGTATTCCGGTACGAACCTTGGTCCTTGTTCACGTCAGACTGGAAGCAGTAGACTCGAGTTTCGCTGTCATTTGATCTATAGTCTACAATGGGTGAGGTTGTGGTATTATAGTATGATCATTTGGTCGCGTCTAGCTTTAGCCACGTTTATGCACCCGCCTCACACCCCAGTGATCAGGAGTTTGATCTTGGGTCCAGTCAGGTATATAACACTACTGGCGAACTCAAACGAGAGCGAAACTCGAGTTTAGTGCTTCCAATCTGACGTGAACAAGACCCAAGGTTCGTACCGGAATACGATCTGCGTTGCCAGTGGTGGGTTGTGCTCAATCCTCAAACCTCAAATCCTGAAACAACCAAGAAATTGGAAATGTCAAGAACGTTGAATATCTTAGCTTCATACTCAACAACAATGAGGAGTGCTCAAAAGAAGCCAGTCGCATGCTTGTCATAACAAATCAAAAATTGAACGGTACTACGAGCCGTAGCACATCAAAAGTACAGCACATTAAAGTCACATGTTGGAGAACATGCATCTTGCTTGTGCCAATACTGCGCATGATTTATTACTCTTCTCTTGGTCGTTGACCTTCAGACGTCAAGTATGAATAAACATAAAGACAACAGAGGACAACTTAAACTTGTTGATATTCCCAATATGTTTGTCCCCAACTGGAGTGGGTGTAAGCAACGTGTGTTTTTAATGTTCTGGACATGTTGGACACTCCTGCAACAAACGTCTAGCTGCCATTGTAACAGTTCCACAGATACATTCATCAGCATCTCGTATCTGTAGTCTCATAAGCATTTGGTATTTCAGCCTGTGTGCCCTGTTCGTAACCTAAAGAATGTAACTTGTTCTTCTCGGAAGAGTTGGTGGTAATATTCATCACCATTTTGGAGACTAGGATGCTCTGATTTCCAGTTAGTTCTATAACTTGGCTTCATCATAGGCTATGTCTATATCAGGCTGGGATAGTCATCCACTTACCCTTGTTCATAGATCAGCTTCTTCAGTTTTAGGTATGTTCCAATGAGAAACAATGCATTATATTACAACTTTTGTTTTTAATTTCTGGCATAGTTGTCTTGTATCGCTATAACGGCCGTTCACATAATTTGACCATGTATTTAAATTCTAAACGTTTCCACTATGATTCTGTCTTCTTTGGGTTGCATCCAACCAGTTAATGGTTGTGTTATTTTGTTAAGTGATGTCATTAATTCTTCTGTGCATTATTTTGGTATCCCATGTGTTATGTAGCCGGTCTCTCTGGCTGTGGGGTTACAACACGTTCTCTCTGTAATCCCGTTTATCACGCAGAGTCTCGTAGCGGAGCGAGAGCTGAGGCGGTTCGGCCACCGCTCATGACTTGCGGGATACTGAGCCGGCCGCTCAGAAAGCAATGGCAAACTACTGAGCGTAATCTTGCCAAGAGATCAACATACAGCTGAAAGATGCTGGTGTTGACAGCTAAGTCCTGTAAAAAGGATATGCTAAAAAAAAAAAAACATGTGTTATGTTGCCTTTGAATGTCCGTGCAGTTTTCCTTAAACAAATGTTCTTTTGCCTCTTTGTATACTTTCCGAAATGTCCTGTGAATCTCTTCATATATTTCATGATTAGTTTTGTTATTTTATTTTATTTACATTAGTTTTAAGATATCCTCAGTCAAACATTTGTTAGGTCATTTTAAATTTTGGGATAGTTGTTTCTTCACCTTGTCTGACAGAGTTCTTTAATGTATCTTGACATAGAACTTCTAGATCAGACAATGCATAGTAAATGTTGTTTACTGTATGTTAAATTTATCTGTTATACTCTCCTCCTTCGATACGCATAGATAAAATAGTGCTTTTCTTGGTGTATAGTAGACATTCTTTAAATGTATATGTATATTGCCAATTAATAATCTATGATCCTTGTAGCAGTCTGCAATTGATATACTATTTAGCACTGTTAGAGCATTTCAAAATCTTCTTTTGGTCAGATATAGTCAATTTGATCTCTGATAAATATGTTTGTCAATATTCCATGTTGCCATGGTCCAGTTGGTGTAGGCCTGGAATATGGCATGAGTTTGTAACAAGCGTGGTCTGCATGAAGAGACCGTGTGAAGTGACCTTCCATGTCATTGGTCACAAAAGCGTGGAAAGCAGTCTGGATGTTTTGTGCGAGGACAAAACGTCACCTTGATCAGTTGGACTAGAGCTCTGGTCAGTGTCGGACCTAGTTCTGAGTTGAGTAGAATGGCCACATAATGAACCCCTACTTTTGTTATTAGAGTGTGTAGAATTGTAGACTCTGAATATTGTATTTATGTGGAATGTGGTGAACATGATAATGTGATACGTATCATATTCGGAGACAAAGAAAAGTATAAAACTATACCAGTGTTGAGTTATTCCGGACATGTTGAGTCTGCTCTAAATTACTAGTTGTTGTGAATAGTGCAGTGAACTCAAAGCTAGCTCAAGACATGAGAGAATTAATCACAATGAGAAGAACACAGCACCCCCAGTCAGAAGGATAGTGGTCCAGAAATGATGCACAGAAACATGAGCAGTCAGAAAGATAAATTGACGATTGGCGCCACGGCGAGTTTCCTCCAGTTGCTTGTAGCGCGGTGGCGTGATCAGCTGTATCAACCCATAGAGGGTCTGTTCCTATTTGCTAGTGACAGCCAACGCAAGCACATCAGCCATAGGCGATCGTATTATGAACAATGAATCTAACTCACAATTAACGAGCCCATATGAATCGACATATAGCATCACCTTATGAATTAATTGAGCTACTAATCGCCCTATGGCATATGTTCATAATTTTCTTCGATGTTGTTGACACCAGGAGTTTCCAATAATCATATCATGCTCTTTTGCCCACTGTCTGCAACCTGCTTTACTACGCTCCTTAGCCCGTACTTTCCCACTGTCTATCCATCTTGTTGACTTCCTACTCTAGCATTAAAGTCACCCACTGTGATATTTAACTGTGAGTATGTGCATGTTTTGAAGGCGTTATCCAAATCACTATACAATTCATTGATACTGTCATAACTAGTTTTTGGAAAATATATGCAAATCTATTGGAACAAAGATCTAGACCCATAGTTGAACAACAGTTAAGCAAAGTACAGTTTGTTTTCATGAAAGGTAATAGTTGCACTGGTGCACTATTCACACTATGATAAATATGTGGAACTGCTAGGATAACATTACCGCGCCTGCTATAGGGCACTTTACTGATTAACACAACAGCTTACATCCACGTGTCTTCATCTGTTGTACCACCCACTCTTGTTCTGAGCTACTTTCAACTTGTAGTAGGCTCCCGCCAGCGGCGGTGCATATCGCCTACAGATGAAACAAGCATAATAATGTGAACACGTCTTCTGTTTGTGAATTTAAACACAGAAGTCACAAACAATATATTGCAGTATTTATTGCCTGGCATATTTCAGTGAATCTCCTCAGGCGCATGCTGCAGGGTTGTGTATCATATGATGCGAATAAGGGAATAATATATTATCTGAAAAATGTCTTTACTTTACCTGAAATATTTAAATACATAGTCACTGATACTGTTCGAATGTGGAGTATGTTATTATCCCGCTAATCTAAGATTTAAAAGGATGTCCTTGTGTTTGCATAGCAATGGCTGCAATAGCTTCATCGATATAGTCTCGATATATTTAAACAACGAATTATTATTCCTTAAATACAGTATACGAAATGCCGTCTCTGTATTAATTGATTGCTATGATGCTATAATTGCTAATACGAAAATGTTCCGTGATGGCCAATTACGATGTTTATAACCTGTCGACTGCACAGGAATTCCTGATGATTGATTAACTCTCTTTTCCATCCACTCGTGTATATTCGTTTACTCGATGCACTAATTAACTTTCCGTTCTACGTATATACATTACTTAACTCTCACACTAGAATTGGTAAATGCAGTTTTATTTATTGTAGGAAGAAAATGGTTCTTTTACAGACTGAGTAGGTATTGAGGTGGTTTAATGATCTGATCATTGTTAAGCAGCAAAGAATGTTTGGTTTAAATCTATTTTAAGTCGAGACGTGTTTGTTACATCGTCTCATTGAAAGGTTATATGAAGAAACACTTGTAGTTTGGGAACCGTTGATTCTGTGGGGGTAGGTTTGTGTTGTTGGTAGCGACACTTGATGTAGCCAGATGGATATCCATTAGATTTCAGAGTCTGGTAAAGGATGTCTAGTTCTTCCTTTAGTGTGTCATTGGGGCAAATCTTTCTAGCTTGATTGCACATGGTCCCTACCAGGCCACGCCAATATTTGATTGTGCAAAGCTACTGAGATGCAGCTATTTGTCCCTCATTGTTAATTTTTGATAGACTGTTCTTTAGGGTGATGCCATCCCCGCGGCGACGAATTAAAATTGTTAGAAACGGTTAGGTGTCGTTCTGTTCATAGCCAATAGTCAAGGAAATGTTCTTGTGACTTTGGTTCATAATTGAGTGGAATGATTCTGCTTGTTTGTTTGATCGTTGTGATGGTTAATATATCATACACATACTGACCTTATAGAACCCGGTCCTTAATATCCAATGATCTTTGCTCTTCTAAGTGCGCCATACAGATGACAGCTAGAATAGCACCTAAAGGACTCCCTATGCCCACTACGTTTACTTGAAAGCAGGAGTTTAAAAAAAAATAATGGATTGGTGTGTAGCTGCACAGTCGCCTTGCTGATACATGTATTATCTAAATATAAATTTTATCTTTTCTCACTTTTGCATCACAGTCCCATAGCAAGTTGGATGGAACCGACCAAATGTCTTCCATTTTCATTTCGTAGTCCAAATTACCCATCACCACTCAGACACTTCACTTGGTTGGTTTTAGTATTGCCAGTTGTTCGTTGGCTTGTAGTGACGACGTCATGGCATGGCTCAGTTATAGCCTGGGTCATAGAGTACAGGTTGCGACTGTGTTCAGAATTGAACACGGGAACGTGGAAAGCAGGGGCTTTCCACACAACGTGAAAAACGTTGGAACTCACTTCCCAGGTGACAGGAAGTGAGCTCGGGCCAAGGCAGTCGGCGTTGATCCATCGTCCTGTGTGGACATGGTGAAAAGTAGACAGCGTTATGGCTCTATATTGAGCCACGCATTTAATCTGTGATGTAGTGTAATGTGATGTGACTGTCGAATAAGTGATGATATCTTCGATTATGTGATTGTGTATATTATACGTAGGAAACTTATAACAGTCTTTGTGTTCACTCTTGTTCGAGTTAACTGCAGTTCGAGTGGGTGAGGTTTATGACGTATGATCGAGTAACCAAGATATACTCATGTGCTGCGAGATGACCAGGGTTCTGACTGGAGAAGAAGAGAAGAAAGAATCATCCCCTGTTGGACACGAGCAGTGTTGCTACACAAGTATTGATAGTAGCTCATTCAGATAGACCCAGACACAGACCCTGGCACTTGGGGGTTTATCGTCCATATGAATCCTGAGGCCACAGATGATGATTTGACATACGTAACACGTGCCAACGTAAAGTTTAAGCCACAAAGTATCATTCTACAAGTAGAGAATTGGCTAACGGAAAAGTTGATATCACACATGATGAAACGAGAAACATAATCACCAACTCCTGCTATCATAATGAATTTAAAATGACAAAACAGGCGTTGAACTGTACGCATTATAAAAGGCATGTGAACAATTGAACAGATTCGGCAAAAAGATGTAGTCAACAAGTGTAATAATTAAATGTCTTATCAAGTATTGGAAATGTGACTATGTAAAGTATATAAACAGTTAGTACTATGTGATTGAAGATATGGTTGCAGGACTTTAAAGAACAAGAGAATTTGATTTCTTACAAAGGTGTCACTAAGTTGAACTGTGAAATTATTAGAAGTGTGAATAAAGACAAATCAAGGCGTCAACAGCAAGTATTGATTATGTTAATGAGGCAATGGACACATGTAAACATGGGAATTCCCCGTACGAACTGTTAAAACCAGGTCACAGCAAGAGAAAATATGAATCAGGCCTACAGAGTTGTGACAGGCTTGCTGTGTCAACAAGCGAGGTCAGACGGTCGACAGGTCTACTGTGTTGATGAACATATGGTCAACAGAGAAGCGACAGTCATAGCTGGCTACAGCGTGTACATTCAAGAAACGACACACAAGTTAACAATTTGAGACATCAGGATGTGATCAGCCAGGCTGAAATAAACTATTGTAAAACGGGAACATTTTCTAATAAACACCGGAACTGAGTGAACTTGTAAAGTGCCGGTATTTGACAGAACACCGTGTTATATTCGAGGGGCCTGGTGTGTGTGTAGTTCATAGTTGCCGTAAAAACATTAAGTGGGCTATTGGATCAACTGAAATTAGGTTAAATATTGTAACTGTGTGATTAGACAGTGTAAGTTAGGAGAGTTGTAAACAAACAGCAGGACAGTTTAAGCTAAGAACGGGCAATATAGAAGCAATTAGCGTTGTGCAATTAGTATTTAACATTAGTCTATATTATTATTAAGCATGTGTAGTTATATTTGTGATATGTTGTTATTGTTTAGTTTGTGTTAGATATGTTATGTAATTGTGAATTTGTTTTATGTGACAGTAACCTAACGAATGCATATAAAATTACTTGGTAGTAAAGTAGTAGCATTATGTAATAATTTGAGTGCAGCCTACGTTAGGAAATAACTATAATTATAATTATTGAACAACGTACTAGTTCACAGTTAGTGTAATAATAGTTAAGGAGTACTAGTACTTATGTGTGGAAACCAATATCTTAATGAACAGTATACGATAATAAGATGATAGTAGTGATTAGTGAACGATACTGTAGAATATTTTACGGTTATGTTGTTATAATTAATTTTGGTTATAGGTTACTTTTATGCATGATTTCTGAATTTTGTTATAATTTTAGTAATTATTTTGTTTGGTTCTTAATGATTTATTGCATGCAGAAGTTTGGTTAATTTAGATCATCATCATTTCTTGCATGCAGGTTTGAGGAGGATATTATTATTTTTCTTCAGGTATTTTATTGTTATTTAAAATAGAATTGGCAATTGTTTGTCCAGTGGAAAATTAACAGATAGGGAATAAACACCTGGCGAAGTGAATTTCGCATGAGTGAGTTTGTTTACAACTGGAGACGTGCATTGCCGGCATGGTTCGTGGGTAATCTTTCTGTGCCGACAAGAGCATTTCTCAAGAATGTTTCGCATCTTGTAGAGCAGCCTTCCGAAATATGGCATGGGTAATTGTTATGTGGCGGGGGACTTGCTATGCGGGGTGTTGGGCATATGTGATTGTAGGTTCAACTAACTGTTGTTGTGTGTATGGGTTAATGATACACAACAGAGTGTTGTTGCGGAAAAGAGTGGTCTAGAAATAAAAATAGCTTACAAATGATAACAGCTTGTGAGGTTGTGTTACATCAACACCTGACCGGTGTCGCGTCTCTGGGTTATGATACGCGACATTGTTTTGGGCTATGGTGGAACATAATTTCTAAGCATTTAGTTCATATTTTCCACTGTATAAATTTCTCTGAAGTTGAGTTTGTGGCATGGAAAATTATTTAGGTTAACATCATTATGTCTTGCATGCTATGGTTGAGTGTGGTAGTTGGTTTAATTTTCATTAGTGGATTTTGGTTAATACTATCTTTAGTGAATGGGAATTCATGTCAAATGGGTGGATATCCGAGCGGTGTTTGGCAGTGCAGTGTTCTCTTTGGTAACATCAGACTGGTCGACTCTAGCACGGCATTGGCAGAGATCGCTGGGAGAAAACATCAGTTGGGATGGAAACCGGAGATGACTTTGTCAATATTGATAGTATGATAAGTTACGTCATGTGGGCGGCTGATCTCTGATACGGGTTATGGTGGTTGATGTGAATGGAATGAATGTGTTAAATGATAATCCGTGACGGGGACCGGCGGCACAGATCATTTCGATATTTGTTAGGTTTATATTTTAATTTTGAAAGATTTTGTGATTGACAACAGTAGTGGGTAGGTAAAACCATATGGGTATTGGCATCATTTAATGTGGGGTTGCTAACACCGGGTGAGCTGAGTGTGTGCTCGCTGTGTGATGGCTGTCTCGCATTGCAGGTTGTTAATATGTGTGGTTTAGTGGCAGATGGAGACTCACTCATGTATGGAGGCACTATGAATTAACTGACTGTACAGAACTAACCTATGTAAATAACTTGATGATTGATTGCATGTATTACTAACACGTGGTCATGGTGCCACATAGCCATACAGGTTGAGTTAGAATTGAAATTGAAGAGATGTTATTGGAAAGGAAGCTATATTGCAATATGAGTATGATTATGTAATTATATAGAGATTGATTAGTAATTATTTTATGGAATAGAGAACTTAAATTATAAGCAATGATTGTTATTATTGCAAATATAGCATTATATTATAGGTTATATAATTATATGATTGATGTTGGGTGTTAGATAATTATTATTACTATTACATATTTATTATTTATACGTATTAATGAATATTGTGAACTATTTATGTAAATGCTATATAATTTTAGTAATGAGAATATAATTACTTATTGGTTGAGTATAGATATTATTTAATTATGTTATTAATTGATTGATGGAGACATATATTTGTGTTCATATTTATTATTATGTTGCATTTATTGATATTTGTTGATTGATTTTGATTAATATAAGAAGAAATTGTTTAGATTTATAGGATACTTAGTATTGGAATCATTAATGAAATTGATGAGAGTACGATATAGAGGATGAAGACACAATAGAAGCTGTGGCAGTTGAAGCGTAATGAGTTGGTCAAATGGAACGAAACGGCCAGTAATATAAGATGCTCTCAGGCTTATTAGCTGCAACTATGTTCATTGCTATACGCTGGGTCTACAACGACAGAGTCAAAGAGGATGTTTAGGCTGGCGGTACTTGGAACTTTGTATAGGCATGGGCGGTGGTGGAAGGCTGTGGCTGCAGTGGTTGACTGACTGGGGATGCGGGTGGTCAAGTATGGTAACGCGAAAACAGCAAAGATGTGCTGGCGGTACTTGGAACTTAGTATCTTCCTTGGATAATCCTTGCAGTCGGGTATCAGTCTGTCTACCATGGGAACGCTGGCTTGCGTTGTACAGGTGGCCTTGTATGTAACGCGATAACAGCTGATCTTCTAGACCTGGGACGAGTGGCTTAGCAAATGAGTGGTGAGGATGAGCAGATGAAGCTGAGTGATGGTTAGTCTTGTATGACCACTATAGACGCTACCTGCCAATAAAACGCGGAATTGATTATGATACCATCATAGCATTAATAGAATGGAAATATTAAGTCTCGGAGTCATATTACAAACTGAGGGTTCATATATAGACAGATTAGAATTTAGATGTAGAAATTCTGATTCAATGTTACAAAGAACAGTTACATTGATATTGTAATATAGGAATTTGATAAAAGGTTGTAGGACAAAATAGAGGTATGCATTTGGATGTACGTTATATGTTGATGAGAATAATTAACTAGTTGTATATTTCAGAGTGACAAGAACTTAACAAGGTTTATGGAAAGACGACAGATAGTTAAATTAGAATTAGAACTACATTAATATTGCTTACATAACTAAAAATTGGATATTTCAAAAATTGATTCTCAATTTTTGCCCGTGGAAGGGGGGAATGCCATGAGCCTGACGACGTCATGGCATGGCTCAGTTATAGCCTGGGTCATAGAGTACAGGTTGCGACTGTGTTCAGAATTGAACACGGGAACGTGGAAAGCAGGGGCTTTCCACACAACGTGAAAAACGTTGGAACTCACTTCCCAGGTGACAGGAAGTGAGCTCGGGCCAAGGCAGTCGGCGTTGATCCATCGTCCTGTGTGGACATGGTGAAAAGTAGACAGCGTTATGGCTCTATATTGAGCCACGCATTTAATCTGTGATGTAGTGTAATGTGATGTGACTGTCGAATAAGTGATGATATCTTCGATTATGTGATTGTGTATATTATACGTAGGAAACTTATAACAGTCTTTGTGTTCACTCTTGTTCGAGTTAACTGCAGTTCGAGTGGGTGAGGTTTATGACGTATGATCGAGTAACCAAGATATACTCATGTGCTGCGAGATGACCAGGGTTCTGACTGGAGAAGAAGAGAAGAAAGAAGCATCCCCGTTGGACACGAGCAGTGTTGCTACACAAGTATTGATAGTAGCTCATTCAGATAGACCCAGACACAGACCCTGGCAGTGGTGATGTGTTCTTTAACGTACATTTATGTTTAGATGGCGTTATGAGATACTGATGTTCTGTATACACCAAGTTGGGTTTTAGCCATCTGACCGAGTCAGCAGAAGATTGTGTTCGCTTTGGGATATGTTCAAATAGCACTTCGGATTGAGCCTCCGACTCAACCGCATCAACACTTTTAGGTGGTGTACGGAACTTCAATCCACAAACAAGAGATTCAGTTTGTATATTGCAACATACTGACGAGAACAGATTATGCTCGTGTACATTGGGGATGTCAAGCACACATGCTGTAGTCTTTTCTAAGCTTAATGATTTGTTCACTCGTGTCTTCACTTTTGTTTTTTAACAATTATAATTGTTTCCATGCATAATGTTGTGAATTTCAGATGACAATAAAGATTGAGTTTCCTGTTAGTATCACACGCTGCTCTGTTAATACATTGTAGGTTGATAAGTTTCAATTGAATATCTTTGTGGGTTTTTTTTTTTAATTTTGGTTAGTCGTCGGTGGCAGTTTTTTTAGGTTGTAGGAAAGATTCTATCAGCTCTTGGGCATCCGAAATAACTGCTAGGAAATATTGCGGTTGTAAGACATTCTTTAAGAAACTGTAATCTACAAACCTGTGCAGCAATTGTAAATTCCAGCTTATGTAATCCATTTAGTCGCTATATAGTTGATTGTGGGAGGCGAAATTTCACAAGACCAATTGATCTCTACCGCTCGAAACCGTTGGTACAATGTGTAGTGTCGGGTTTGGAGAGGGTCGCCCAACAAATAAAATAAGTAGTATTACCTACTGCCATACGGTAACTCAGTCACATGATACTAAGAACTCGCCAGATAAACCGTGTCACGAAATTACTGACACGCCCATACAGCCGAAGCCCTTTAGCGAACTGGTTATACATTTTCCTGGGACACAGAGGTGTTTCCAAGGCACCAGGGCCAGATTCTATACTGACCTAGACCTACTAGTACGTCCTAGTCGTGGGTCCTGGACAATAGGTCCCTTCGGAGTTCTGGCTAACGTAGTAGGATCGCTGATTCTTCCGAAGTCGGAAAGTATCTTCCTGTACGTAACTCCATACGCCAGTGCATCAATGGGGCTGGAACAATGCCCATTACTTACTGCAGTACTTCCCATAATTCACCAAGCAATAACCGAACCATCATCATATATAGTAAACGAGGCTAAGCATTATTTAATCACCATCAAAGAATAGCTTAGCAATGTGAGCAGAATACTTTCAAGAACTACTTAACCCCATACATAACAGTCAAAACGCCAATTGTGCGCTGAATGATGTGAACAACAAGAACAACATTGCATGCCTGCAGAAGTAAAATAAGTTATACAGAATAGTTCTAACATCAAATCAATAGGTCCAGATGGAATATCACAGAAGCAATTCGGGCCTGAGGGATAAACATGAGTTAAATTGCTGGCAAATCATTTTAATGTAGCATGGTAAAAAAAAATGTCCTAGATGATTAGCACCAGGTAATAATTGTACCAATATGGTAAAAGAACGGCTATATGAGATAACGGGAAACATACGGAGGTATATCACTCTTGAAGCATATAGGGTAAATTTATGCACAACTATTGGAACAAGTAGCTAAATCCATAGTTGAACAACAGTTAAGCATAGTACAAATTGGTTTCAGGAAAAGTAAATGTTGCACTGATGCACTATTCACACTAAAATATGTGGAACTGCTACGATAACAGTACCGCGCCCGCATTAGGGCACTTTACTGATTAACACAACAGCTTACATCCGTGTGTCTCTAGCTGTTGTACCACCCATTCCTGCTCTGAGCTACTTTCAATTTGCAGTAGACGAGCGCCAGCAGCGGTGCATATCGCCTACAGATAAAACAAGCATAGTAATGTGAACACGTCTTTACGTAGTGAATTTAAACACAGAAGCCACACACAATATGTTGCACGATTCCTTGCCTGGCATATTTGAATGCATCTTGTATGGTGCATGCTGCAGACTTGTGTATCATTTGATGTGAATACGCGAATAATACGTAGCCTAAAATACTCAATGCATAGTTAATGCTATTATTAGAATGTGGAGTATGTTATTCCCAAGCTAATCTAAGGTATACAAGAATGTACTTGTGTTTGCATAGCAACGACCAATATCGCCTAATCGATAATTCGTCGATATATTTGAGAACTTGATTATTGTTCCTTAAATAAAGTGCACGAAATTGTCTTCACTTTATTAATTTTTGTGTGTGTGGCCATGACGCTATGATTGCTAAGTGGCGAAGAGGTCAAGACGTTTGACTCGGACTCCGAACGTTGTTGGTTCGATTCCGAGCGCCGTCCTTCAGTTCACGAGTGAAATTTTTGATTATTGTTCCTTAAATAAAGTGTACGAAATGCCTACTCTTTGTTAATTTATTGCTATGATTGCTACGTGATACAAGTAGTCAAGCCGTTTGATTAGAGCTACGAACGTTGTGGGTTCGATTCCGGGCCTCGTTCTTCGGTTGAATGAAAGAATGTATGAGAGGAAATAGAGAAGAAGGGCAGAATGTCAGACGGGCCTGGGCGCCTAATTCTTAACCCTTTGAAAATAAAGATTTTCGTTCGTTCGTTCGTTCGTTCGTTCGTTCACGAGTGAAATATTTCGGAGACTCGTTGCTAGAGCTACGGAGTTCGTGCTTTGTGCGACGCTTTCCGCCCTGCGGAAAGAGACCGAGCCATATAGGATAAAACCCTTGTCGACTGCCATGTAGCGTCGGAGGCAAAAGTATTTGATTAGAATGATTTATAATCGAATACAAAAATTCTGGCAGACAAATAAAGAGAATCACCTTGAGGCGTATGAATACAGAGGTTACTAGATGACGTCACACGGACTACGGTTACCATGGGCAGTGAAGTTTGAAAACTTCTTGAAGACGGGCGGTTCTGATTGTAACACCGAACTTTCAACAACGATAGTTAATGGAAAAGGTTATGGACACGATATATGAGACTCCCGCAACGTCAGGAAATTAGGGCACAGATTGAACGGCAAGGAACAATCGGGAATGAACGCAGGGCGCAGGAGAAATGATAAGAATTAAGCGCATCATAACTATCCGAGCGATCAGCAATTAAAAGTCATGGCGTCACACCAGACATAGGTCAACGGTACACCGATAAACGTAATATTGATACAGAACGATGGCCCACAGGCAAGCTCATTGTCAGTTAGTTATGAAATAGGTTAGCATCGGAGTCGGCAGTCTAATTGATATATTTCTACATAAGTTTAGTTTAGTTTAGTCGATGGATCAACATCACTGCACACGGGTGCAAACCATAAGTGCTCTGTTCTCCTCCTAACTCAAACCTGAGTCTGGAGAAACTCAGCTCAGTGCACGAACTCCGTAGCACCGGCGAGGATCCTGAAATACTTTGGGTAGATTTTTAACTCGAAATTTTGCCCGCGCAGCGACGTTAGGCTACTCTTTTTCGATTTCCAACTGCCAAGGGATTTTTTACGTGCGCAACAATACACACGGGCGTCCGATCTCACTACCCAGAGACCAGGGGCAATTTTATTACTAGAAGTCCATGAGAAAAAGTCCCGGTCACCACCGGTGCTTGAGCCCGGGATCTCCAGCCCTCGAGGCGGACACCACACCTCGAGACCACGCAGCCCCCTCTATATAGTTTCTACATAAATTAATATTATATGTTTGGCCAATCCTCCCAGCAATATGGGAATGGTCATATAATCATTTGTTGAACCTGTCCGACCGAGCAACACGATTACAGTTTATTTGGACGTGGATTGCCAGCGATTCTACTATCATTATCGTTGACGTTTAAGTTATGGCTCCCGTTGAGCTGCTACAATGTTTTCTTATTGCATAGACTTGAAGCGCGATTGGAAGAGAGGAGCATTCTTGCAGAAATTATAGGACACAAGCATCGTAGCATCGACCTTTAAGAGACTTTTTATGATTGCTAATAAGCAAATGTTCCGTGATGGCCGACTATGACGTTTTATGCATAATAATTCGTGATGATTAATTAACTCTCTTTTCCACCCACTCGGGTATGAGTTCGGTTACTCGGTATACTAATTATTTTTCCCTTCTCCCTATGTAAGTTTCTTGACACTTATATTGGAATTGTTAAATGCAATTTGATTTATTGTACGAAGAAAGTGGTTCTTTCATAGATGGAGTAGGTATCGAGGTGGTTTTATATATGATCCTTGTTCCGCAGCACAAAATGTTTGGTTTATAGCCATTTTAAGATGAGTACGTATTCGCTACATCGTCTCATTGAAAGGATAGGTGAAGAAGCACTTACAGTTGGGGATCCGTTGAATCCGTGGGGGAGGGTTTTGGAGGCTGGCAGTGACGCTTAATGAAGCCAGCAGGATATCTATTAGATCTTAGAGTCTGGTGAAAACTGTCTAGTCTTTCCTTTAGTGTGTTGTCGGAGCAAACTTTTCTAGCTTGATTACACAGTGTCCCTACCAGTGTACTGTATGGATGCAAAGTTACTGAAATGCAGATATGGGCCCGTCCTTGTTCCTTTTCGATTGACCAGCTCTTTGGATGATGTCATCCCCTCCGACGACTAATTATGATGTTTAGGAACAGTTAGGTGTCGTTATGTTCATTGTCAATAGTCAAAGAAATGTTCTTGTGGGTTTGGTTCATGATGGAGTGGCATGATTCGGCTTACTGTTTGGTCTCTGTGATGATTCTGCTTGTTGTTTGGTCTCTGTGAAGGTTAATATATCGTATGCATACCAACGATATAGAACCAGGTCCTTGATAGCTGATGATCGTTGTTCTTCTAAGTGGGGTATAAAGATCCCCGCTAGCTAGAGAACTTTCCGCGGCCATTCAGTCTATTAGGCAGTAAGCATTTTGTTTTTTTAAATATAAATTTAAAGTTAAATTTGTGCAGCTGCAGTAGTTTCTCCAGTTCTGATGTAGGTAGGCCTAATTTTAGTTTCTTAACTTTGATGTTAGTTGGATGTCATATAAAGGACGTTGTAGTCAATGTATCATTGTTTGCTGTTGTGATTTGTTGCACGTTTATGTTCATTAGTTTTCCGTAGCTTTCTGAGCGACCGGCACCCATGCTATTTTTTTTTTTTTTTTTAAACACAACACGGTCTGCTGCCAAATCGTGCGCAGCTGTGTTTCTAACGCGGGTATGCGGGAACTGCGTCTGGAACTCCTCGCCACGGAGCTGGTATTAATGTTGATGAGATCACAGATTATCAATTAAAAATTTTGACAAGCCATTTGGCCTTCCTGTGTTAGGCAGAGCTGACCATCGATAAAGTAGGTCTAAGTATGACCCCGAATTGTGCAATATATGGAGGCCAACAAGTTTGGTGAGGAAGTGAGGGGGAAGAGGGTTGTGAGCCCCGACGAGCGATTACCTGCTCAGTCGCCTCACTGATACACTTATTATCTAAACGTGACTTGATTTCTTTTCTTATTTTTTTACATCAATGCCCCATAGGAATTTGGATGGATTCGGCAAACTGTCTTCCATTTTCTAGTCGCAGTCCGACATATCCATCACCACTTCATCACTTCCCGTGTCTGGGTTTAGTATTACCAGTTGCACGTTGGCTTGTAGTGATTTCAGCGCGCTGATGCGATCTTTAACGGACATTTATGTTTAGATGGTGTTATGCAATATCGATGTTCTATATACACCAGTTTGGCTTTGAACCATCCCACCGAGTCAGCAAAAGATTGTGTCCTCCTCGAGATCTGTTCAAACAGATATTCAAAATGAGCATGTGACTTAACCTGATTACTATGGTTAGGAGGTAAAGACGCTTGACGGGAAAAGTAGACGATGATGATGAAACATGTAGCTATTTTGTGTCCCAATATAGGGATATAGATGACTTACTGAGTGACAAACACACCACGTATCACTTCTTACCAAAGCCTCATAAAAGGACAGTTGTTCATTCACAAATCGGTAGCAGGACCCCATGTTGTAGACACCATCAAATGTGCACGAGGCTGCCAGGGCTGGAGAAATGTAACAATTAACAACATGAGATTAATCCATCATGGTTGGTTTGGTTTATGAATCCTCTGGTTGATCATCCTTGACTTTTACATGCATTTGTGTTCAGTTCATTTGGGTCGTGTAAAAGGTTTTGTATCTCTGTGTGACTGATGACATCTGACGATGATTGGTATTCACAAAGTCATGAAGATGTTGACGATGATGATGATGATGACGATCATGAAGATGTTAATGTTGATGATGAAGATGATTATGTTGATGAAGATGATAATGATATTACCACTGCAGTCGTCTGCAGTTATTGTTTCTCTGATGACATGTGACTGCTTGTTGGTGCAGTGAAGAAGACGGTACTGATAATAATGAAGATGATGATGATGATGATGATGATGATGATGATGATGATGATGATGATGATGATGATGATGATGATGATGTTGATGATGATGATGATGATGATGATAATTACCATTGTCATCGGCTGGAGTTATTGTTTCTCTGATGACATCTGACTGACTGTTGGTGTTAACAAAGTCCAGCTCACACTGATACGATGGATACACACAATCAGCGTCACTGAGAAGCCTCACGTCCAGGCTGGCTTGGCTCTTGGAGATGCTTCCTGTGGCGTTGATGACGTCGATTTTGGTTGCTTCCACAATCACACCCGGGGTAAACGTTGAGATTGAGGCTAGTTTCTGGGGGATGTTGGTGTTAGGTATGCCATAGATGGTCATACCAACCACCACAACAACACTGTGTGGCAGGTTGGTCTCGTCGGCAAGGCATTGCAGTCTTCCACAGTAGGGGCCATTCTGGGTCTTGTCTAAAGACAATTTCACACCTGGAGGTGGAGAAATCAGGCAAATGATTATTAACACAACAATAAAAAATGTTATATCCAACATTCGGTCTAGGCATGCAAAATTAATTTTCTGGAACCTAGCCATCTTGATAGACGATAGTATGTGAAATGGTGTTGTAAATCACCATAGCACAAATCCTTGACTGAATCTAGAGCAATGCCCTAAGTTTCCTCCCGTTGGAGCTTCAATCGTAGACCAGTTCCGATCACCAAGGCGTAGGGTCTTGTCGGCCCTGCCACAACATTTATTCTTTAGGCTGCATTTTCTCGCACAAGTGTAAGGCTTGATTTCCCCCCCCCCCCCACGTCTTTGTTTTTAATTTGCTCTCCTCCACCCGAAACCGTTAGCACAATGTGGGGTATCAAGTGTGGTGAGCGCCGCCCATTATTCACTCACTCATCATGCGCCATGCCGATAAGCGTGGCGAGTCATGTTTCACTATCTCACGTCGTGGATTAGCTCAATGTTCCTGTCTCGACCATGTCACGTGGCCAAGCCATCCATGTATTTACTTCTCTGCCTTCCCCTTGTTCTTTCCCCTTCGATCCTGCCAGGTGTCACCAAGATCTCAAATCCATTTCTTCTCATACGCATTCATTCATTCATTCATTCATTCATTCATTCTGTAGCATGTCCTTTGCAGAACCTCGCTCACATGACAACCTTCCGGAAATCTTCTCGATCACTAGCAAGATGTCCCACGTCCGATTCACCCATCTGGAGATTACTTCTCATAACATGATCAAAACATGTCGACTGTCTATTAGATTCTCTGTGTGTCCAATGTGCTCTTTGCATGTACCCCAGAAACCACATTTCTACCGAAATCATGTTTCTCAGTCTGTTTGCTCATTGTCAACTCTTCACAACCATACAAAAGCACATGTTCTATGTAGCACCTCAACATTCGTTTTCTCGTTGCCCAACATTCGGCGCTAACAGAAAGCAGGTGGTACTGTCTACTGTCAAACGGTCTTTTATTTTCTAGGCCATTTTAGTTCAGTACTTTGCTTTTCCTTTCCCAACTGCAGAGCAGTCTGCTTATGAAAATGCATACTTACTATCCCGTATGCAACAGTACCAGTTAGATCGCAGGTAGATTGCTTGTAGATGTGAATATACACAAGAATATGTCTTATTCATGAACACAAAATCAATAAAGACCTAGAGATTTGGATATACAAAAGAAAATGTCGCATTCCATATGAATAAAATCAATCAAATACAGAGGTTACAGTCAAATTGGGAATGAAATGAGAGTTGATGACAGAAATGAAAATGAGGTAAGAGAAATATTTCGCAACGTTAAATGGCATAACACTCTTATAAAAACCAAAGACAAGCGAGCAAGAGGTAGACAACGATACCAGAAGGAAGATAACATCAAGAGAAGGACGAACATTAGTCAGATAGAATTTACAAACACGGCTAGAGAGAGAGAGAGAGAGAGAGAGAGAGAGAGAGAGAGAGAGAGAGAGAGAGGGCGAGCGAGCGAGAGAGATTGTGTGTGTGTGCGCGCGCGTGTGTGTGTGTGTGTGTGTGATATCCATGGCAGCCAATCTTTATTGTGTAGACGGCACCTGCTTGACTGAGATTCGCTAAATGTATATACTTACTACCAACATCAACGGCAAGCGACAGCAGTATCGAGAGAAGTAGTCTAGCAAAAGTGCACAACATACCGATTCTATATATAACTCAGACATGTACACCTTAAGATAAAATATCTATTGATTTAAGACTCCTTACTTGTAGTTATGTTTCAGTGAAAAAGAGTGTGCACATATTTATAAGAGGAAAATGTCCTTGGAACAAGGCTAGTTAGTGGCCGTGCTTCTGTTATCTACACTCTGGTCACGACCAGGAAGATGTTAAATGAAATGAATGGGGTCACCATCCCTGCTGTCTTCACAGACAAATAAGTACGTTTTATATGAAGCTGGGTTCACGTCAATGCTGTGGGGTTTATTTACTTCTATAGTTGCCCGTATGTCTGTCTTTCTGTCTCTCTGTCCGTCTTTCTCTATGTATGTCATTATGTCTGTCGGTCTCTCAATCTCTCAGTCTCTCTGTCTCTCTGAATGTTTGTATGTATGTCTGTCTTTATGTCGGTCTGTTTGTCTCTAGATATGTTTGTCTCTCTGTATGTATGTCTGTTTCTCTCTCTATGGATGCTCCAAATCAATAACATAATACCTTTATTCACTCAAGAAAAGGGCAGTGAGTTTAATTAATGGTGAAAGGCTCACTGACATATCGAATCTACATAAACGTCTTCAGTTACTGTCACTCCACAAACGGATACTTTTTAAAAAGGCTAAATTAATTCACAAAATCCTATCTCAAAATGCTCCAAGCTACCTTTGGCCATAGTTCAAATATAACTCAAGACATAGCGAACGACTAAATATACTTCGCGTCCCTAAACCTAGGAAATGAATGAATCACCCAAAATAAACGAGAAGTAGATTGTGAGCTTTACTAAAACACGACTACAAGAGACAAATTGGACGTTGCGGCCAAAGCCTTCGTCAGCACAGGACAAACAAATACAAACCAACACAAAACTACATGAAACACACTATGACAATATTAAACTATTAAACTAATTAAAATTAAATGTACTCATCTGAATTCTGTGTTCTGGCTTGGAAAGTCTGACACGCGTAGGGTGCCAGTGGATCAATAGACCGGATGTATGGTACACGGGTCAAAGGTCAAGCGAGAGGGGGAGTGGGGTGGAGACGCGCCCATGTGTGCGGAAAAGTGAAATTTGAGACCGGCAAAGATGTTACGGTCGCAGATGACAATTAGCAATTATCGTTAAGCGCTCGAAACACCGCTGCGGAAACCTCTATAGTGTTAGTATACACCTAGGAAAGAATTATATAAAACAAGCTTAGCATACTCTGCCACTCAGTTGTGATACAATCGTCCTCAAGAAATCAAAGACACCACCAATCATTATACATATAGTCCCAACCTGTTCGAACACTACCTCGGTACAGACTACATCCCCCCCCCACCCCCACCCACACACACATCTAAGAAAAACAAAAACAAAAACAAGAACAATAATAATTTAAAATTATCTCAAACGACAACTAACCAATACATATTCCCACATATACGGTACATTACACCTTCCTTAGGTATTTATAATGCCCATGTTAAACATGGCCTCAGTGAGTCATGTATTATTATTTTGCATGCGTTTTAATTCTTATTGTTCTTGTGTTGTCTCAGATTAGTTTCATAAATGGTGTTGAATGAAATAATAAATGAGAGGAAATAGAGAAGAAGGGTAGAATGTCAGACGAGCCTGCCTGCCCAATTCTTAACTCTTTGGAAATAAAACTTGTCCGTTCGTTCGATCCATCGATCTGTCTCTATAACTGACTGTATGTATGTTTGTCTCTCTGTATGTCTGTCACTCTGTCTGTATGTCTGTATATCTTCTCTTTTTCTGATAGTATCACTTGAGGTAGCAGAGATGTAGTCTTCTACACTCTATTTACCACAGTCTTATACACTATATTTAACACAGTCTTCTACACTCTATTTACCACAGTCTTATACACTCTATTTACCACAGTCTTATACACTATATTTAACACAGTCTTATACACTATATTTAACACAGTCTTATACACTATATTTACCACAGTCTTCTACACTCTATTTACCACAGTCTTATACACTCTATTTACCACAGTCTTATACACTATATTTAACACAGTCTTCTACACTCTATTTACCACAGTCTTATACACTATATTTAACACAGTCTTATACACTCTATTTACCACAGTCTTATACACTATATTTAACACAGTCTTCTACACTCTATTTCATTTATTCCTATAATTTACCAAAGTGTTATACACTATATTTAACACAGTCTTCTACACTCTATTTACCACAGTCTTATACACTATATTCAACAGTCTTCTACACACTATTTACCACAGTCGTATATACTCTATTTACCACATTGGTCTAGATTCTATTTAACACCGAATTATGCACTCAGTTTACCACAGTCTTCAACACCCTATTTAACACCGAGTTATACACTCTATTTACCACAGTCTTCTACACTCTATTTAACACCGACTTATACACTCTGTTTACCACAGTCTTCTACACTCTATTTGACGCTGTCTTATACACTCTGTTTACCACAGACTTATACACTCTATTTACCACAGTCTTCTACACTCTATTTAACACCGACTTATACACTCTGTTTACCACAGTCTTCTACACTCTATTTGACGCTGTCTTATACACTCTGTTTACCACAGTCGTCTACACTCTATTTACCACAGTCTTCTACACTCTATTTAACGTAGACTTATACACTCTATTTACCACATTCTTCTACACTATATTTAACACCGACTTATACACTCTGTTTATCACAGTCTTCTACACTCTATTTAACACCGATTTATACACTCTATTTACTACAGTTTTCTGCACTCTATTTAACACCGACTTATAAACTCTGTTTACCACAGTCTTCAACACTCTATTTAACACCGAGTTATACACTCTGTTTGCCACAGTCTTCTACACTCTATTTAACACCGACTTATACACTCTGTTTACCACAGTCTTCTACACTCTATTTAACACCGACTTATCCAGTCTATTTACGACAGTCTTCTACACTCTATTTAACACCGTCTTATACACTCTCTTTGTCACAGTCTTCTACACTCTATGTAACACCGACTTATACACTCTATTTAGCACAGTCGTCAACACTCTGTTTACCACATTCTTCTACACTCTATTTACAACCGACTTATACACCTTATTTACCACATTCTTCTACACGCTATTTAACATCGACTCATACACGCTATGTATTACAGTCTTATACACTCTTTTTAACACCGACTTATACACTCTATTTACCAAAGTCATCTACACTCTATTTAACACCGACTTATACACTCTGTTTACCACAGTCTTCTACACTCCATTTAACACCGACGTATACAATCTATGTACCACAGTCTTCTACACTCTATTTAACACTGACTTATACACTCTGTTTACCACAGTCTTCTTCACTCTATTTAACACCGACTTATACACTCTATTTACCACAGTCTTCTACACTCTATTTAACACCGACTTATACACTCTGTTTACCACATTCTTCTACACTCTATTTAACACCGACTTATACACTCTATTTACCACAATCTTCTTCACTCTATTTAACACCGACGTTTAAACTCTATTTACCACAATTTTCTACTGTTTATTTACCACATTATTCTACCTTCTTTTTACCATATTATCTACACTACATTCACAACAGTCTTCTACACTACATATACCACAGTCTTCTACATTATATTTACCACATTATCTACACTGCATTCTATATACAACCATTTAGCTTCCGACCTAGCCAGCAAAAGATTGTGTCCGCTTCGAGATTTGTTCAAACAGATATATGAAATGAGCCTGTGACTCAACCTGGTTAATATGGTTAGGTGGAAAAGACGCTTTGGAGTAAAGTGGACGATGATGAAGACACATGTAGTTAGTTTGTGTCACCATATAGGGATAGAGGCCACGTATTGAGGGACAAACACTCCAGGTATAACTTCTAATCAAAGCCTGATAAAAGGACAGTTGTTCATTCACAAAGCGGTAACAGGAGGTTTTAGACACCATTAAATGTGCACGAGGCTGTCAGGACTGGCGAAATATAACAATTAACAACATGAGATTGATGATCCTTAACTCACAAAACAATCTGTGTTTAGTTAGTCTGGGTCATGTACACGCGTTTGTATCTCTGGGTTTCTACCGACATCTGACTGACTGTTCATGTCCACAAAGCCATGTAGATTATGATGATAATTAAGATTATGACGATGGAGATCGTGATGATTACTATTATCGTCAACTGGAATTATAGTTTTTCCGATGACATCTAACTGAATGTTGGTCTACACAACGTCACGAAGATGGTGTTGATGAAGATGACGATGATGATAATTACCGATGTCGTCTCCTGGAGTTATGATTTCGATTATGACATGTGACCGACTGTTGTTGTTCACAAAGACATGAAGATGCTGATGATTATGATTAAGATGATGATGATGATGATGATGATGATGATGATGATGATGATGATGATGATGATTATGATGATGATTACCATTGTCATCGACTGGATTTATAGTTTCTCTGATGACATCTGACTGACTGTTGGTGTTCACAAAGTCCAGCTCACACTGATACGATGGGTACACACAATCAGCGTCACTGAGAAGCCTCACGTCCAGGCTGGCTTGGCTCTTGGAGATGCTTCCTGTGGCGTTGATGACGTCGATTTTGGTTGCTTCCACAATCACACCCGGGGTAAACGTTGAGATTGAGGCTAGGTTCTGGGGAATGTTGGTGTTCGGTATGCCATAGATGTCATACCAACCACCAGAAGGACACTGTGTGGGAGATTGGTCTCGTCGACAAGGCATTGCAGTCTTCCACAGTAGGGGCCATCCTGGGTCTTGTCTAAACAGAGTTTCACACCTGGAGGTGAAGAAATAAAGCAAATGAATATTAAAAATAAAACGTCATGTGTAACATTCTTTCAGTATCTACGCATACATAATAGATTAACTACCACCTTGCCGTCATGATAGTCGATAGTACGAGGGTAAGTTAATAAGTAAGTGACAAATGGCTGTATAAAAGTAACTAAATATGATAATAATTTGAAACCAATTTATTTGTATACATACATTGTCCCTTTATTTCTCAACATAATTTCCACCAACACTGATGCACTTATCCCATCGTTTTATCCGTCCTCCCAAACCGGCTGCATAAATCTGCGCGCCCTGTGACTTACTTATTGACTCACCCTCTAACGTTTTCTATCCTTCTATGCGCCGCTTTACGGGAAATCGCTAGGGGCTAAGTCCACTGAAAACCCACCTTGGTGGGAGACATTTCGCGAATGACACCAAAGTTGAATGTGAAGTGAGAACGTAGTTTAGAAAACAGAGCACTCTGTTATAGGCAGCCGGTTTGGGAGGACTGAAAAAACAATGGGATAAGTGCATCAATGTTGGTGGAAATTATGTTGAGAAATAAAGGGACAATGTATGTATAAAACTAAACTTGTTTCAAGTTGTTATCATATTTAGTTATTTTTCTACCGCCCTTTGTGACTTACTTATTAACTTTCCCTTGTATGTAACATGGTGTTGTGCCTCTCCAAAGCACAAAGCTTGGGCTGAACTTAGAGATCAAGCGTTGGCTATGCAACATGATCTCTCTCAAGGCCTGGCCAGTTTACGCCAGAAGAAAGGAAACGCCAATACGTCTGGAACAAGACAAGCTGCAGAAACCGCCGAATCAGCAAAGCATTGGTCTAACTATCCGACTGTTGGAGCTTCCAAGCTAGACATTTTGCTGACCAAGGCTTAGAACCGTCCCTAGCCTGCCAAGCCACACGTACGTCTTTAGGATGTATGTCCTCGCACTAGGTAAGAATTGTACCCTCCCAATTGCGCTCCTCCTCCAGAAGCGGTGGCACAACGTTAGGGTGTCAGGTTTGGCGAACGCCGCCCAACATTCGGTGTCAGTAGAAAGCAAGAACGCAGGTAATAACATTTACTGTCATACTGTAGATCAGTCATATCTGACAAAGAACATACTATAATATTCTTTTAATTATATAAGCACTACTTCAATATGTGTATATAATGTTGGTGTCCCTGGCTTAGGGTAGTGAATATAGTTTCTGATATAGAGTTTTTGATATATAGTTGACATAAGCCTGGGTCATTGACAATGAGTTGAGTGACCGGGCATGAGAAAGAATGGGTGAAAGTGGGAGACAGTAAAGTGACTGACCTGGCTATGAAAGAAAAACAGCCAGTCCTGAGAAATAAAATAGTGAGGGTAGAGAAAACCACTAGGGTGGATGGGGCGAGAGATAGTGTATTTGTGTGTTGAAGTCAGGAGACTTCAGGGAGTTGAGTTTTAGACACCGAACGAGTCGGGAGTCCGGTATTCGACGGGGAACTGTGTTGTGTGATTCTCCGAGCTGTGAATGCAGTCCTAAAACCCAGAGTGGGTTAGATGGTGAGCAGAGGCTCCGACCCAGTGGGTGGGTCGTATTGTGTGAGATCCAGCCGTGGATAGTAGCTGGACTACATGTCTATGAATTTGAGATTCAGCAGGCCGTGAGAAGGCATTGATGTGTGCGTGTAGAGTCGTGAGGAATATATATCTCTTCGGTGGATTACATTGTGTTCTGGATTTATAAACATGTTCCATTTGTCCGTGGGTCTGTGTTATTTCTGTATTAAAGGATTATGTGCGCCAAAATCGATCTTGTTTACTGACTGGTGAATGTGCACGGCGGGGGTGAGTCATAGTGTAAGACAGGGAGAGAGCTCAATTGACACATCAGGAGTATCGTTACCTAGACAAGGACCATCACACGCCCTTATCATCAAGAACGTCGTGTGACAATAGTGTTTGATATATAGTTTTTGATATAGAGTTTCTGATAGAGTCAACGTCAGCCGTAGTTGATTTGGGAGCAGATTACTTTGCACTCATTGTCAAATCTTATGAGAGTCGGCCATTGAGAAAGCAATGGAAAACTACTGAACGTAAATCGCGTAGAAAATCACACACAGCTATTACATGCTGGGGTGTATTGCAACGTCATGTAAAGGACATGCGATTAGCTTGCATGTGCACTGGGGGGATTTTAATGCATGTGCCAGATAATGAAATAGATATGGAGAAAACTGGCAGGGAAACGACTTATATTTCGCTTTGTTGGCGTCAGAATATTTCTGTATTAATAACAGAGAGATGACAATGA
Organism: Cepaea nemoralis; assembly: GCA_014155875.1. Taxonomy (NCBI): domain Eukaryota; kingdom Metazoa; phylum Mollusca; class Gastropoda; order Stylommatophora; family Helicidae; genus Cepaea; species Cepaea nemoralis. Next base: position 978,310 of record JACEFZ010005729.1, read on the forward strand.
TTGGTAATGAGGTCGGGGGAAGCAGATACTGCTGTTGATCAACAAGACGGTTGAACCAGACACTCCATGGATGTTATTAGTAAGTGATCACGGATGTGACGATCTGCCTTGCTTTCCCGGTGTCTAGTGTCTAAATTAAGGAAAGTCCAAGTGACACGTACAAGTATGACCGAACATAGTAGATTCGTAGATAGAAGGCATGGACGGGAGTCTCGAGGGGGAAAGATTTGAAATCTCCAAGGTGTCCGCAGAGGTGAAACACACATGGAGAGCACAGGGCGGTGGTAAAAACATGGTGGCAAGTTTAGGGGCTATGTATGAGATCCCCACACCGCAGATTGTCAAGATGGGGAAATGACAGCAGTTCGTAGATAAGACTGGAGGAGATAAGGCGAGAGGCGAGTTATGAAGGTTGCGAACGCAAACTGAACGAACGAATGCAAAAAAAAAAATGGTATTTTCAAAGGGGTAAAACTTAGGCATGCAAGGCGTCTTATATTCGGTCCTTTCAATCACTTATCTTTCGTACACCAATTAAATGCCATAAATGTCACATGTGCATTGGAAAAATAAAAACAGCAAATTCAAAATAAACATTGTAAAATGATTGCTGTGAACATGCACCGAACACAAACAGTTCTTATTTCAACATTATGAGACAGGTAAGCAAACAGACACATATATATATATATATATATATATATATATATATATATATATATATATATATATATATATATATATATATATATATATATATATATATATATATTATAAAACTATATACAACTATATATATATATATGCGTTCGTTCGATATGAACTGAAGCGTAGCCCATACACGTGATACTAATTCTGAGGCATTCGCATGATTTTTGCGTGTGAATAACGTTTCCCTATTACCGTGTCCCTCGCCATCAAGCCATCTCACTTCGACTTCAGTGGCACTTGTAATGGACGTCCTCAAGTCAAGGACGAGAAGTCAGCAGCATTTTAGTCCAACTGACCGGTGCAGGGTTTGAACCCCTTACTTCAGCATAAGCACACCGGGTGTTTAAGAACCAGCGATCTTATCCATTTGGCCTTGCAGACCTCCACATGAGTTAAGATATGTTCACATTATCTGTCTACGTGTAGCAAATGTGGAGGAAATGGTAAACAGATTCAATCCTAGGACATAAATGTTGTCTGTGTCTGCAGAGTGGTTGCATAATTATCTTATCCCACTCTCTGGCCCTAAAAGACCATACTAGATCAAATCATCATCATCATCATGTGCCTTGTCGGTAAGATGGGCGGTCATGTTTTGCCATCTCACTCGATCATCAGAATCGACATTTCTAAAAATACTTTCACTGTACAGGGGGAAAAAATATGTGAATTCTAAATTAAATGGTTAACTCGCAGTTTCCACAATATATTTGGCAAGGTGTTGGAAAACAAGAGACCCTGGGTGGATGTAGACTTCTCCAAAGAGGACTAGGAAGTTATCAACCTAGAATTGATATTGGGGCAAATGCGGAAATCCTTGCTGATGCTGTCTATGAAGGGTTTCAAAATAAGCATAAAGCTGAAATGTTGGCATTGGATCTAGCTGTTGCGGACACAATAATTAGGCATGGCCCTTTGATGCACAGGATTATGGATATGGGGATCCGTTCTTCGACAGTGAATTAGATTTTGCTATGCTATATGAAAACTATTCTTCGTATGGGTGTTTGGACGTTCGATGCACACATTATTGCACCCGGGCTACCGCAGTGATCCGACATTTCAACGTCAATAGAAGAAGGATAGAGCCAATAGAGGCACCAGGTTGCGAAATAATACATACTTCTGTCTACGTTGTCCACGTACATAGACAAAGAGGAAATAGGGCAGAGACATTTAGTAAACTGCATATTGCAGATTAAGCGAGGATACATGCTGTATAAAAACAAAACCGAAAATATGGCCGTACTACTCAGTTCGTTGAATAACTGATTTGTTACGGGGAAGGGGGGGGGGAGAGAGAGGTGTCTGGTACAAGATATCACAACACGTGCCAGTTTAATTAATTGATGAAGAATTGCATTTCATTTTTGCAAGACGTCGCAGTCAACGGCAGGAAATCAGACCCTTTCCAAATAACATCTGGCTTGAAACAGGGTGATACACTATCGCCGCTACTCTTCAATCTGGCTCTAGAGAAAGTTGTAAGGAGGGTAAAGGAGGAATGTGATATTGGAGGAACATCCAAGCTGCTTGGTTATGCAGATGATATATATATTATAGGGGAAAATGAACAAAAGACATTGGAAATATTGACTCACTTAAAGGAAAAAGCCCAACAGATGGGGCTGGTTATCAACCAAGATAAGACAGAATATATGGTAATTTCAAGAGATGGAATGGCTAAATACTCTGGCCACATACAAATAGATAATATGACCATTAAAAGAACGGAAACATACAAATACCTGGGTACAATCTTCAACTGCTCCAACATCATAAGTGAAGAAATACAAACTAGAATTGATTCTGGAAATAAGATATACTATGCACTGCAACATCTACTAAAATCAAAGGCGCTATCTCGTAACACCAAGATCACAATATACAAAACACTGATCAGACCAGTTGTGCTGTATGGCTCTGAAACCTGGAGTACAACGAAAGGAGACGAAGCCTTGCTACAAACATTTGAGAACAAAGTTTTAAGACGCATCTTTGGACCCATTAGGGATACACAAAGTGAAGAGTGGAAAAGAAGAAGTAACAAAGACATTTATGATATGTTTAAGTCCCCGCTAATCACTGGTATCATGAAGGCTAATAGACTACAATGGCTGGGGCATATAGAAAGAATGGAAGATAATAGGGAAACAAAACTCGCTTACACTCAGGAAATAAATGACCGTAGACCTTGAGGTAGACCAAGAAGACGGTGGAGAGATAATATCTATACAAACCTACAAGCACTTGGAATCAACGACTGGCAAGAGAGGGTCAACCAGAGAGACGAATGGAGACGGATTGTATCTGCAGCAAAGAACCTCAATGGCTCGGAACGCTGAAGAAGAAGAAGAAGAAGAAGAAGAAGAAGAAGAAGAAGAAGAAGAAGAAGAAGAAGAAGAAGAAGAAGAAGAAGAAGAAGAAGAAGAAGAAGAAGAAGAAGAAGAAGTAGAAGAAGAAGAAGAAGAAGTCGTAGTCAACCCCAGAATGTTTTGCTGTGTCTGATTGTTTGGCAAGTTTGCGTGCAGTAGTTTGGCATTGCTTTATGAACCACCAGTTCTCATACCCTTTTATAAAAACCAACGCAAGGTGGTCTGCAGCCAAATCACCCACAGCGGTATGCGGGATTACGAACTACGTTCCTCACTCTTGCGCCACTGCGACGGTACTGATTAATAGAAAGGACACACTTAAGTACCTGGGAATTTCTGTTAGCATCCGTTTGTCTTGTAACAACCAAGCGAGGAAGGAAGTAGCGAGGACTCGGAAGGGACTCAATGCTCTGGAGGTAATGCCAGCAGTGGAACTTAAGCAAAGAATACTGCACACAATCTACCAGCATCTGATAATTTTGTTAATTAAGTATAGTCCGGAGCTGATCGCATCATTTCATAGCAAGCTAGTGAGGCTAGATCGCATGCAAAACGAGGCCATGCGAATGATTCCTACCTGTACAAGGAACGCGAATGGTGAAGCCAGCATATATTCGTGGTGCGTGGTTCAGAGTGCGTCAGTTTCAGGCTGTATTGTAGGGTGGCAGTAAACAAAAATGCCCCACTGCTTTAGATGACATCAAAGGGCATAAATGGACGAGAGGTAAGTCTTGGATGGTGCCCGCTGAAGACAGACCATTAAGTCTGTTGTATTAATAGGCTGGCACCTGCAGAAGAATGGGCCAGGGTGCTAAGTAACAATACAGTCTTGTTTACAGATACAGTTACAGTGGTCCAAGGCTACCGACAGCGGTTAGAGAGTTACGCCGATAAAAGCATGAGTGAAATCGGACAATGGGTTGGTGCACTCGGGGAATGTATCAACCTGACCGAGTGACAGTTATGTTTCAGCCCACTGAGACAGACAATGTATTCATGGACCTGCCTTGACAGTAGGTTGGCGATGTGTGGTTGGGGGATGTTTGTTTGGCTGCATGATAGGGGTATGTGGGTGGGTGGTGGAGTATATGTGGGTGGGTGAGTGTCGGTGGGTGGAGGGTGTGTCTGTGTGGGTGAGTGTTGGTGGGTGGAGGGTGTGTCTGTGTGGGTGGGGAGATGTGTGTAGGTAGGGGATGTATGGGTGGGTGGGTGCATGTATGTGTGCCTCGGGGTGTGTGGGTGGGAGGGGATATGTGTGTGGGATGTGTGGCGAGTGGGAGGTGTGGGTGGGGTGTGTGTGGGTGTGGGATGTGGGGGATGGATGGATGGGTGGGAGCATGTATGTGTGCTGGGAATGTGTGTGTAGTTGGGTGGAAGATGTGTGTGTGGGTGGATGGGGGAGGTGTGGGTGGATTGGGGATGAGTGTGTGGGTGGATGGGTGGTTAGGTGGATGGGTGGGGGATGTGTCTCATAACATGCTAATTTGCATTATTTTTGTTTACAACACCCTTTTGACAATGTTTTATTTTCCCCTATCTGAATGTATTATTCACTATTGGTGAACGAAACATGGGTGATTGGAAGGGCCGAATGTAAGACGGGCCTGCGTGCCAAATTTATTACACATTGAAAATAAAATCCGTTCGTTGGTTCGTTAATACATTAACGTCAGTAGCGTGCTAGTTGCAGGGCGTTGCAATCAATAACAGCATTTACTGACTGTTTGTGATTTACTAGGCTAGTTTAGTTCAGTAGCTTGCCATTCCTTATCTCAACGACCGACGCCTCCTACCATCAGAAACAATATAGAGCGGCCTGCTTCAAATTATCATCGGTTGATTTGACCCCTAGATTCAATATGTTGGAGCGTTATGAAAATGCGGGCATACTATTCCGTAATCCACAGCACCTGATAGATTGCAGGTAGATCGCCTGGAGATGTGGATATACAGAAGATTATGTTGCATTTCGTAGGAACGAAATCAATCAAATACAGAGGTTCAAGTTAAATTTGGAATGAAATAATTGTTGATGAAAGAAATACAAAAGAGGCAAGATAAATATTTCTGTCACGTTAAATGACATAGTTGGTTAATTTGCGTTATTAGTTAGTTAGTTAGTTAGTCGCAGTTCCAACTTCACAGCAACGGGTCGTCCCCATTATGCTCCGTTCCTGTGCCAGTGAATATCACACAAAATGCTCCCCACTGCCCAATGTGAAAAGTGGAAAAGACAGGAGTCTCGACAAACAACAGCCCGCACAGATACACTGTGCATAATGCCGCCGCCAGAATGTCAACACACCAGTCCCCCACGAAACACCCAATTCATCTCTGATGGAATCGGCAGTCATTTTCCTATCTGGATGTTTCCTAGATGTTCACCCACACAGTCCACGAAAATACAGTTCATCACCGACGGCAGTGGCAGTCAACCAGAAGCCCAGCAGCCACGCATTTCTGCATAAGGCAAAAACCGGTCAACTCTGGGACATAGCCACCTGCCATTGCTCCGTACATGCAGTCACGTTCCAAAAAAAAAAACTTGGGCAGATTCAAAAGCACCTCACACGAAACCCACAGTTCACAGTGTCGCGCCACGCACTCACTCAGTAGCAGGGCGACGGAACCATCAAGCCTCCTTAGTCGCCTCTTACGACATGCGTGGTAGGCTACAATGTTGCTATTCTTTGCTTCCCTTATGGGCCCCGGCAACACACGTGGGCAGTCAACCTCACAATTTTGTGGCTGTTCGTTATTCCTTGGCAAGTTTACGTGCAATAGTTTTACATTGCTTTCTGAATGACCGACGCCCATACCATTTCATAAAATACAAACGCAAGGCGGTCTGCAAAGAAATCGCCCGCAGATGGGTTTCGAACGCGGTATGCGGGATTTCAAACTGCGTCATTAACACCTTTGCCACGGAGCCGGCAAATGACAAAACACTTCTATATAAAAACCAATCTGGGGGTTACGGTTAAAGACAAGCGAGCAAGGGGTAAATGACGATACAAGAGGGAAGATAACATCAAGAGATGGACGAAAAACAATCTGTCAGAATTTATAAACAAAACGAGAGATAATTTGCGATTTCTTTGATTTTTTGTGGAAGATTGCAGAGTACGTTACGCTTGTGTTGTATAAATCAATCCTAGGCTTCGGAATATGTAATATATTTAATCGTTTACTGTGTCTAGCATGAGAGAGAGAGAGAGAGAGAGAGAGAGAGAGAGAGAGAGAGAGAGAGAGAGAGAGAGAGAGAGAGAGAGAGAGAGAGAGAGAGAGAACGAACGAACGCAAGTCTTTATTTTCAAATGGTTAAGAATTGGGCACGCAGGCCCTTCTGCCATTCTGCCCTTCTTCTCTATTTCCTTTCATACATTCTTTCATTCAACATCACTTATGAAGCAAATTTTGACAACAAAAGAACAATAGCATAATAACGCATGAAAAAAAATCAATAACAAATTACTCACTGAGGCAATGTTTAACATGGGCATTATAAATACCTAAGAAGGGTGTAACGTGCCACACTTATGGGAATGTTTTTTGGCTAGTTGTCATTTGAGTTAAGTTACCATTATTATTGTCTTTTTGTGTTTTTGTTTATGGGGGAAAGTAGTCTGTACTGAGATAGTGTTCAAACAGGTTGGGAATGTATGTATAATGATTGGTGGTGTCTTTGATTTCATGTGGAAGATTATTCCACAACCAAACGGCAGAGTATGCTAAGCTATTTTTATATAAGTCTATCCTAGGTGTGGGGACATGAAGTATATTTAGTCGTTCGCTATGTCTTGCGTTATATTTAAACAATGGCCAATGGTAGCTTGGAGCATTTTGAAATAGGATTTTGTGAATTAGTCTGGCCTTATTAAAAAGTAGGCGTTTGTGGAGTGGCAGTAACCGAAGACGTTTATGTAGGTTAGAATTGTCGGTCCTTTTCTGGAGTGAGTATAGGCGTTTTGTTATTGATTTGGAACATCCATCCTAGATTATGGAGCAATAATCAATATGTGTTTGTATATGTGAAGTATAGAATATCTTTCTTGTGTTTTCGTCAAGGAAAGTTTTAATTTTGGCAATTTGGTATACTTTTTTTGGCTATTTGTTTAACGAGAGCATGAACATGGGAGTTAAAGGTTAGATTTGGATCTATGGTAAGACCCAGTGTCTTGTGCTCGGTTACACTTTTTATAGGCATGGCACCAATGTGCAGCTGTAGAGTTCTCTGCGAAGTTAGCGTGTGTAGTCTTTGCCTGGTTCCTATCAACAAAGACTTTGTTTTAGAGATGTTAATTTGCATGCGGTTTGCATGACTCCAGTTAACTACACTATCTATTTCCTGTTGCAGGGATCATTCTAGCACATTACGATCAATAGCGTTTATATATATATATAAGAAACATTGGGAATATAAAAGAGATCTCCATAACATTTTTGTGGATTTTAAAAAGGCTTATGATAGTGTCCATAGGAATAGTCTGTGGAATGCTATGCAGGAATTTGGAATACCAAGGAAGTTAATCAACATGACCAGACTATGCATGGAAGATACTTATAATATAGTAACATATAAAGGCAGGAAATCAGACCCCTTCCAAATAACATCTGGCTTGAAACAGGGTGATGCACTATCGCCGCTACTCTTCAATCTGGCTCTAGAGAAAGTTGTAAGGAAGGTAAAGGAGGAATGTGATATTGGAGGAACATCCAAGCTGCTTGGTTATGCAGATGATATAGATATTATAGGGCAAAGTGAACAAAAGACATTGGAAATATTGACTCACTTAAAGGAAAAAGCCCAACAGATGGGGCTGGTTATCAACCAAGATAAGACAGAATATATGGTAATTTCAAGAGACGGAATGGCTAAAAACTCTGACCACATACAAATAGATAATATGACCATTAAAAGAACGGAAACATACAAATACCTGGGTACAATCTTCAACTGCTCCAACATCATAAGGGAAGAAATACAAACTAGAATCAACTCTGGAAATAAGATATACTATGCACTACAACATCTACTAAAATCAAAGGCGCTATCTCGTAGCACCAAAATCACAATATACAAAACACTGATCAGACCAGTTGTGTTGTATGGCTCTGAAACCTGGAGTACAACGAAAGGAGACGAAGCCTTGTTACAAACCTTTGAGAACAAAATTTTAAGACGCATCTTTGGACCCATTAGGGATACACAAAGTGGAGAGTGGAAAAGAAGAAGTAACAAAGACATTTATGATATGTTTAAGTCCCCGCTAATCACTGGTATCATGATGGCTAATAGACTACAATGGCTGGGGCATATAGAAAGAATGGAAGATAAAAGGGAAACAAAACTCGCTTACACTCAGGAAATAAATGACCGTAGACCCCGAGGTAGACCAAGAAGGCGATCGAGAGATAATACATGTACAGACCTACAAGCACTTGGAAGCAACGACTGGCAAGAGAAGGTCCACCAGAGAGACGAATGGAGACATATTGTATTTGCAGCAAAGAACCTCAATGGCTCGGAACGCTGAAGAAGAAGATATATATATATATATATATATATATATATATATATATATATATATATATATATATATATATATATATATATATATATATATATATTGTGCAGTCATCTGCAAATAGATCGCAGGACGACGACATATATAAGGGAAGATCATTTATATAACTGGCAAATAAATGAGGGCCAAGAATAGACCCCTGAGGAACTCCAATATTAATGGCAGTGGCTTTAGATTAAAATTTATTGTGTGATACTACTTGTTTTCTATCTAATAAAAACGATTTTCTTAATCCATCCATTCATCGTGTGCAATGCCGGTAAGCGCGGGCGGTCATGTTCTGCCATCTTACTCGATCACCAGAGTCGTGGATCAGCTCCGTGTTTCTTAATGTCACTATATTAAAACTTACTTTCATTGTTTCTAGTTATTTAATTAGAATAATATGATCTGTCATATCGAATGCTTTTTTAAAGTCTATAAACACCGTTCCACATAGAGTATTGTTGTTATTATTTTGATGCCAGTTTTCTATTATGTTTGTTAGGGCTGCATGACAAGAATATTTTGGCCAAAATCCTGACTGACTGTCAACTATTAGTTTGTGGCGAACTAAGTGCTCTAGTGTTGTTTTGTGGAAGTGCTTTTCTAGCTGTTTGGATAGTGAGGATAATCTGGAAATTGGCCTATAATTACTCATGATACGATCGACTAGAGAACCAGCTTTTAAATGAGGATACACTTTAGTGATTTTAGAGGCTTATGGGAAGTGACCTTTGGTGAGACACTGATTGTATATAAAAGTTAGTGACTCGCAGATCGCCGGTTCAGCATGGCGAAGGATTCGATTACTGATTCCATCTAGACCTGATGAGTTATTGTTTATTTTTTTAGTTTACTGAGATGAGTAAATACTTCAGTGGTCGTCGTTAGCGGTATGTTGAGGGAATGTCTAAATAGCATTTGCTTTCATAGAAGGATGATAATAAAGATATGTCTTGAGGCGCATCTGGTATTGCAGCCGTCAGTTGGTTTATGTGGGACTGAAAGAATCTACTGAATTGATTAGATGTAACATGATTTGATGGTTATGATTGTGATGATTTGTGTTTGTTTGTCAAAGGGTGTTAATTGCTTTCCATATATCTTTAGTGTTGGTTTTATCTATTATTAAGTTCTTAAAATAGTTTTTCGTTTCGTTTCGAATAACATATTGAACTTTGTTTCTCAGACTTTGGTACATGGTTAGATCTCTATTTTTATGTGCCCTGTCCCGGTCTCTCATAAGTTCAACTACCTCATGTGTGATCCACGGGGTCTTAGTGTGATGTTTAACACGAACTTCCTTAAATGGAACATGCTTATCAAATATACTTAGAAAGGTCTTCAGCCAGTAGTACAGAGCATCGTCTGGGTCAGGGAGCTGGTAAACATAGTCCAGAGATTATTTGAGCAAGTCTTGTAAAATGTCGTCTCGATTGCACATTTTTGTAATTTCTATATTTTATACTTATATGTTTGTGTTTTGGAGTTTTGGTATCTCTTTTCGACCACGTGCAACATACTGGGTAGTGATCGCTCATTGCATTAATAGGTACAGTACATTATGTGGTGTTGTAAGCACACGTTGTATAATTATGATCTCTAAGTGTTGCAGATTATTTAGTTATTCTAGTGGCTTGTTTGACTTACTGTTGGAAGTTATATGACTCTATTATGTTTTCCCATGTTTTGTTTGATTTGCTAGCGTCTATGTTGAAGTCACCTATCAGTATTATTTCTCTTGCATTTCTAAAGACTACATCCATCATAGTGGTGATTTTTTTCATACCAGATATTTCCTGCACTGGGGTTTCTATAAAGACAGCCATCTACTAGGGGCATGCGATTTTGAAGTTTAACCTCAAGCCATACACACTAAATCTCACAGGGTTTAAAATCTAGCCTGCGGTGGGCGTTAAGCGAATTAGAAATATAAACTGCAATACCCGTCTCTTGTTTCTGATAGGGATCTCTTCTAATGGTTTTAAGACCTTTTTAGCGATGTCATCATCTGAGATGTTACCATTTAATCGACATTCGTTAATGCCGAACATGTGAAAATTTTGATTAAGCTATTACTGATAGTTGAGCAGCTTCCCTAATAGGTGGCAGATGTTTACATGTCCGATTCTGAACCCATTATTACTGAGCCAGTGTTCGTATGTATTAGACATTTCAACAATGCGTAATCATAAGTTTAAAAATAAAACAAAACAAAAAAGGGGGGGGGAGGGGGATGGAAACACACACAAGGTGAATATAGCTTACATCCCTTATTACAATACACACTCTAAAGTACAGAGAAACGGTAATTTCTCTGTCAATATATAAAAATACGTACACAGATCCGTAAGGAAGAGCAGTGAAGATCCCTTATTAAGTCAAAATAAGTCAATATTTGCAGTTACATATAACCTAAATACGTTATTTTTCTAGATCAAGTAATAACCAAATATGCAGATACACGTTCTAGGAGAGGCTATTTCTTATACCGATATCCGGTGTACTTTGTCCTAAGTTGCTAGTAAATACCAGGTTGCGTTGGTTGTTTGTACAGCGACATTATAAGTGCTTGACGAAGTATAGCTGCACTATAACGTTTGAGGTGCAACCATTCTGGGTTACAATGAAATGGGTACTGTTGATGTCTCATGGTTATGAAATGGCTACCAACTACAGCCTCTGGTTGGTGGCTAACAGGAGGTTGCAGTGGCACGTCGTTGTTGCTGAGAATTGGTTCCTTTCTGGGGAGAATAGGAAATATATCTTCATAATTATTGCCCTCTTGTGTAAAAGACGACGTATTGTTTATATTGTACGGACTTGGTGTGGTGGAAGTGTCACGTCTGGCTTGGATTTCAGGTGCAGTGGTTATGAGTGGTCTGTCCACTTTTGGCCTATTGGTACTTGATGTGACGGGAGTATGTCGTCTGGCTTGAGTTTCAGGTGGATTAGCTAAAATTGTCCGACGCGATCCTGTATTCGATGTATGGTTTCCGTTCTGGATATTTGATATTCTTGGCGAGCAGGCTGGTACCCAATGTAGACAAATGTAATTGATCCTTATAAATACTCTTTTCTGGTGCACCATCCTGTGAAGTGAATGATGGTGTGTTTTTGATGAACTGTATCTTATTTTGAGAACATAACTTCTGCAAAATGGTGTTATTTATGTCAGCTAGACGTCGCTGGACTCTATAACTCGGTGATATGATGGAGGAGAAGAAACTGGACAAGTTAGGAAAAATGTGACGTAATCCGTTCAAAAGTGCCAGCCCTGTCATTTGTTGGTTGTTCATGGTGTCGATAATACCAATATGCACGCTTGCCTTTTTAGCGTTATGATTTACAGCCAATCTGCTAATCTTGTTTGTTAGCCGGTCAACATCGGCACCATGCAGTGAGATTATGGACAAAATGTCTTTGTCTGAAGTGGCCATCCGATCGCTGTATAAACCTTTCATTAAAGAATCGCCTAGTATAATGTGTGTACTGTCATGTCGTGCTGTCTGTACATGTTGGTTGTCAGCATGTCTCACCCGTTGTTTCATCCATTTCCGAATATCTGCAGTCTTTATGTCTCCATGTGGTTATCCCGATGTATCTTGTAGGCTTGTCTTGCCCGTTGGCAGCATGTTAAAGCACTGTACGTTTTCTAGTGATTTTTCTTGAAGCACTTCGAACCTATTGCTTATTTTGACGTCAATGGGGTAGTCTGCTTGTTGTTGTTTATCTTCCTCTGCGCGTCGAGGTGTTTTCATAGTAGTTATCTGTTCTTGGTGGGACTGAGCTTCCCCAATATTTCCCAAGTATGAAGCGGTTGCTTGGGAATTACATACTTGTTCGGTTTGGTCGGTACTTCTGGAACGAGTGATCTTGGAAGCACTCAAAGGGGTTACGTTATTAGCACCCTCTTTGATTTTGTCAGCACCTACAAGAATTGTCCTTACCATAGTTGGAGGTAAACCATGGACTTCAATTCCCCACCTTGACATCCGCAGTGAATACCTTGAAGACGCATCCGTGATCTCATACACAACCTCCATACTTGTCGCTATACTTTTACCACCACCCTGTTCTCTCCATGTGGGTTCCACCTCTGCGGTCACCATGGAAATGATACTACTTTCCCCTCGAGGCTCCCGCCAATGCATTATATCTACGGCACGAGAATGTTCTGTCATACTTGAAAGACCTACGTGCCCCTTTGTCTTTGATCTTCCTTAATTCATACACTAGACCATCTTCTACCTACCCACCTCTCTCTCTCTCTCTCTCTCTCTCTCTCTCTCTCTCTCTCTCTCTCTCTCTCTCTCTCACCAGGAACGAAGATCATCACATCCATGATCACGTTAATAACATCCATGGAGTGTCCGGTTCTACCCTCCAGTGGCTAGTAGACGATCAACAGCAGTATCTGAATTCCCTGACATTATCGTTGCTATCTCTCCAGTATCAAAATGCACATATTCTAACGCCAACAAAGAGTTGTAAGTCTTTCTCTGCCTGTTTTCTCCAAATCTATTTCATTATACCTCATATGCATTAAAATCCCCACAACACATACATGCTAATTGAATAGAACGTTTCAATCATCCCTAGAATGTGTTAGCCATTTGTGATGTTCTGTATGATTTTACAGTGAGTAGTTTGCCATTGCAAAAAAGTGTTAATATAATTAAGTATATCATAGTCAGGTCTTAGTCAGATATGACTGAACTACCGTTTGACATTAGATGGAACTACATGCTTCTTGTTAGTGCCGAATGTTGGGCGGCGCTTACCAAACACGACACCCCACATAACGCCAACGGTTTCGGGTGGAGAAGAGAAATTTGGAGGGATAGAGGAACAAGCTTTACACTAGTGAGAGGAAATGCAGCTTACAAACTTAATGTCATGGCAGGGCAGACACGGCCTTAAGCCATGGTGGCTTACTGGTATGGAATCAAAGCTCCAACGGGTGGACAGTTAGAGCATTGCTTTGCTGATCAGGTGGCTTCTGCAGCTTGTCTAGAACAAAACGTATTGTTTTTGTTAGGGGCTGCGTGGTCTCGAGGTATAGTGTCCGCCTCGAGTGCTGGAGGTCCCGGGTTCAAGCCCTGGCGATGATCGGGAATCTTTTACACGTGGACTTCTAGAAATAAAAATCTCCCCTGGTCTCTGGGTAGTGAGATCGGACGCCCGTATGTATTGTTGTGCACGTAAAAAATCCCTTGGCAGTTGAAAATCGAAAAAGAGTAGCCTAACGGCGCTGCCCGGGCAAAATTTCGAGTTAACAATCTACCTAAAGTATTTTCAGAATCCTCGCCGGTGCTATGGAGTTCGTGCACTGAGCTGAGTTTCTCCAGACTCAGATTTGTGTTAGGAAGAAAACGGAGCACTTGTGGGTTGCACCCGTGTGCCGTGATGTTGATCCATCGACTAAACTAAACTAAACTAAAACGTATTGTTGTTACCTTTCCTCTGGGGTAGAAGGTAGACCTTGAGAGGTATCGTGCATCAGTGGCAACACTTGGTCTCCAAACTTAGCCCAGGTTTTGTGTTATGGAGAGGTGCAACACGGTTTTACATACTATCGTGTATCAAGACGGCAAGGTTGCAGTCAATCTTTTATGTATGCATAGATACTGAAAGAATGTAATGTAGAGCATTCAGAATATCAGCCTGGTCCATGGCGCGTCCGCCCTCCACAGTAGCCTTACCTGCGAGCTTGTCAGCCCGCTCATTTCCGTGTACTCCCGCATACCCTGGCACAAGGATGAAACTAATCTTTGCCAGCCGAGACCGCTCCAGAGACAGCAACCACTCTCTTCGGATCCATCCCATCTCTATCATCTTGAGCATGCTCATTGAGTCACTATGGAAACATGCCCTTGTGAATGTTTGTGTCTCGAGCCATGTTATTGCTTTACTTACTGGCATGACTTACATAGTCAGGCTACTTGTGGTCTCAACAAAAGCACCAGAATCCCCCTTCACAATTCTCCCTCGGGCTTGAGCCGTAAAGGCCCATGAGCTTCTCTCGCGTCGAGATCTATGTAAATGACAGCATCACCGTCTAACGAATTCTCGAAAATCAACGCTTGTACTTCCGCCTCCACAGCAGCCGGATTTTCTTGCCTGCATTTTCTGTCTAGCTGGATGCAAACTGAAAAGGACGTACAGAAATATGTTGGCACTTGTACCCACTCCTTGCCAGGTTCTAAGTCCTCAAGTGAACACACCTGTTGAAGAATGTCTTCCGCTTAACCCATCTAAGACCTTCCTCTTTTTAACCTGCTGCCCTTCACCTTCATAATTTCACAATGCAGTGGATTTTGTATGTTTCCATTAACTCTGAGGTAGGCACGTGCTCTGCAAATTTGTATTCTGTCTTCAATGGTTGGAAAACCAAGAAGGTAGCGCATCGCCCTGCATGCTGTATCTCTTGTACATCCAAGGATAATGCGCATAGCTTCGTTCTGTATCATGTCCATCCTTTCTATCTGATTACGGCTGAGAGTCAGGATCGCCATCGGATACTCAAAAACAGATATGACAAGCCCCACGTGTAGCAGTCATAGATGGCGCTGCTCACAGTTTGCTGCCGCCATCACTCGCATCGCAGCCAAACGCCGCGTGGTCTTTGTTATCACCTGGGCTATGTGCTCATTATAAGCAAGGCTTCGATCAAAACGTATCCCCGGGTAATTCATTGCCTGCGTTCTTTCCATGGTCTATGAACACAGATTTACAGTTTTTGATGGATTGTTGACAATATGATTATTCAACGAGAACCATGTCACTGTTGCCTTTGTTGAGTAGACCATTACCCCAGCTTCAACACACCAAGTACTTATGCGACTGAGTTAGGTTTGTAGTTCCACAGCAACCTGATCTCTATCCTTACCCTGACGATACACTTAAACATCGTCAGCATAAGACAATGTCCTCCCCAGTCCAGTGATCTGCTCACAGTGTAGGCATTGAACAGTACCGGAGATAATGGTGATCACTGTGTTAAGCCAGGATATATTGTTGTTTGTTCAGAAGTCCAACTGCCACATCTAAAAACACTTTCCGATGGAAGAAGGTGTCAGGGACTCAATACCCTGAATAGTGAGTGATAGACAGGAGACAGGTCACTGCAGGTTAACAGGGCAGATAGCCAGGCGTCCTGCATCCGGAGCATGGTCACATAATGCGAGTAGACCTGTAAACAGGCTAATGCCCGTGGTCACCGCACCACATCACACCGCACGGGACTTACGGACTGTGAGCAGCCGTGAACTGGCCAAACGTACCTGTTTTGATCTGACGGTTTTAGGACTTCGAGACGGACAGACATAGGGCAGTAGTTGTGTTGAGTGAGTGTTGTGATATGATCGTAGAATTGATGGTGCGACTGAGTTATGAAGCGAGCTGTGCTTGAATTGGGTGTGAGTTGAGAGACAGTGTGAGATCTATGTTATGCCATTACATTGTATAATCTCTAATGAACGATTATAATATTGTTATGATGTTTTGGTGCGAGTTGCGTGTTGCCAAGAGCGCAACTCATGTGAGTTTGCACATGTGAATAGTCCTATTGAATAAACGGTTCGAAAATATCATTGCCGTGCGTGTGAGTGCAGTTATTGAACGCATGCAATTGTTTCACCTCTGTCCTGAAATGCGAGCCAAAATTATGTTTAAGTAAGACTATGACAGAAGCCTGCGGCTCTCCAACTCAAGAGGAAAGGACTTATCTTGAGTTCAAGAAGATGAAGCATTAAAAAAATCCAATGGCTACTCTTTTTTACACGTCCTCAAGATCAATCGCTGCAGCAAAGGTTTCAATGCTTGAGTGGAAACCTTCATAGACACCATGGGCAAAAACTGCTGCATTAGTCCAGGTTTCTCTGTTTGGACGGTACCCTCCCAGGGTAGGTGGGAAAACACCTTGCCTCTCTAGCTGGCTTGATATTTTTCTGGCAATTTAACTTCTTCAGCAGCTTGAATATTGTATTCTGCATGTTTATTCCTCGATATCCCTGGATTTTTGTGTGGTCTTTGCCAGGCTTCGCTAAGGGAATCAGATAGGTGTGTAACCACTCCTCCTTGATGCTAATCAGATAGGTGTGTAACCACTCCTCCTTGATGCTAATCAGATAGTTGTCTAACCACTCCTCCTTGATGCTAGCACACCCTATAGTGTTGTTGTACATGTCGGCTAGTTTCTCTAGCTTGTTGTAGGTATACCTATTGTTGTCGTCGTATCTTATGCCATCTGGCCCTGGATGCTGTTTTTTTTTAATCGTCAAAGCACAGCCTTAATTTCTTTCACTTTCACTGTGTCTCCATCCGAACTGTTCTGGGCCTTGCACCTGTCTGAGGTGACCTCCTTGGCAAGTTGTCGGTATCTCATGTCTATCCGTTTGCTCTACTCTACATAGCGTTTGAAGAGGGCTTTGCCCTTGTCCTTGTCAATACTCTGCCAGATGAGGTCAACACCTTGGAAGTCAGATATTGTCTTATTCTTGACTACCCCGCTCATGCTTTTATGTAGTCGCCAGAACTATTTCAGTGGCTTGTCTGTGCTTACTTCTTGACTTACCTAAGCCTTTTGTACACTTTTAACCACCTTAACCAGTTTTTTTTATATAACTTATTTTTGTATGCATCTCTCTTTCTAAATGCATGCAGGGACTAGGATGGGGAAATGTGTTCTTCTTGGCGTTTCGTCATTTCCTTACAGCACTACGCTTATCCATCCAGGCCTTCTCCACCTCAAAATTCCACTAAGGTGGCTGCTTCCAGCTGTTTTTCCTGCCCTGAAACTTTCTGCGCTTGTCGCGTCTTATTTTACTCACCACATCTTGTCCTTTACTGTCATACTGGAAAGTCTTGACCGTTGACTTGGGCTGCCTGGTTCTGCCTTTCTCCAGCAATATGCTGCAAGGGTGGTGGTCGCTGCCGCGGTACCCTAGGACACACAATCTACACACTGTATTGAGTGAAGGGGAAACCAGTGCCAGATCAATAGCTCTGTCCTCTGGACGGCTTGCTGTCTTGGTCACACAGCCACTGTTGATACAAACCAGGTCAATGGTTTCAAGTGCAGTCTTGAGCTCCTTCCCCTATGTGTTGGAGGAAATGTTCCCCACTATCTGCTTTTAGCATTGAAATCGCCACAGAAAATAACATTTCTCTTGTGACCTAATATGTCACTTAAGAACTGCCACATCTGGGAATTCACACTCGCGTTACGGGCATAAACATTAAGCAACACGAATGGTAGAAATTCAATGGTCGTCATTCGCACTGACAAGTCAAGTCGTATTATTCTGTCAAGAAGCCTGATACGCGGGAAAATGTCACGTGGAAAGTCCAACAACAAGAAACACGCTGTTGCCAAGATGTGCAGCGTGGGAGCCGACAACAAGAAGAAGAACGTCGAGAGCCCACCTGCTAGCTGCATCAAAGACTCTGAGACCACACCTATTACTGAAGCTGCCCCGAGGGAGAAGATTGACAGCCCAACACAGTCAAGAACCAAGACAGCAGAGAAGGAGGAGAAAGACACCAGAGTCGGAAACACCGACTCAAAAACAGTCCGATGGGTTGTCAAGCGGATTCATGTGGAGCTGACAGATGAAGAAATCCTGAAGCAGCTACGTGAAGAGAATCTTCACATCCGATTCTTGAAGGCGGAGCGGCTTCTCACCTACTCCAAGATACCTACAACCTTGGCAGTAGTGACGTCGGAGGCCAGCGAAATGCCGACCACAGTATCATTCAACAAGAGAATGCAACAACCAGAGAGATTCATCCCAAGAATCACGCAATGTTCCATATGTCAGAAGGCCGGCCACAGCAGAGCTACTGTGTCGCAGTAAGACGAAAATCTGCCGATACTGCGCCGATCCCCGCGCCTTCAAGGAGTATCCGCTGGCCAAGCTGGACACGGACTTCCGAGCTCCTAACAACAGAAGAAAGTGCGCCAACTGCCTGGGCAAGCATGGAGCAAGATACTTGGGCTGTCCGTACCTGCAACGACACAGAGACGTCTTGAAGACTGCCATCACCACAAGGACACCATACAACGAAGCAATGCGGAGGTGCGAGACAGCCATGGGTTGCTCACAAGCGGAAAGAGCCCAACTGCAAAGCGAAATAGACGAGCTAAAGAAGCAAATCAAGCTACTCCTAGCACCGCCACAAACCAGTGACAATGAAAAACTGCTTGTTGAAATGAAGGAGATACAGAAAAACATCAAACAAGAGATAGAGCGCATAACCGAGATGAAGAAGGAGAACGAAGAAATCCTACAAATGATCAAGACAGAAAGAGAATTGCATAGAGCTGAAATGGAACTCTTTCAAAACAAACCAACAGAAGCCATACAAGAACTCACAGAGAAACCGCAAGATGAAAACCAAGAGACCGAGCCTGAACCGCAAGCTAAAGCCAGCAGCCCAACTACAACGCCCAAGAGGGAAACAATATCCCGTCGGATCTCTGAAGGAGGCACAGAATACCCAGTTAGCAAGGAGGAACTCAAGCGCGAGGAATTCAGAAGGCGCTGGGAAGAAAAAGAAAAGAAGAAGCCTAAGAAACTCCGGGGGAAACCGATGGCATACCCAGTCTTACACTACGACTGTGAGAACGACTTCGAGTACTATATGGATGACGGTAAAAATCGTCCCATGGCTGACCACGGAGGAAGAAAATTTAAGGCAGCAGATGCTCAAACGCGACAGTGAAAACAGGCGCAAGGAGGAAAATGAAAACGTCGAAAAGCTCCTACAGAAAATACACAAAAAAGGAGACAAAAAGACCAAATAAAAAGTCCTTATAAGGACTGCAGCCAGTCAAGCCAGACGAGCCAGGAGCCTACACAAACAAAGAAAACCACAAGAACAGACGAGCACAAAGGATAGCCGCCGACAGATCCCCCAGCTGACGTCACAGACACAAACGATACATAACCAGTCCGAGACAGGACTCACAAGACAAGAATTACGGTGAATAAACCCACAAAAACCACGGACCTCAACAATAACCACAGCTGATGAAGCAGGTTAGACGAGGCCAAATTTGTAATTTTTGTTTTTGAAAATTGGAATTGGAATTGGAATGGTAGACCAGAATGAACTCGTATCGCCTGTATTTGTATGTCGTCATTATCCCAACTGGACATGTCTAGCTCTGACGCCACCATGCTGTCGCGAATGGGAATCGCCATTTACAGATGTCGCCTATTGTAGAAGCATTTGAAGCGACAATTTGGAGTAACTGATCACCCAGTCTTGTCCCCTAGAGCGCTACATGTCGTTCTTGTATACCAGTTTTCTAGAACAGGGCTCCGTTGTTTTACGCTGGCACCGTTCCAATAAAAAATGCTGGTATTCCTCAAACCCAGGCCGTCACACTTGAATCTAAAACGTCTTACCTCACCTCGTATGCCTTGCCGTTTGCTGCCACTCCGCTGTCCCCGTCGTCTTCAGACTTTGACTGCCGTCCGCACGGAGCAGGAACGTTGTTACGCCATATTGAACCAAACTGAACATCACAGAAACTCACACGCTGAGAATTCACAACAACCAAGTATGCACGTAATTCACTCAAGGATTGCTTCGCTCAATGAATGAACTCCGTAGCATCGGCTCAGATCTTGAGAAGAAAACTCCTGGTTGTACATCCTTGCACACAATTTACACGCAAGAGATGGGGAAAAAAATCCATCTCCTACGCGAGAACGGAAATGGTTTCAAAACAACATAACCGTTCACCACCATCTTGACATTCGTATACGTGTGACCAGCCTTGCTGAATCTTCTTCATCAATATTGTCGGATCTACAGAGATGTCCAATCTATAGTGAATATCATGTCAACATTGCGTATCCGCGGAGTTGTCCCTAGAGTTCAAGCGATGCACCGTTTCGTTTCCACGTACATCGGCTAGGCCGGGACAGTAGAAGAACTTCATCACTTATAGTTATGATGATTTTATGCTAGCTTTGATTTGTATGAGGTTTTAATTCAAACCTAAATTTAGATTTGTTCATTGTATTTCGACTGAGTAGAGAGGAATGTTGTATACACTGTTAATGGAATAGTGCATTCGTGTGTATGCTTACTGACCAATAGAAAGATATCATATTGAAACGAAAAAAAATAGTGTTGATGTGCTACATAGAACCTACACTTTTGTATGGAAGTGAGGCGTTGACAATGAGCAGGCAAGCTGAAAAGCATCTGATTGCTGTGGAAATGTGGTTTCTGAGGAAAATGCAAAAAATACCGTGGACAGACAGAAAAACCAATGAACAAGTCCTTCAAGAAACAAATGAAGATCGTAAACTGATTAGAGGCATTAGACGTAGGCAGTCAAAATATTTTGGACATGTTATGAGAATAAATGAATTTGAGAACTTGGTGGCAACTGGCAAGATCGAATGAAAGAGACTAAGAGGAAGAACGAGAAGTAACTACTTGAATGGCTTGGTCACGTGGACTGGTCGAGGCAGAAACACGGAACTGCAAAACCATCCAAACAAACCATCCAAATATTTACTTCTTTGTCTTTCCTTTGTTCTTTTGCCCTGAATCTTGCCAGTTGTCAACAAGTTCTTTAGTTTAATTCGTTACTGCTAAGAATATTTTGAATTATATAGTTCGTTTGATGTGATTCAAATGTGTAACTGGTATATAAATTAATTTACTAATATATACGATGGAGTTTCAAATTAAAATCCTACAAGTATGACAAAAATTACAAAATGATGGCATTGTCCAGTAACCTGTCAATATTGTCGTTAAGGTTGAAAAGAGCGTTAAGCACGTGGCATCACGGGGCAGAGGATCACGGTGACATCATAAGAACATCTTAAAGATGGATGTTCAAGTTTTGGCATGCACCAGCCGTTTTTTTTTTAATCAGTGAAAGGGTGAAACCTATAGAAATGCATCGGCAAATATAGGTCCAGTATTGTAATGCATGCCTGTTAGTCCAGCAATTGTATGAATGGAGCAGGAAGTGTCAAAGTGGCGTGACTTCTGTTACAGACTTTTCGGTCCGATGAAGAGGTACTGTGGGTGGTGCATGAGTCGTTAAACATGCGACCAATATAATTTATCAGCAATTAAGTATATATTCATACATACGCGCACGCGCACACGCGTGCACACACACACACACACACACACACTCACACACACACGAAACAGTTAAGATTTTCAATTGAAACCCTCTTGTTCAAAGGGTGTTTTTCCCCGTTCCCACAAATAGTCCAAAATAAGCTTCCACGTGTATTATATTATGTTCCAGTATAATAGATATTAAAATAAAATAACAGTACAAAAAGATAAAATTATGTTTACACTCATTGAGGCCCATTGGGTACACTGTGGATTATTCATATTGTATAGACTTGGTACTCAATGGGTGATGTGGTAAATATCACACCGACCTTTTTAGTTCCCGTGATATTTCCTGATACCCATTTTAGGCTGGTTCCACGTGGTAGCCCAAGATAACTGTTATAAAACCTCAGCCCTTAGAGAATGTTATATGTGCCACAGTGTGGACACATAAGTGCGCTAGTCACAGCGCTATACCGACTCTCAGCTACTCTGTGGGGTCTTTTTCTCTATATTAGTCTAGTTTAGTTTAGTCGACGGATCAACATTACGGACACGGGTGCAACATATAAGTGCTCCGTTCTTCGCCTAACTCAAACCTGAATCTGGAGAAACTCAGCTCAGTGCACGAACTCCGTAGCAACGTCGAGGATCCTGAAATACTTTGGGTAGATTTTTTGTTAGGCAACTCTTTTTCGATTTCCAAATGCCAAGGGATTGTTTTACGTGCGCAACAATACACAAGGGCGTCCGATCTCACTACCCAGAGACCTGGGGAAATTTTATTACTAGAAGTCCACTTGAAAAAATCCCGGTCAATACCGGGGCTTGAACCCGAGACCTCCAGCACTCTAGGCGGACACCATATCTCGAGATCTATTTTTCTCTATATTATTCACAAACAACCTCATAATTATCGCACATTCTGATTAGACTAATTTCTAAGTAGGGATGTGTGGATGTGTGCGGCAATTTTGTGTAGGTAAGTACGGAATGTGTGGGTTGGCGTGAAGATGCGTGTGTGTGTGTAGGTGGGTTATGTGTGATTGGGGTATGTGTGCTTGGCTAGGTGGTTGAGGTGTGTGGGTGGGTGGTGGAGGATATGTGGGTGAGTGAGTGTGTGTGTGGGTTATATGATGGGTGTAGAGATGTGTGTAGGTGGGGGATGTATGTGGGTGGGGGATGTGTGGGTGGGGTATGGATTGTTTGGTGCATGTATGTGTGCCTGGGTTGTGTGTGTGGATGATGTGTGTGTGTGTGAGTGGATGTGTGGGGTATGGGTCGATGGATGGGTGGAAGTATGTATGTATGTCATGGGGTGTGTGTGATGGTGTGCAGGTGATGTGTATGGGGGATATGTGCTGGGTGGGGAATGTGTGGGTTGGTGGGGGATGTGTTTCAAAACATGGCAATATATGTGCTCACCAAAAATATAAAATATCCAGAACGGACACAACCTACATCCAATACTGGATCGCGTAGGACACTCTTAGCTACTCCACCTCAAGCTCAAGCCAGACGACATACTCCCGCCACATCAAGTACCAATAGGCCAGAAGAGCACAGACCACTCAAAACCACGGAACCTGACATACAAGCCAGACGGAACATTTCCACCACACCAAATCCTTACAATACAATCCTTTCACACAGGAGGGTGATAATTATGAAGATACGTTCCCTCTTCTCCACAACAAGGAACAATATAGCAGTAACAACCACGTGCCACCACAGCCTCCTGTTAGCCACGAATCAGAGCCTGTAGTTGGAAGTCGTTACACACCCGTGGGAAATCAACAGTATCCATTCCATTGTAACCCAGAGTTGTTATACCTCACACGTTTTAGCCCAGCTTTACATCGTCAGGCTTTTGTGATGTCGCTGTACCAAAGACCAACACAGCCTGGTATTTACTAGCAATTCAGCACAAAGCAGAACTGGATCTCGGTACAAGAAAGAGCCTCTTCTAGAACGTTTACGTGCATACTTGGTTGTTGTTTTATATAGCAACGTATTAGATTGTACGTGACTATAAACATTGACTCGTATTGACGTCACAGAGATTGATACTTAGTTGGATATTTTTTATAATACATTTTATTGTGTTTATACTGTGAGTGAGGGGGTCTTCACTGCTCATCCTTACTGATATTTATACGTCGTGTTTTGTGTGTGTATATTGACAGAGATATTACTGCTTCTCTGTACGTTAGAGTGTGTATTGTTATAACTGACGTAAGATGTATTCATTTTGTGTTTTAAACAATCCATGATTATGCATTGTTAAGATTCTAATAAGTAAGAAAGCTGGCTCAGTAATAATGGGTTCAGAATCGGGCATTTAATCTGACATCTATTAGGGAAGCTGCCTAATCTTTAACTTATACTTAATCAAATTTGTACATGTTCGGCGTTAGCGAAAGTCGATTAAATAGTAACATTGCAGATGATGACATCGATATCAGAGGCTTTAAAACCATTAGAAGAGATACCTATCAGAAACAAGAGACGGGTATTGCAGTGTATATTTCTAACTCGCTTAACGCACACCGTAGGCTAGATTTTAAACCCTGTGAGATTGAGTGTGTATGGCTTGAGGTTAAACTTCAACATCGCATATGCCTAGTAGTTGGCTATCTTTATCGAAATACCAGTGCAGGAAATATCTGGTATGAAAAAATCACCACTATGATGGATGTAGCCTTTAGTAATGCGAGAGAAATAATACTGCTATGCGACTTCAACATAGACACTAGCAAATCAAACAAAACCTTGGAAAACATAATAGAGTCATATAACTTCCAACAGTTAGTCAACCAAGCTACTATAATTACAAAATAATCTGCAACACTTATAGATCATATCTATACTACGTGAGCTGACAAAATCACAGAATGTAATGTACCTATTAATGCAATGAGCGATCACTACCCAGTATGTTGCACGTGGTCGAAAAGAGGTACCAAACCTCCGAAACACAAACATATAAGTATAAAATATAGAAATTATAAAAACTTCAATCAAGATGCCTTTTTACAAGACTTCTTTAACTCATCTCTAGACTATGTTTAGCAGCTTCCTGGCCCAGATGATGCTCTGGACCACTGGCTAAAGGCCTTTCTAAGTGTATTTGATAAGGAAGTTACATTTAAGGAAGTTCGTGTTAATCATCACACTAGGCCCCCGTGCTCGAGGTATGCTGTCCGCCTCGAGTGCTGGAGGTCCAAGGTTCAGGTCCCGGTGAGGACCGGGATTATTTAAAATATCCACATGGACATCCAGTAATAAAATCTCACCTGGTCTCTGAGTAGTGACATCGGACGCCCGTATGTATTGTTGCGCACGTAAAAAATCCCTTTGTAGTTGGAAATCGAAAAAGAGTAGCCTAACGGTGCTACCCGGGCACAATTTCGAGTTAAAAATCTACTAGAAGTATTTCAGGATCCTCGCCGATGCAACGGAGTTTGTGCATTGAGCTGAAATTCTCCAGACTCAGGTTTGAGTTAGGAGGAAGACGGAGCACTTATGGGTTAAACCGTGTGCCGTGATGTTGATCCAACGACTAAACTAAACTAAACTAAACAAAGGTAGTTGAACTTATGAGAGACCGAGAGAGGGTTATATAAAAATGGAGATCTAACTATGTACCGTAGTATGAGAAACAAAGTTCAGCATGTTATTCGAAAGGAAAAGAAAAACTATTTTATGAACTGAATAATAGATAAAATCAACACTAACGATATATGGAAAGCAATTAATACATTGACAAATAAACGCAAATCATCAATATCGTTACCATCAAGTCAGGTTACATGTGATAAATTCAGTAAACTCTTTCAGTCCGACATAAACCAACTGAAGGCTGCAATACTATATTTGCCTCATGACATATCTTTATTATCATCATTCTGTGAGAGCAATTGCTATGGAGGCATTCCCACAAACATACCGCTAATGACGACCATTGAAGTATTTACTCATCTCAGTAACATAAAAAATAAATTAATTCTTTAGGACTAGATGGAATCAGTAATCGGATCCTTCGCTATGCTGCACTGGCGATCTGCGAGTCATTAACATTTATATACAATCAATGTCTCACCAAAGGTCACTTTCCATCAGCCTTTAAAATCGCTAAAGTGTATCCTCATTTAAAAGCTGGTTCATTATACGATTGTAGCATGAGTAATTTTAGGCCAATATCTATATTATCCTCACTATCCAAACCGCTATAAAAGCATATCCAGAAAACAACACTAGAGCACTTAGTTCTCCACAAACTAAAAGCTGACAGCCAGTTAGGATTTCGGCCAAAATATTCCTGTCATACGGCCCTAACAAACATGATAGAAATCTAGCATCAAAATAGTAACAACAATACTCTATGTGGAACGATTTTCATAGACATTAGAAAAGCATTCGATATGATAGAACATACTATCCTAATTAAACAAGTAGAAACAATGAAAGTAAGCTTTAATATAGTGACATTAATAAACTCATTTTTATTAGACTGAAAACAAGTAGTATCACACAATAAATCTCTATCCCGAGGCATTACCATTAATACTGGAGTACCTCAGGGGTCTATACTTGGCCCCCTGTTATTTGCCTTTTATATAAATGATCTTCCCTTATATCTGTCATCGTCCTGCGATCTATTTGCAGACGACTGCACAGTACATACAAACACTATTGATCGTAATGTGCTAAAATTATCCTTGCTACAGGTAATAAATAGTGTAGTTAACTGAAGTCATGCAAACCGTATGCGAATTAGCATTTCTAAAACAAAATCTATGTTAATTGGAACCAGGCAAAGACTTCACACTCTAAACTCGCAGAGAACTCTTCAGGTGCACATTGGTAGCACGCCTATAGAAAGTGTAACCGAGCACAAGGCCTGGGTCTTATCATAGATCAAAATCTATCCTTTAATTGCCATGTTCATGCTCTAGTTAATCAAATAGCCAAAAAAGTATACCAACTTGCCAAAATTAGAAGTTCCCTAGACGAAAACACAAGAAAGATATTCTATACTTCCCACGTACAAACACATATTGATTATTGCACCACAATCCTGGATGGATGCTCCAAATCAATAACAAAACGCCTTTATTTATTCCAGAAAAGAGCAGTGCGTCTAATCAATGGTGATAAGCTTACAGACAATTCTAACCTACATGAACATCTTCAGTTACTGCCACTCCACAAATGCCTACTTTTTAATAAGGCTAAATTAATTCACAAAATCCTATTTCAAAATGCCCCAAGCTACCTTTGGCCATTGTTTAAATATAACGCAAGACATAGCGAACGACTAAATATACTTCATGTCCCTAAACTTAGGATAGACTTATATAAAACAATCTTAGCATACTCTGCCACTCAGTTGTGGAACAATCTTCCACAAGAAATTAAAGACACCAACAATCATTATACATACAGTCTTAACCGGTTTGAACACTACCTCTGGACAGACTACATGCCCCCTTAAAAAAAAAAAAAAAAACAACAACAAAGACAATAATAATGGTAAACTGTTTCGAACGAAAACTAGCCCCTCCCCCCTCCCCCCCCCCCCACCGCCTAAAAAAACATTCCCATGTGTCAAAGACTGAAACATAGAGGCCGGAGGTCTGCCTCAAGATAGAAGACCACCGGGAAGAGTGGTCAACCTCAAGTAGATTAGAGGTAATACAGTGCCCCGATATAAGGGCAGGGTAGGTGATAGAATGGGGGACTATTAACTAGTTCTCTCATGAGACACGGAGACGTCGACCAGATAGTTAGCACTCTGGTCACGACAGAATCACGCCTACGTGATAGCCACGATTGCCACTCAATAGGAGACAGCTAATATAAGCGTGCTGAATGTAACGGCACGCAAAAAGCCGAAGGACGCATCAAGGTCCTTCCGCGTGCTGTGTAGCCACGCGAGTAGGAAAGTCAGACTGGGGACTGACTTCGTAGCGAGCAGATCGTTTAGTGTTGATAGGAGTTTTGTGTAGCCAAATAGATAGAGATTAGCAATAGGGTTAGGAAACTAGTGATAGGCAATTATGTGGCTTTGTGTGTGATTTGATAGCGACTGTTTTGTAATTGTAAAGAGCCAAAGGCAATAAAATGTATAATTCATTTCCTCTCACACGACTTGCAAGTTTCTTGTGTGGTGTGGGAGAAGTAATCCGATGATGCCTGAAACATTGGTTGTTGACAGGCGAGGATTAATGTGGTGTCAGAAGTGTGGCTTGGACAAATGTTCAAGCTATTACACTCACCCACGGCTCTAGACTAAGGTTACAAGTAGTAAATTACAGGTTTAGTTTATGTCAGTGACTGATGACGTGTGCAGACTAGAACGAGTTGCGAGCTAAACTGTGCCTATCGTGACAAAATAATGCTTATTTGTGTTTATTAAAATATTATGTACTTAATCATGTGTTCTTCAAAGTTGTAAGTATTCATATTGTTATTTTCTTTCATTTATTTATATGTAATTATTAATTTGTTTATGAATAACTATCAAATAAGATTCATGGCGGAGCGATACACAGGCCAGCAACATTATCGATTGTTGCAAGCTAAAAATAGCGCTGCGCCTCTGACGTATTACGATTGACAAGCAGTTGTTCTACGCCATTCGCAATCAGCATCTGATTGTTTACAAATCGTCAAGCTGCTGCCCGCCTGAATCTGTGCTTTATATTAACTATTATTTGTTTATTTAAGTTAGTAATTGAATATATTTAGTTATTTAAATATTATTATTATATTTTTATTTATTTGAAAGCAGTTATTTAATTTTTTTTTTCGTACTTTTTCTTTTGTTTACCGTCACGATGGCACTACTTTTGGCCATGCAAATTAGACTTGGTCTGCACAACACTTCCATAGATTAAACTAGGTTAGTAACGAAAGGCATAAAACGTTAAAACGAAGACAGGACATTGACATTAAATATTAATTAAACTATATTCTGTTTGTTCGTGGGCATGTCATTGTGATTGTACCAAATTGTCGAATATAATATGTCGTTTACTATTTGTTAATTGTTGCTGCTCTGTGAACCAGGGTGAACAACAGCTGATTAGAAAACTCGTGTGTATGCCGAAGTGCCAAACGAGGTGACCTGCGTTACCGGATTGGTGTTCCTGATTCTCGGGAACATTAAGTTGAGTATACTCAATATATTTGGCATGCAATGTGATTAATAGTGCATCTCTTTTTCAGCGTGTGATGCATTAGCATATTTTTGTGCTCTGGTTTTTTCAGGATAAAATTTTCCAGGTTATAAACAAAGAGTACAATTTATAGTGTTCAGATAATAAGAAACATAACATATCAAAGATAAATAAGTGATTAAAGAGCTCAGTGCGGGTCAACACTAGCCAATTACCAAACAACATGGCTACTTTAGCTGATTTCGTAAAAGCAGGTAAAGAATTACAATACACAGGAAAGGAGCTAGAACAGTATGCTGATCAAAAATTTAAAGAAGCAAAAGATGCTGAGAGAGATGAACGTGCACGAGAAAGAGAACATGATAAGGAAATTAAGCTAAAACAGTTAGAACATGATAAGGAGATTAAGCTAAAACAGTTAGAACAAGATAAGGAAAGTAAACAAAGGGAATTAGATCTAAAGCAAAAAGAGATAGATGAAATGGCAAGAGTGAAAGAAAAACAAATACAAGTTGAATCAGAGACACAGTTAAAGATGAAAGGTATGGATGTAGACTCACATGCAGAGATCTCTGCTACTAAACTAAAAAGTCAACAAGAAGAAAATAAGTTCAACAAATACAAAAATATTATCAAACCATATTGTAAAGAAGATTCCATATCAGCCTGGACAGAAAATGTCGAGTATCAGTTTAAATATCACCAAGTTCCAATAGAGATGTGGGCTATGATTTATATGAAGAACCTGAGTGGTGAGCCCCTTAAAGTGATAGAATCAATACCAACTGATCTTAGATCTAACTATCAGTACATCCATGATAGGATAATGCAACACTTTTTACTTGATGCCCCTGGGTATCAGGTTCAGTTCTCAAATTTAAAACCAAAACCTAGTGAGACTTTCATTGATTACGTCTCAAATGTGCAAAGTGTACTAGATAGGTGGCTTAAAGCAGCTAACATAGGAAAAGACTTTGACAGACTTAAAAATTTAATAGCCATGGATAAAGTCATATCCACTATACCATCTCCGTTTGCTAAATTCTTGCAGCAGTCAGACATTGAGAACATAGCACAATTTGAAAAGAAAGGCTCTGCATATTTTTCTTCAAATAGAGATATTTTTGAGACTTCAAATGACTCTGAAGTAGTTTCTTTTGTAAAGGACCAACCTAAAAACTATCAGAGTAACAGAAAACCATTTCATAAAGTCGACAAGAAAGATAAGAAAGTGTCAAAATGTATCTACTGTCAACTTTTGCATGACACTTATTCTATGTGTGACAAATCGCCTAACTATCCGGCACATCTTGAGAATGTCATTAAGAAGCAACAAAACAAAAGAACTGCATACAGGCGTGTAGTCAAATGCTTCTTTTGTTCCAGCTACGGCCATTATTCAAATAAGTGCCTGGGCCGCCAACGTATGAAAGCCAACAATGCTATTTTGATTGATACATCTTCTGATAGTAGTAGTGACTCTGAGTGTGAAGTTGAAAATGTAATACCTTTTCAGCAATCTGAAGATGTTTGTTGTGTGAATGATGTATTAAGCTTTGACAATTGTGACCAATGTCACCAATTTCATGCTGACGGCAAACTTACATGTGGGCATATTGTAACATCCTCTGTAGAGAATGCAAATGCAGTTATAGCCTCCAGAGGCAATCTATTGTTTCACTCTGCAATGGTCAATGGGAAGCCATGCCGATGTCTGCTTGACAGTGGGAGCTCTATTATTGGTGTGAAAAAGGAACTTGTCAATCCAAAGGATTATACTGGTGACTCTGTAAAATGCCGGACTTTCTCTGGTAATATAGAGACCTATCCTCTGGCAAGAGCCCGTATAAACACCCCGTTCCTTTCGGGTACCTTTACTTGTGCAATACTAGACAACCCGTGTACTGAATTAATTCTTGGGTGTCTACCCCAGCTAAGGCACTGTACAGATGAAGAAATATCTGCCTGGGAGGAGAAGAATGGTTTCACTCCAGTGAACAGTGTAGATATCCTCGAACATCACAGTCCTAACAAAAGTGCTACACCCATAACACTTGAAACTGAACAAGACGTAATGGTGCTACTACCAGACAAGCATAATAAAAATGTAACTTCATGGCAAGGGCCTTTCAAGGTGATACAAAAACTTTCAGATGTTGACTATGAAATATCGATAAACGGACACTTAAAGATATTCCATGTCAACATGTTGAAACCTTACATTTCACGACAAGAGACAGAAGTAGAGACAGACGAACATAATGCACCCACACCTAGTGATCAGACGACAGACATACACAACGCAACTACACTAGTTAGCGAGACTGGCAAATCCGACGATATCCATACACCTAGTGAGCTTACAGAATACGCACTTAGCACCACCACCGTACTGAATCAGGTAGACGACGACGGAATGGAACTACCTGTTCCCATTGTAGACAAGTCTGCGACATTAGATAGCATACAGATAGAACAGGGACTAACAGACAATCAACGACGACAATTAGTACAATTAGTGACAGAGTATAAAGACATATTTTCTGACATTCCAGGTAGGCCGGACAGAATCGAGCACTCCATTCTTCTTTCGGACTCTAAGCCTATCAAATGCAGGCCTTACTCTATCCCACTTAGCTATAGAGAAAGTCTAAATAAGGAAATTCTTAATTTAGAAGCTAGTGGGATCATCCAGAAATCTACATCTAAGTACTCCTTTCCAATCGTCCTAGTTAAGAAAAAAGACTCCACAATTCGTTTGTGTGTGGACTATCGAAAGCTCAACAACGTCACTAAGATCGACGCAGAACCAATCCCTTCCTGCGAAGATCTTATTCTTGACATGTCCACCTCCAAAATCTTTTCTAAATTAGATCTTACTAAGGGATATTGGCAGGTCCCTATGCAGACTCAATCCATTCATCTTACTGCTTTTTCAACACCTTTAGGACTGTACGAGTGGCGTTTTCTTCCTTTCGGACTTCGAAACGCTCCTACCACTTTCGTACGCTTAACAAGGGATCTACTTCATGGAGTGACGAATACAGTGACATATATAGATGATATATGTGTCCATACTGATGACTGGACAACACACTTACTGAAACTAAGACATGTCTTCGATAGGTTGCGACTCTGCGGTCTCACTGTCAAACCGAGCAAAGTCGAATTGGGCCTAAAAGAAATTGATTTTTTGGGTCATGTCATTTCACAAGGTTAACTTAAGACTGACAATAGAATTATTACCAAAATTATGAACCTGACCATGCCTACCACAAAGAAGCAGGTCAGAAGCCTTTTGGGGTTAGTAAATTACTATAGTAAATTCATACCAAACTTAGCGGAAATTACAAGTGTATTTTCCAATGTTTTAAAAGCATCTGTAAAATTAGATGTCAAAGATGCATTATTAATTTCTGCATTGTCAAAATTGAAAATCCTGTTTAGTAATGTATCAATCCTTCGCTTGCCTAATCCTAGGCTCGTTTATTATCTTAGGACAGATGCCAGCAGAATCTCCATCGCTGCAGTACTAGGCCAATTTTATGATGGTATCTTCCATCCGATTTGCTACGTGAGCCGTAAGATCACACCTGCTGAGTCCAGATATTCCATATCAGAGTTGGAAGCCCTAAGCGTCATCTATGCGGTGAGAAAGCTCCATCGATTTCTAGCGGGTGTTCACTTCGTTGTCCAGACTGACAACTCCCCAATCACGGTCATACAAAGTGGTGTCCATCGGAATGACCGTATCTACAGGTGGTCGTTAATACTCCAAAATTATACTTTTAGTATATAGCATATTAAGGGTAAGGACAACATTCTGGCTGATACCCTTAGTCGACCATCTGAGGTAGAAATACCGGAGATTCCACATAAGAGTGTAGAGTAATACATGTTAAATTAGTACATTAGAATATTCTATGTGAGATATTTTACGAATACATAGACATTATGTTCTGAACCATGTACTAAGAACAGTGAACTACCATGTGTCCGTAGACTTCAACATAAGAACTGTGCTTCGAAAACAAGTATATCACCGTGTGAACTGAGACAGCCCGTTATATACTAAGCTTCATATGTGTGCCGGTGAACCATCTGTATAAGCATAGAAGAACAGTGTCAGAACAGTACATGAATACAGACACGAAAATACTGGTCTACGACACAAGCAAACTCTACAGATGCAATACCCATAGGACACAAGTATGACTGTGCAATGTATTTAATATACCCAGGCCAATTGTGTATATATATCATGCCTATGAAAGCAATTTCTAAACATTAAGGCCACAACTAACCTGAGGTAATTGAATACCATGTATATATAAACTTATTGTGATATGTATTATAATATTTTAATATAGTGATAAATTATAGTAGATTAGATCACTCTAACATATATGTAAGATTTAGGAAATATAATAGTTTTCAGTTAGTTTAGATACATCATTAATTCACCCACTTACTTAGCTTAAAAGTAGATTAGGATAGTAATTTAAACGTAATAACAGCTAAATATAAACTAGGATTAAATATAGATAGTAATATTACCATTTAGTTTGTTACATTTCACTTAGGTTCATTTCACTTGAGTTCATTCCATCTTACTGAACCAGTCCATTTAACAAACGTTATCATTTAGTATTATGATTAGTTTACACCGTAATAGGATAAAAGGATTATACAAGTAAACATACATCATTTACACCATTTAGAGTAAGAATATCAATCATATATTTTTTTCATTTAAAATTATTAGGTAGAAGAATTTTGTTATATTTCACATTACCCATGTTAGAAAGGTACATAATTGATTACATTTCACATTACCCATTCAGAAAGGTACATAACCCATCTCACATCAATTTCATTTTAAATAATTAGATTACGTCCCTTAAATTAGATAAATATTAGGATTAATGTGGCAAAATAGATTAAAATAGGTAACACATTATATACATATTTATAGAACTAATATTAGTATAGCAGTATTTAGAGTATTATTACAGTAGAATATAGTGGTTAATAATACCAAGGGTACAAACCATCAACCCTTTCTCTTACATGTAAATATGTTGTAAATACATGACTCGTGCAGCAATTTACGCACAGTCATGGAGCTCAACTTTGTCAAACTGAGCCAATCTTGTACAGTGTCACTCCAAGGTTTTTAAATAATTGTGAGGGTAAAAGATGTGTGACAGAAATAAGGGTAAAAGATGTGTGACAGAAGTGTGAAAGGGAGAGCAAATGTAAACTATACAAGAGAGAGTGAGATCAGTCAGCGGATTTTTTCTGCAGCTCAACGCGACTTTTTATTTTTTGTCTGCGTCAAATGTTTGTTTTCGATGTTGAAAATGTGTTGTCGTGAATGTGTTGTGTGTAGTTTAGTGTAGATCTTAGAGAAAGTATTTTAAGTCTCATAAGACGGAAACGTAGCCACGAATTAGTGTTATACACTTGTTTGTGGCCACATTTAACCGAATTATGGCACTTGAAAACTAACATACATACACATGATAGTTAGATACACATGTTAGAAGTTAGAGTATACCGTTAGTTAGATCCAAACACGCAAACATCCAGGAAAACAAACATATAAATTGCATACATTTTTTGTAGATCAAAGGGAGATAACTCCGGGTCAGGGGACATAATAGACAACGAAAGACTAACTTAACAGTGAAAGATAACTTTACACGCGGAAGCGAAATAGGTAAAGCCTGTCGCACACAGCTTGTGGAATGGTTGTTTAATATTATATGGGGGACATGAAGCAATTCATGTTTTGACCCTAAGAAAGTCAACTTTGTATGGGTAGTGAGTTAATTTACTATTTGAGGGCAGGTCTTATAAGACAACGGTCCGGTTCAGACATACCTCTAATTAATATAATATTGCGATTGAGAAGAGGGCTCACGCCAACCAGACAAGTTACTGGCGATTGCCAGTAGCCAAGTAAAGTGATACTACATTGTGACAATAGTCAGTAGAAGTCTATTGAGTTACCCAAAGCCAGGTTATCAGCAGTCTTTGATAAAAATTAGATACACTAATTTTTTAGAAACCTCTTGCGTCACAACCAATGAGTCAAAGTTGATGACGCAACACAGGAGGGGAGGGTGTGTGTCAAAAACTGAAACATAGAGGCCGGAGGTCTGCCTCAAGATAGAAGACCACCGGGAAGAGTGGTCAACCTCAAGTAGATTAGAGGTAATACAGTGCCCCGATATAAGGGCAGGGTAGGTGATAGAATGGGGGACTATTAAATGGTTCTCTCATGAGACACGGAGACGTCGACCAGATAGTTAGCACTCTGGTCACGACAGAATCACGCCTACGTGATAGCCACGATTGCCACTCAATAGGAGACAGCTATTATAAGCGTGCTGAATGTAACGGCACGCAAAAAGCCGAAGGACGCATCAAGGTCCTTCCGCGTGCTGTGTAGCCACGCGAGTAGGAAAGTCAGACTGGGGACTGACTTCGTAGCGAGCAGATCGTTTAGTGTTGATAGGAGTTTTGTGTAGCCAAATAGATAGAGATTAGCAATAGGGTTAGGAAACTAGTGATAGGCAATTCTGTGGCTTTGTGTGTGATTTGATAGCGACTGTTTTGTAATTGTAAAGAGCCAAAGGCAATAAAATGTATCATTCATTTCCTCTCACACGACTTGCAAGTTTCTTGTGTGGTGTGGGAGAAGTAATCCGATGATGCCTGAAACATTGGTTGTTGACACCATGTGAATGGCACGTTACACCCACCTTGGGTATTCATGTTGCCCATGTTAAACATTGCCTCAACAAGTCATGTATTATTGATTATTTTTCATGCGTTTTAATGCTTATTGTTCTTTTGTTGTCAAAGAATTGCTTCATAAGTGATGTTGAATGAAAGAATGTATGAGAGGAAATAGAGAAGAAGGACAGAATGTCAGACGGGCCTGCGTGCCCAATTCTCAACGCTTTGAAAATAAAGATTTTCGTTTGTTCGTCCGTTCGTAATATGCATTTGTATGTTTACAACATTAATGTGACAATGGTTTTCGCCTATGTGAAAGTATAATGCACTATGGATGAACGAAAGATGAGTGATTGGAAGGGCCGAATGTAAGACGGGAATGCGTGACTAATTTGTTACCTTTTGAAAATAAAGGTCGTTCGTTCGTTCGTTCGCTTGTTCGTTCTTCTTCTTCTTCTTCTTCTTCTTCTTCTTCTTCTTCTTCTTCTTCTTCTTCTTCTTCTTCTTCTTCTTCTTCTTCTTCTTCTTCTTCTTCTTCTTCGTCTTCTTCTTCTAATCTAAGACGGGCCTGAGTGCCCAGTTTGTTACCCTTTAAAAATAAAGTTTGTTCGTTCGTTCATTCGTTCATTCGTTCGTTCGTTCGTTCTTCTTGTTCTTCTTCTTGTTCTTGTTCTTGTTCTTATTCTTCTTCTTCTTCTTCTTCTTCTTCTTCTTCTTCTTCTTCTTCTTCTTCTTCTTCTTCTTCTTCTTCTTCTTCTTCTTCTTCTTCTTCTTCTCATTATGTATAAGTGTAAACAAAGCAGCAGTCCCCTTAGGCTTGCTATTATCCCCATAGAGTTTTGCATTGATTTCCGAAAGACCGACGCTCACACCACTGTGAAAATCAACGTGATCAGCTCCCAAACCGCCTGCGAGTAACTTCGAGTCCGGTAATTCGGGATTGTGCATCTCCGTTCATAACCCATAAGTTACAGACTATTCGATATATTAACTGGCAAGCTGATTTCTAGTTGAGAATCTAGTACAGTGAATGCATGAGAACAGAATGAAACCAGACGTCGCGGCGTTTATGAATGTCAATAAGTGTTTCCACGAAAACAAGACCTACCCCTGGAAAGCTTGAGAGAGACCTGGAGAGGTTGGAAAGCTGCCTGCGACATACCGCATGAGGAATGCGGATGGGTCGGTCTACACATACGAGGCTTCAATCATACTGTTCCCTATAGCATTTTGTCTGTTGGGGTGTGTCTATGTATGTATGCGCGTTCACGCATATCACCCAGACCACCCAGACTTTAAGACTCGCCCCTATAATAACACAATGGGGTTTTGGTTAGTACCACCTTCAATCTTGCGCGCCCCATACTTTACTAGTACATCCACTGTGATTGCTCAGGTACCCTTACCAGACCAGTTACCGTCCTTCCTACCCCGCCCCCTTCCTTCTATGTGCTCACTGAACCGTAACACCCAGCATCAGGTATCAGAATACATCGGAGATTTTCTTAGTCACTTACAGATCTCAACGGTGAGGTGAGTATGAACGTTTTCTCTATTAACATTTTTTTCAATTAAACATTTTCTTCAACTAACATTCTTTTCAATTAACATTTGTTTCAATTCTCATTTTCTCTTCATTGCTTCCATTTTTCCATGCTTATGTTCTTCTCGTCCTGTCGTCACCTTCTGATGTAGTCACAGGATATCTCCTTGACTGTATGTTGTGTTTGTGAATGTGTTTGTTTGCTGATGAAGGCTAATCGCCGCAACGTTCTGTATGTGTCTTAACTCTGTTATGTAAAGCTGCACTACTTTGTGTCATTTTATATTGTTTACACTTTCACAGCTTTACCGCAGTTCCACCAAATTTTATTCATATTTTGGTATGGGAGCCGGTCGTTCCGAAAGCAATGGCAAAATACTGAACGTAACACTTGCCTAGTACATCAACAGCAGCTGAAAAATGCTGGTGTTGACTGCAACGTCCCGTAAGGGATACACAACAAAACTTATTTTCGGGGAATCACAGTATGCCCACAAACTGTTAAGAAATCTAATGTTATAATGCTGTGAAGAAGTATTTTAGACTTATTTAGGTATTCTTTCGGCATGTCATAAAAAAGGGGAAAGCTTGTTATAACAATATCACAGCCGTTAGGGAAGAAACGGCTTGGAGGAGACCAAGAGTGCAGTCTGATATCACAGCATGAAGGACCATATGTGTCAGAAATGATTGGTAGTACACGAGACAGAAGGCTGTGGACAGGACAACCTTCTCCACACGGCGACATGTGCAAGGGTGATACCTCAACAGATAAATAGTTAGTTAGTTAGTTAGTCGACAGATCATCCTCGTTGCACATCGAACCATTCAGTCCATAAGTGCTCGGATCCCCTCCTCAGCAAATCTCGCAGCGTGTAGCGGCTAACGACGCCAGTTCTGTGTTGGTTTATCAATCTTCTTTGGCTTCCTGCGTAGTGTTCTTGTTTGGCCACCCCTCTTTTAATTTGCTGCTCCTGCAGTCTGGCCATTGTTGTAGATTCACAGTCATCACTTGGTTCTCGCAAAAGTCTCACTTCTCGTAGAGCATTCAGAATGTCAGCCTGGTCCATGTCGCGTCCGCCCTCCACAGTAGCCTCACCTGCGAGCTTGTCAGCCCGCTCATTTCCTTGTACTCCCGCATGACCTGGCACGAAGATGAAACTAATCTTTGCCAGCCGAGACCGCTTCAGAGGCAGCAGCCATTCTCTTCGGATCGACCCCTCCTCTATCCTCTTGATCATGTTCATTGAGTCGCTAAGGAAACAAGCCCTAGTGAATGTCTGTGTCTCGAGCCATGTTATTGCTTTACTTACTGCCATGACTTCCAAGGTCAGGCTACTTGTGGTTTCAGTGAAAGCACCAGAGTCCTCCTTCACAATTCTCCCTCCGGCCCGAGCTGTAAAGGCCCATGAGCTTCTCACATGTCGGACGACCGACCCATCTGTGTAGATGACCGCGTCACCGTCTAGCGAATTCTCGAAAATCAACGCTTGTACTTCAGCCTCAACAGCAGCCGGATTTTCTTGTCTGCATTTTCTATCTAGTTGGATGCAAACTGAAAAGGATGTGCAGAAGTCTGTTGGCACTTGCACCCACTCCTCGCCAGGTTCTAAGTCCTCAAGTGAACACACCTGTTGAAGAATGTCTTCGGCTTGACCCATCCACGACCGTCCTCTTTTTAACCTGCTGCCCTTCACCTTCCTAATTTCACTATGCAGTGGATGTTGTGTGTTTGCGTTAATTCTGAGGTAGGCGCGTGCCCTGCAAACTTGTATTCTCTCTTCAATGGTTGGAAAATCAAGAAGGTAGCGCATCGCCCTGCATGCTGTATCTCTTGTACATCCAAGAATAATGCGCATAGCTTCATTCTGTATCCTTTCCATCCTTTCTATCTGCTTATGGCTGAGAGTCAGGATTGCCATTGCATACTCCAAAACAGACATGACCAGCCCCTCGTACAGAAGACATAGATGGCGCTGCTCACAGTTTGCTGCGGCCATCACCCGCATCGCTGCCAAACCCCGCTTGGCCTTTGTTATCACCTGGTCTATGTGCACATTATAAGCAAGGCTTCGATCAAACCGTATCCCCAGGTAATTCATTGCCTGCGTTCTTTCCACCGTCTCTGAACACAGCATTACAGTTGGTGTTGGATTGTTGACAATATGATTATTCAACGAGAACCAAGTGACTGTTGCCTTTGTTGGGTTGACCATTGCCCCAGCTTCATCACACCAAGTACTTATGCGATTGAGTTCGGTTTGTAGTTCCACAGCAACCTCCTCTCTATGCTTACCCTGACGATACACTAAAACATCATCGGCATACGACAATGTCCTGCCAGGTCCAGTGATCTGCTCACTGGTGATTCTCACTGTGTAGGCTTTGAACAGTACCGGAGATAATGGTGATCCCTGTGGTAGGCCAGGATATATTGTTGTTGGTTCCGAAGTCCAACTGCCACATCTAAAAACTACTTTCCGTTGGTAGAGGGCTGCAGCGATCCAACTAAGGAGGAATGGACTTACGTTTAGTTCAAGAAGCTGAAACATTAAAAAATCCAGTGGTACTCTGTTGTATGCGTCCTCAAGATCAATCGCTGCAGCAACGGTTTCAGTGCCTGAGTGGAAACCTTCATAGACATCATGGGCAAAGACTGCTGCATTGGTCCACGTTTCTCTTTTTGGACGGTACCCACCCAGGGTAGGTGGGAAAACACCTTGCCTCTCTAGTTGGCTTGATATTTTCCTGGCAATTACCTTCTCCAGCAGCTTGCCTATTGTATTCTGCATGGTTATAATTCGATATCCCTGAATTTTTGTTGTGGTCTTTGTCAGGCTTCGGCAAGGGAATCAGATAGCTGTGTAACCATTCCTCCTTGATGCTAGCACTCCCTATACTGTTGTTGTACATGTCTGCTAGTTTCTCTAGCTCATTGTCAGTACACCTATTTATGTCGTTGTATCTTATGCCATCAGGACCTGGAGCACTGTTATTTGATCGTCGAAGCACAGCCTTGATTTCTTTCACTGTCACTGTGTCTTCCTCCGAAGTGTTCTGGGCCTTGCATCTGTCTGAGGTGACCTCCTTGGCCAGATTTCGGCCTCCCATGTCTGTCTGGTTGCCCTGCTCAAGATAGCGTTCAAAGAGGGCTTTGCCCTTGTCCTCGTCAGTCCTCTGCCAGGTGAGGTCAGCACCTTGGAAGTCTGAAATGCTCTTATTCTTGACTACACCACTCATGCTTTTATGTAGTCGCCAGAACAATTTCAGTGACTTGTCTGTGCTTACTCTTTGACACACCTCTGCCCATTTTTCGCTTTTAACCACCTTGACCAGTTTTTTTAAATAGCTTACTTTTGTGTGCATCTCTCTTTCTAAGTGCAAGCAGGGACTAGGATGACCAGCTCTGTTCTTCTTGGCATTTTGCCATCTCCTTACAGCACTACGCTTATCCACCCAA
Source organism: Cepaea nemoralis (assembly GCA_014155875.1). NCBI lineage: Eukaryota > Metazoa > Mollusca > Gastropoda > Stylommatophora > Helicidae > Cepaea > Cepaea nemoralis. The sequence continues at coordinate 1,019,010 of JACEFZ010005729.1, forward strand.
GCCTTCTCCACCTCGAAACTCCACCACGGTGGCTGCTCCCAGCTTTTTTTCCTGCCCTGAAACGTTCTGCGCTTGTCACGTCTTATTTTACTCACCACATCTTGCCCTGTACTGTCATACTGGAACGTCTTTACCTTTAGCTTGTGCTGCCTGGTTCTGCCTTTCTCCACCAATATGCTGCAAGGGTGGTGGTCGCTGCCATGGTGTCCTAGGACACCCCATCTACACACTGTAGTGAGTGAAGGTGAAACTAGCGCCAGATCAATAGCACTGTCCTCATCGCCTGGACGGCTTGCTGTCCTGGTGACACAGCCACTGTTGATACAAACCAGGTCGATGTTTTCCAGTGCAGTCTCTAGCTCCTCCCCTTGTGTATTGGAGGAAGTGTTTCCCCATGATCTGCCTTTAGCGTTGAAGTCACCACAGAAAATAACATTTCTCTCGTGGCCTAATATGCCACTTAAGCACTGCCACTTCTGGGCGTCCATACTCGCATTGCGGGCATAAACATTAACCAACACGAATGGTATACTGGAATGAACTCTCAACGCCTGTATTTGTATATCGTCACTGTCCCAACTGGACATGTCTAGCTCTGACGCCACCATGCTGTCGCGAACGAGAATCGCCTTTCCCAGATGTCGTCTGTTGTAGAAATATTTGAAGCCGGCAATTCGGAGTAGCTGATCGCCCAGTCTCGTCTCCTGGAGTGCTACAATGTCGTTCCTGTAAACTAGGGTTTCTAAGATAGAGCCCCGTTGTTTTACACTGGCACAGTTCCAATATAGAATACGGATGTTCCTGAGACCTAGACGGTGACACTTGAGTCTAAAACGTCTCAAACCACCGCGCTTACCTTGCTTCTTTGTCCCTGCGCGGCTACCACGCCGCTTAGTTATGTTGACTGCTGACCGCTCGGAAAAAACACGTTCTTCCGCCATGTTGAAAAAACGTAAACACAGACTGCTGAGAACCACACACGCTGCTGAAAATTCACTCAAGGATGGCTTCGCTCGATGCACGAACTCCGTAGCACCCCCGCAGATCTTGAGTAGAAACTCCTGGTTTTACATCCTGGCACACCAATTACACGCAAGAGATGAATAAATCCATTGTCAGCGTGTTGGATCTCTAGGGGATCTGGTCTCGGGCTCAAACAGGCAACAATAACTCCGTTAAATATAATATAACAGTATTTATTGTATTTAGGTATACAGTGCGTTGGCGCAGTGGGTTTAACAAGCCCGCACTCATAAGTTGCTTATCACAGAGGTTTAACATCACACATGATTATAACAAACATTCTAAGCAAACTATCTAGCATATGTCTATGACCCTAAAACACATGGGTCTGAACTATTAAGTCCCTCTAAGGCAGGCCCTGTTGCCTCTTCGATGTCCCGTCTGTCTCTGCCGGTTCACACGTGTCGCAATCCGACACGGGTGGTAACTTTGTCCGAGTTCCTCGTGGACCCCGCAATAGGCGGGCCACATCAGTGTCCACGGGACAGTGGACTCACTGACCAGTCCTTCGAGAAGGCTCTGGATTACTCTGGCCTTCGAGGGTCTTACTTCTTTCCCTTGGGCGGGAGTTGTAGCCCTTGGCTAGTGTCTATTAACTTATGTTGGTTTACCGTATAATGTGAGGCTGTGACAGGAGTCCCCCTCTCCCCTGATTTGATGGGTTGTTATAAGGTAATTAGTTCTGTACTAATTCTGTCACAGAATCACATAAAGTCGGTGTTTGTAGTTTGGTGGATAGTAAATTGGTAACCTACATATTGGCATCAACACTCATGTATTCTCCCTATACACCACTTCTCTGATTTGCTGAAGAGGTCTCTCTCTCCTGTGTCCTTAAAAATGCTTATCTGACCGAAGTTACGTGACGTTTACTAGTTGTTTCTACAACCCGTCCTTCTCAAAGTATCCTACTGATACCAAGATAATTAACCTCTGTATTAAAGAGGATTAACAAGACAAAAGTCTTGGCTAATTAAGTACACCTTCAAATCTTGTTCTGTGTGTGCATTTCAATACACTTTTACTCTCGTATGTTGTATAATGCTAAATATGTAGTTACGTTGTTATTTTATCCCATCTGACTACATGTGTCCCTGTTGGCTTGTTAGTGTGTTGACTAATAAGTTGCTGCTTCTAATAAAGTGACTGTATTTTAATTGATAGTGTTCAGTTTTGAGTTTTGTGTAAAGTGTGTGCTGAATGTGTGGCTTATTTCCAAGCGTCACGAGTTGGGATATCCTTAATCATGAATTACTCCAATGTGTGTAATGCATGATCAGGCATTCCAAGCAGTGGTGCTTAGATGTAGTATCCTAAATACTAAACTAAGAGTACTAAACTAACTACTAAACATGTATTAACAATTTAGACAAGTAATACAATTTACATGAAAGACGCAGACAAATTAAAATAAATACGTTTTGCGTACAATTTGTCCGCTCAGTATATCGCTCTCTCATTTAATTCATTCACCCTGTCATTCACACATCTTTCATTCAAAATAGTATTTGGTTAAAATATATAAGTAAAGTTGAGGTAAGTGTTATTGCCCTTAGAAAAAACGGAATAGGCGATATGTTCCCTTTAAGATAATACGTACTTTTTGTACGATGACTCAAAAATGGTTTATAATTTACATAGAGAAAATTGCATAGGAAGGTTATTTAGCCTATGAATGGAAATACCTGTAATATTATGGTAGAAAATGTACAAATTACAGGTTAACACATTTTATATACATAATTCAATACAAATATAATACATATTTAATACTAAATTAATTAATTAACTAAGTAACTAAATCCAACGATGATGTGCGCGTTGTCCTCCTGTTGTTAGCGTGTATGAATGTTAACAGTTAGTATGGCTGTCTCTTGAGTGTTGTAGTCGACGTAGTTCTGTTTCGGCTGTTTGCAAAGTCTCTTAGCAACAGCAAGTATGGAATGTTTTCAATGTCGAGTATAAAGTGTTCTTACTGCTTTCGTGATCAATGTCAGTTCACTGGTTGAAATCATTTCACAGATAATGTCTCTAGCTCGGATTGTTCCTAGAGCTTTGGTAATTGGTAGTATAGTTCTCAAAGTTTCACGTTCGTGGGTGTTATACGTAACCTATTCACTAGGGTGTTATTACTTTTAAATGAAAGTTATCTAGCAGGTGTAGAGTTACACTGTTCTATGCCACGGAATAAAATATCACAATTTCTGGTATGGCGAATGGTCAATGTGCCAAATGTTATTCTGCTGGCGCATTCCTCTGCCGCGATAAAATATCAGCTATAATGTTATCAGTGCCTCTGATATGGCGGATTTCGAAGTCGAAATCTTGGAGAAGAAGACACCATCTTTGCAACCGATGGTTTTTCGGAACACCTTGCTTAAGCACCAATAATGGCGAATTATCGGTGAGTACAACAAAGTGGGCACCCAAGAGGAACTTAGATAATCTGAGCATACAAAATAATAGACTTAATGCCTCCAATTCCACCGTAGAGTAGTGGATCTCTGCTTTCTTCAGCTTACGGCTTACGTAGAGAATTGGGTGTCTCACTCCATCCACTTCTTGCATTAAACATCCTCCAATTGCGATAGCACTCGAATCTGTGGTCAAAATAAAGGGTAAATCTATGTTTGGTAATCGTAAGACTGGTGGATTAGAAAAAATGCATTTCAATCTGCATATTGCATCCTCTAAGCGGGTACTTTTACAAAATTTTGCTGGATGATCTTTCGTCAACATATTAGAAAAAACTGATGTAAGTTCTGCCCAGTTTGGTATGAACTTAGCATAATAGTTTATAAGACCTAATAAACTTCTAATTTGTTTCTTTGTAGTAGGCACTTCTAGATTGAGAATTTTCGAGACAATTTTATCATCTGTCAACAGTTTACCTTCAGAAATTCTATGACCAAGGAAGTCTATTTGTTTATAGCCTATTTCAACCTTGGAAGGTTTGATAGTAAGTCCAAAAAGAAAGATTTGGTTGAAGACTTGTTGTAGTGTAAGTAGGTGAGAAGTCATATTAGAAGAATGAATGCATATATCATCAATATAAGCTTGGACGTCTTTAATTCCGTACAATAGCAACCTAGTCAATCTAACAAATGTGGCGGGAGCGTTCTTGAGACCACATGGAAGATATCTCCATTCGTACAAACCAAGAGGTGTTGAGAATGCTATTATATGTCTAGAAGAAGGGTGTAGTGGTACTTGCCAATAACCTTTCGCTAAATCAACCTTCGAAAATAAGGATGATTGAGACATATTTAAAATGAGGTCTTCACAGCTGTTCATTGGCTCCGCATCTGTTGTGGTTATTGTATTTAATCTTCTATAGTCTATGCACAAACGGATCGTCTGGTCCTTCTTTTTCACCAGGACAATCGGTGAAGAATATTGAGACATAGATTTCTGAATTATTCTATTTTTCTCTAAATCCAAAATTTCTTTGTCTAAATTTGCTCTATAATGCAGAGGAATAGAATATGGTCTACATTTGACCGGTGTCAGATCTGTCAACACAATTGAATGTGTTATTTTGTCAGTCCGTCCAGGTTTGTTAGAAAAGATAGATTTATAATCGTTAAGGAGAGACAAAATGTCTTGTCGCTGCTGTTGTGTCAAAGTGTCAGAGATTTGTATGTCCTTTATACTACCGTCGTCATTCATAATCGGTACTGGAATTTCAGTATTGTCTACGTCTGTCTGATTTATCACAGATGTTACTGTTTGTAAATTGTCCTCAATGTCATTGTCGTCGTCGTCGAGATTAATCGTTGTCAATATGTCGTCAAATTGGTCGTCGTTGTCGTTATCCCATATTGTCGGTAATGTCAATATGTCTTCGTCGTCTTTGTTGTCGTAAGAGTGCGTCGTTAACGATGCTTCGTTTGTCGAGGTGTCATTCAGTTGGGTAATTTGTCGTTTCGTTTCTGTCGTCAGTTAGTTGCGTCTGCTCACTCGTGTCAGTGTCCTGTCTAGCATAGTATGGTTTTAACATATTTACATGGAATATTTTCAACTTTCCATTCAACGAAATTTCGTAATCAACTTCCGAAATTCTTCTAACAATTTTAAAAGGTCCCTGCCAAGAGGTTGATAGTAAATCTCTCTTGTCAGGTAGCAGTAGTAAAATATCCTGACCTGGTTTTAATACAATTGTTTTTGCACCTTTGTTGGCGTACTGCCTGTACCTAAAACCTTTCTCCTGTAATGATGTTCTGGCCAGTATATAGGATCGTATGATTTTGTCTCTGGTGTCAGTGACTAAATCATAGGTGGAAATGGGTAGTTGGATATTTACAGGTTGTGATATGATATCTTTGTAAATAGTGAGAGGTCCTCTTGGGTTCGCTCCATATATCAATTCGAAAGGAGAGAACCCTGTGCTTGATTGTGGGACTTCTCTATATGCGAACAGCACCGTTGGGAGAAGTATATCCCAATCGGCTGGATTTTCAGCTGTCACTTTGGATAGCATATGTTTCAGGTCCCCATTTAGTTTCTCGCAGATACCATTTGCGGCCGGTCGATAGGGACTGGTGAAACATTGCTTTATGCCTAGTAACTTAGTTACCGATTGAGTGGCATTCGATATGAATTGGGTTCCTCTATCTGAAATTATTTTCTCCGGGAAGCCAAAACGGGAGAAAATATTTAACAATACGTCCGTCACATCCTTAGAGGAGATAGATTTTAATGGAATCATTTCTGGCCATCTCGTACATAGATCAATAAGAGTAAAAATATATCTATTCCCTTTGCTTGAGATGTGGTTCAACGGACCTACTAGATCAACTGCCACGATTTGGAATGGCCTCGAGGCAGTTGTGGTTGATTGGACTTCTGCCGTAGGGTTTTTCCCCTTTTTCACCAGTTTCTGACATATATCACATGATCTACAATAGGTTTTTATGTCTTGGCAAAGTTTCGGCCAATAAAATTGGGTCAGGACCCTAGCTCTAGTCTTTTCGTACCCCATATGACCTCCGAAGGGTGAGTCATGGGCTATCTTTAGTACTTTCTCTCGATGTGCTTGTGGTAGAACTACTTGCTGTATCGTGGTCTGATCTCTGGTGTACAATCTAGTCAGCACATTGTTCTTTAATCTAAATGTCCACGACGCATTTTTAGTTAATTTTGGTTTAAGTCCTACTAACCTAAAATACTGTGAAAGTGTAGGATCTGCTTTCAGTTCTTCTCCAAAATTAGTGCTGGTAATGTTTGGTGATACAATTTCTAGTGACTCCTGCAGTTGGTCGGTGTGGGTTTTGTGAGTTGTCTGTCGTGTTATTGCATTCGTGTGTTGTGTGTTGTTGCACATCTACAGGCTTGGTAATTTGTGGATTGCTGGCATCCTCAATTCGAGGTTTTAAGTTGGTCGTCTCACTGACAGATTCGACCGCCCCTGCATTATGCACCTCGGTGAATTCTTTCTGAATTACTTCATTGGTTGTCTCCCTTGTTCTTTTGGCATATTGAGACAAGCATGAATGGTGTTTCTCTTTAGAATCGCTGTTTGGGTGCTGGATACCGTTTTTCTGCTCCCAATCTCTGATTTCCTTTTCAGAGCAAGGTCGTATGTTGGGCAGGTTCCCAAGTATAATATCAGCGACAGGATTTTCTAGGACTGCGCACAATACTAGTCCTGATATGAACGGTGTTCGAATTTCGACAAGAGCAAGGGGGTATTTCTCTATAGTGCCTGAGAATGTGCGACAAGTTACGTGTTTGTGTGTATAGTCTTTGTCGTTGATTAATGTTTTCTTAATCCCACAGAGCGTTGCGCCGGAATCACGAATTAATGTGCACTTTTTGTTATTTACAAACCCTGTTGAGAAATTTAGCTTGCCTGTAGATGATAAGGCAGCGTTGGCCATTTCATTCGAAATAGGGATCGTGTGGCCGCATAGTAATGTTGTGTCAAGTTGGAATTTCATACAGGTGTTACATTTATTGTCTGTAATGGTGTCAATAATTTGCACGGCATTTCCTAGCTCACTCAAACTTTCGTTTTGATTGTCACACTCATTCAGTAATTCAATATCTTTGTCTGAATAAGTTTCAACTAGTGCAGCATTGGCCTGTTTCATTATCTTTCGGCCTTCACAAAAACGAGAATAGTGCCCAAAGCTGCTGCAAAAATAGCATTTGACCGCTCTCTGATACGCATTTCTCTTGTTCTTTTGCTTCTCCACGATCATTTTGAGATGATGTGGATAGTTGGGCGATTTATCGCACATCGCGTATTCTTCGTGAGTCAAACTACAATATTGGCACTTAACTGGCTTCCTGACATTCGAGCGTGGTTTAAACCTGCTTTCAGTTGGTTTCGAGTATCTAGTGTTTACAACTGCTGCTGTTTCGTTTTGACTTAGGGTTAATTGGAAAATATCTCTGTTCGCTGTGAAAAATGCGTCCCCCTTTGTCTCTACATCTTGAATACTTTTACAGTCCATTTGTTTCAAAAACTTAGCAAAAGGTGTGGGGATTGTACTAACTATTTTGTCAATAATAATGAGTTCTTTTAGTTTGTCATGGTTGTTGTTAGTTTTAGCTGAGGTAATCCACTTTGTGCAAACATCCTGAACTGTAGACACGTAGTCTATAAAGGGTTGGTTAGGTTGTGGGGATAATTTTGTGAACTGTTGTTGGTAACCTGCTGTATCTAATGAGAAATGTTGGAGAATGCGTTGCTTTAAATAATCATAATCTTTTCTCAATTCCTGTGGCACTGTCTCTATTACTTTTAAAGGTTCCAGAGCTAAGTTTCTCATTAAAATAAATGACCAATCTGATTTTACGATTTTATGGTAGGACATTAGACACTCAAAATTTTCCAGGTATGCACTGATAGAGTCTCCTGAGCAAAATGCTTTGACGAGGCCTTTAGACTTGTTATATTTTTGCTCCTCCTCCTTGCTTCTCAGTTTATGTACAGATATTTCTACGTTGGAATCGATTTCCATCTGCTTTAGTTTTATTTGTGTATCGGCATTCAATTGGGCTTGTTTGGCCGCCGCCTCAAGCTCCATTTGTTTCTCTTGAGTATGCAATTGCATTTTCTTTTCTTCTGCCTCAATTTGCATCTTCTTTTCTTCTGCCTGCAATTGCCTCTGTTTTTCTTCTCGTTCTATCGCTCTTTCTTCACGGGCAATATTCTCTGCGTGTGTTTTCTGTGCCCATTCTGATAGTTTCTCTTCTTTATAACCTAATCTCATACCTAACTCAATACATTTTTCTAACGTAGACATCTTGTCTTTTACTTGTTGGTAATTTTACTAAAGTTAAATCCCTTAGAAAAATGTTGGGGAGTAGAAAATTTAGTTATTTCCCTTACTGTTTACATGCGCAAATATAAATGCAAAGTTGTGTTGGTTACAAGGTCATGAATATACATACAAATCAATGCAAAGCAAAAATGTTACATGGATGGATGGTGATAAGTACCGCTTAGGGTTGCAATGGGCATGATATGAAACTTATCTTATAATCCCAGAACTTGCGAATGTTGTCTTGTACTCTCGCCACTGTTGGATAGGTTACATAGGTTACACACACCACAATTCGCGGAACAATCTGCTCGTAGAATGAGAAAACATTAGTAACAGTCAAATGTCACAGTCATGTCAAAATTTATAGTGTTAACATCATTGAGAGACTATCTGCAGAGGGACTCATATTAATACTAGTTCATCACTAGATAGATGCAAATTTGTTAATCTTGTCCAGAAATCAATTTGATATCATTTATTTAATTTTTTACTTGGCAATGAATAGCCGTCTGAACGTAAAGCTTGTGCCAAAACCGGAGATCCCGGACGAGCCCCCAAAAAGCCTGTCAGCGTGTTGGATCTCTAGGGGATCTGGTCTCGGGCTCAAACAGGCAACAATAACTCCGTTAAATATAATATAACAGTATTTATTGTATTTAGGTATACAGTGCGTTGGCGCAGTGGGTTTAACAAGCCCGCACTCATAAGTTGCTTATCACAGAGGTTTAACATCACACATGATTATAACAAACATTCTAAGCAAACTATCTAGCATATGTCTATGACCCTAAAACACATGGGTCTGAACTATTAAGTCCCTCTAAGGCAGGCCCTGTTGCCTCTTCGATGTCCCGTCTGTCTCTGCCGGTTCACACGTGTCGCAATCCGACACGGGTGGTAACTTTGTCCGAGTTCCTCGTGGACCCCGCAATAGGCGGGCCACATCAGTGTCCACGGGACAGTGGACTCACTGACCAGTCCTTCGAGAAGGCTCTGGATTACTCTGGCCTTCGAGGGTCTTACTTCTTTCCCTTGGGCGGGAGTTGTAGCCCTTGGCTAGTGTCTATTAACTTATGTTGGTTTACCGTATAATGTGAGGCTGTGACATCCATCCCCTACGCGAAAAAGTTAACGAACACAAAACAACACGACCGTCCGTCGCCATCTTGAAACTGGAAGTTTTACTAACTAAAGAGGGTCAGTAGTGGAGTTTATATAAACACATAGAAGAGATCGTTTGAGTCGAGAAGGATAGTACGTTTTACCGTCATGGGCAGATTATGACGATCACAAGTATCATAATGATGATATTGATGATGATAGTGATGACACTTATAATGATGATGGTGATCTTGTTGATACTAAGAAACGCTAGATGACGTACTCCAATAGGAGTAATATAACAGTTTTTATTGCATGAATAAATAAGTGATTTCAGCAAAAATTACTTATCTCTGTAGGGAATTCAAAGGCACAATTCCGATAAATCATTTAAGGCAGTAGCGGCATCAATGTGCATGTAACTTCTACTAGAACTTTCTTCTCATAGGTTTCCATTATGGCAATATATACAAGCGAAATAAATTAAAATATAACTACTCGATTCTCACGGGGTTCCATTATGGTAATATATACAAGCGAAATAAATTAAAATATAACTACTCGTTTCTCACGGGATTCCATTATGGCAATATATAGAAGCGAAATAAATTAAAATATAACTACTCGTTTCTCACGGGATTCCATTATTACAATATATACAAGCGAAATAAATTAAAATATAACTACTCGTTTCTCACGGGATTCTATTATGGCAGTATATACAAGCGAAATAAATTAAAATATAACTACTCGTTTCTCACGGGATCCCATTATGGCAATATATACAAGCGAAAACAATTAAAATATAACTACTCGTTTCTCACGGGATTCCATTATGGCAATATATACATGCGAAATAAATTAAAATTTAACTATTCGTTTCTCACGGGATTCCATTATGGTAATATATAAATGCGAAATAAATTAAAATATAACTACTCGTTTCGTTGAATCAGTTTTTTAACAAATGTTTACAGTAACAGAACGGTCTAAGTGTTGCGAATTTCAAGCAAGCAGCTTGGTTTCCGTAAAGATTGAGCCTACCTATTTCAGTTCCTACACTCAATTTCGTTACGTTTTCGTTTTCATATACACTGGCTTCGAACAAAGCCTTTCCTGGGTTAACTTCTAATTTTACTTTGTATACAATAATTCCCGGTTTCTCTTTGGAATTATCGTAGTTGAGGGAAATCTTCAGCACGCGAATGACCTGCTGAAGTTTATAAACAGCGCATACGTTCTTGTCTGTCTTTGAATTCAGTGCTTTGAGTACAAGCTCAGCCAAGACTTCTGATAACTTCGATGTAATACTGATTTCCTCAAGATCTCTGTAACCACACAAGCACAAATCTGATGGGATTAGTGCATCCTTGCATGTCCTGTCCCAGGGGATCTTGTCAAAGAGACTGATCCCGTGTTTGAGAGGAGGAAGGGGAGGTGGCATGCTGCTTCTGAAGTAAAGAAGATCTAAGATAGTTGCATGCGTATCAAAATGTGAAGTCAGACGTTTGGTGTTTCTCTTTAAATTTGCAGCCACGTCCGGGTATTTCTTCAGAAACCAGCCTGGAAATGTCAGGATGGTGTAGGGTGTCTTGCTTTCAACATGCCCGTTGATAGAATTTCTGAGCCTTCCATTCTTTACGCCGTGGTCTGAAAACGATATTAGCACAGATCTATTTAGGTGACCCTTGTCACTCCACGACTTGTAATAACGTAGTATATGCTCATCAAACATCTTAGCATCTCTCGGCTGACGGTGTGTTGGTTTGCTTATCATAGCCACAGCAAAAACAGGTTTGTCTTGAAATGCGTCCAAAAAAGAACTTAAGTAATCTAAGTGAAAATTCATTTCCACCTGGTTGCCTGCACAGTAACTATTTTTCTTAAACATATCCTTATCTTTATCTATGGCCAAAGCTAACGGGCGGATATTATATCTGGCAAATTGATTCAGAAAACCTTTTGTGTAGCAATGAAAAGCACCACATTGCGGCCAGTCTTCCGTGTACAGAGTGCGGTAGCCAGCGATTTCAAAGGTTCGCCATGCCATGTCAAATGTATCTATGTGGCTTTTATCACTCCACCATTTCTTGACTTCCCAATAGGCATGACCTGTAAATAGGGGCAAAACATTGGGGAAAGTGTTCACTCCCAGCTGAGAATGCAATGTTAGATCAAATGAATTCATTGTGTTCATTAAATATGAATATGTTTTATTGCAGCCTCTGAGAAACTGATTTCTGGTTAATGTGTCCATGCCAATCATAATTACGTTTAACGTTTCTTTCGGAGCTGTCATAACTTCACGCTTCTTGAAATTTAGGGAATCGATCTCACTAAACTGCTCTTTTGGGGGAATTAAGGAATAAAAAGTCTTTGATACGACTTCAGATTTATTGTTTGTACACTCCACTTTGAAAAATTCCGCATCTTTTGGAAGTTCTATCTGGTCAGTGAACGGTTTTGACCATGTGGTAAATTTATAAGCATTGTCGTCACTGTCGTGACGATATATGTTTCTGTATCTACATTCTTTAAAATTATGATTGGTCAAGTATGTATCAACCTTGCTGGTGTTGACCTTCAGTTTGTTACCCGCCTCAATGTAGGTCAGGTCGGGCATGAATGTCCCCTCACAGTTGAGTGTCTTTTTGTCCATTCCTGCGATCTTCATAACGCTAGGCTCATATGGGTTTATCTTTGGGAACTCACAGGCTGTTGACATTTTGTCGGTAGAATTTGTGTTGTCGAGGCTGAACGAGTATTGTGTGGTGTAATTTCTGCTGCCTGAAGTATCTAGCTGTTGGTATGTCATACGCAAACATATGTTGACTGTATTTGAAACGAACCACTCCCGGACATCGTAAGAAAGTAATATAGTCGCAGTACACAGCAACAGGAAGGCAAACATCGACCGCACAAACACCAGGCGCCCTGAAACAATTGATAGACAATCTTAATTAACTGTAAGAATACAATTTTATATTTCAGGTGTAAAGAAAATCATCTCAGTTAGCCTTCTTCTTCTTCTTCTTCTTCTTCTTCTTCTTCTTCTTCTTCTTCTTCTTCTTCTTCTTCTTCTTCTTCTTCTTCTTCTTCTTCTTCTTCTTCTTCTTCTTCTTCTTCTTCTTCTTCTTCTTCTGCTTCTGCTTTTTCTTCTTCTTCTTCTTCTTCTTCTTCTTCTTCTTCTTCTTCTTCTTCTTCTTCTTCTTCTTCTTCTTCTTCTTCTTCTTCTTCTTCTTCTTCTTCTTCTTCTTCTTCTTCTTCTTCTTCTTCTTCTTCTTCTTCTAGCAACATAACTTATGATGACAAATGTAATTATGGAAGAATTGGAACGAACGAACGAGCGAACGAACGAACGAACGTTATTTTCGAAGGGTAACAAATTGGGCACGCAGGCCCGTCTTACATTCGGCCCTTCCAATCACTCATCTTTCGTTCATCAGTGAATATTGCATTCACATAGGGAAAAAAAACATTGTCAAATGAATTTTGTAAGCATAAACAATGCATGTTACTGTCACATAAAATCTTGGAGGTCGATCGATGACAGAATGTTGCGCCAAACGTCTACAAACAGTCGGCATCCTTTAATGTGTGGTTGATCGAGGGAAGACTATCGCGCCATACATTTGCAGGCGGCAGCCATCCTTTGATGTGGTAGACGGACTGTCGGGATGTAGGTCGGCAGGATCTTTTGTTGTGGGGACAAGACTTCTCTAGATTACAGACCGGTAAGACTTTTTGAAGTACCGGGATGATACCCCAGATGAAAGGGACAGCCAGTCAGTTGTTGACATTAAGTCGAGAGAAAAATAGCTTCTAGACTGTCTAGTGTCTGGACAGTTTTATGTCGTCACTCAGACCCAGTATTAAAACCGGTGGGATAAACAACTTTGGGGAAGTCGACCAAATGGTGTGAAACAACTAAGACGTGTGTGTGTTATTCCGAGTTCGATTCTGGAGAGGGACTACAGTGTCTTCTGTCGATTTACATTGGCGGACATGTTACCTTTGTGTGATTTAGTAGTCCCAATTTTCAAACCGGAATAAATATATGGTAATTAATGAAATAAACATACATTGGATTATTCTTAGGAATCGAGTGTAGTAATGTGCGTTGATAGAACGTATTATAAGAGCGTCGGCAACAGTAGCTAATCACATAGCTTAAACTGCTCTGCCGCTCAGTTGTGGAACAATCTTCCACAAGAAATCAAAGACACCACCAATCATGATACATACATTCGCAACCTGTTTGAACACTACCTTAGTACAGACTACATGCCCCCATAACAAATAACACAAAAAAGACAATAATGGTAACTTATCTCAAACGACAACTAGCCAAAAAACATTCCCTTATGTATGGCACGTTACACCCTCCTTAGGTATTTATAATGCCCATGTTAAACACTGCCTCAGTGAGTCATTTGTTATTGATTATTTTTCATGCGTTTTAATGTTCTTTTGTTGTCAAAAGTTGCTTCATAAGTGATGTTGAATGAAAGAATGTATGAGAGGAAATAGAGAAGAAGGGCAGAATGTCAGACGGGCCTGCGTGCCCAATTCTTAACCCTTTGAAAATAAAGACTTATTATTATTATTATTATTATTATTATTATTATTATTATTATTATTATGGTGTGAGATATCATTTAACTCAGTGAGTTAAGGACAATGTAGTGGGATAATATTTAAGGAGATTGAGGATGGTTGGGGGGAGGGGATGTCAAATGGAAGGATCTTCCAGTAGGGCATCTGCTGGGTTTCTGCCCTTTTCCTTTAGTCTTTCCTTGTCTTACCATGACTTAGACCGATGTGATGAGCTCCTCGGCCTTATGACAGAGGTTGGTTCTCTGTTAGATATCTGAGTGCTGCCGTCGGCCTACACTCACCTAATAAAGGTCGGAATCGGATTGCTCTCACCAGGTGTGTTCTCTCTTCAACAGATTTCACTAGGTTTACCAAGAAGCTAGAAGAAAAGTCATGGCTCGAGCATTGAAGGCAGAGTTTACTAAGAGGCTTTTGCACTGGGCCCATAACCCAGAGGGTCTGTAGGAACCTGGCCTCTGCTGAGCAGGAAACTATGGTTATTTAAGTGTGTTTCCGTAGTGATAGTTTACATCACAGTAAAGTCAAGACACTGACAATAATACCAGTACCAGGAAAACTAGTAGATATAAATACCGGGAAAATTAACATTTTGAGTTACAATTGCTGAATTCCTATCATTACCAATTAACAAAGTGTGCTACAATTGGGGAATTCCTATGAACAGTTAAATACTAACATTGAGTTGTCCAAAGTGACAGTAACAGTATTTTTAGGATTCTCTGATCACATAATTTTTATGAACAGAGTAGTTGCACTGTGTGTGTTAGATTGATGATCAATATTGGACTGTTTCCACTATTGATGACCAAGCATCCGGATTGTCCAAGAGCTATCGAAGGCAGTCGACACTTGGCCTGAGAGACACATCGTTTGGGTGAGGTCTTCTGTCCATCATTTATGGTGCTGTTGTGTGGCCAGTACAGTGATGAAACAGACTTTGCTCCTGAGCTATTTGGTCTGACGCTACATACACACTAGATTATACGACAGACATTCTACACATACACTTTGCACATACATGACACTTTTCTCTATTAAACTAATTTGTTGTGTTTTTTTAGAGCCAGTGTTGTGTAGTGTGTTTGGGAAAAGATTGAGAGGGGGCTTTTTTCAGTAGTAAGAGAGAGAGAGAGAGAGAGAGAGAGAGAGAGAGAGCGAGAGAGAGAGAGAGAGAGAGAGAGAGAGAGAGAGAGAGAGAGAGAGAGAGATCCAGGGACTGACGGGGTGATGTGGACAGAAGGCTGGGAGATCCTCAAGATATTGATATGGGGTTAATAGAATGTCGGTGTTGATTCCCCTCACCCCAGGGACGACACATATATATAATACGACAGTTACCATGTTATGAGACAAATCCCCCACCCACCCACTCATTCCCTATCCATCCGCATGTCACCCACTTACACATCCCCTCACACAACTCCCCCACCCACCCACACACAGACCCAGGCACACATGCGTGCAACCACCCATCCATAACCACCCACACATCCCCAAATCTTCACACATCTTCACACATCTCCCCACCGACTCGCACTCATCCTTCACCCATCCCATAACATACCAACACTCACTCACCCACATATCCTCTACCACCCACCCACACACCCCCAACCACTCAGCAAAAACACATATCCCCCCACCCAACCACATATCCAACATCTACACACACATATTTCCGCCAGCTCACATATCCTGCACTTACTCATACACAAAACCTGCACCCAACCACACATCCCCCATTTACACACATATCACCTACCCATACAATCTCCCCCACCCACACATCCAGCACACACACACACACACACACACACACACACACACACACATCCCCTGCCACCCCCAACCTACACACACTCTCCCTCCCACACATCCTCCACCCACCCACTCGCCAACCTCTCCCTCCCCGATCTCCAATCCCCAATTACAATCCCTTAACTAGACATCTCACCACGCACACACACACACACACACACACACACACACACAAACACACACATCTCCCCACCCATACACATATCCTCACCCATCAACACATTCCTCATCCAAAAACACACACAACAACCACCCACACACACACCCCACCACCCATATATACCCCACCCACACACATCCGCCTTCCCACCCACACACACACATTACCCACCCATACACTCATCTCTAACACACATCCACCCACTCACGTGCTCACCCATCAACCACTCACACTCACACATCACCCACCCACCCATCAACACATGCATCTCCCATCTACCCTCCCACCTACACACAACACAACCACCCAGCCAAACACACGTCCCCCATCCTAACATACATCCTTCATCCACCCGCACATCAGCCTGGAACAGGCAATGAGAGCCCTCATTAAGGAGAAATCGCATGGACACATAAACAAATGAACAGTTAACAATTTTCATTTTATTGTGTACTTTCAGAACAGATGATAGACACGTGTGGGTTGTGACTGCCGCTTTAAGAAAATGGTAACCATGCGTATTGAATGATACACTAGATGTATGGAGTATTGTAAATTATACACACGATTTATGGTGTGTTGTACATGATACATATAATTTAGGATTAGACGTAAATGATACACATGATTTAAAGCGAGTTGTAAATGATGCACTAGAGGTAGGATGTGTTGTATATAATACACAAGGCTTAGGACTTGTTGTAAATGGTACACTAGACTTCGGACGTGTTGTAACTGATACACAAACTTTTGTGCATGCTGTAAATGATACACTACATTTATGACATGTTGTAAATGATACACAAGATTTATTGCGTCTTGCAAATGATACCTACTAACCTGTGGCCATGTTGTAAATTATGCAGTAACCTTAGGACGTGTTGTAAATATTACACACGATTTAGGGCTTGTTTTACACGATCCACTAGCCTTGAGGCGTGTTGTAAATGATCAGTATTGTCATTAGTTCCCTATGCAGAGAACATTTACATGGTATGTGAATTCAATCTTCAGCTGGACGTGACTATTTAACACTTTGCGGAAATGTCATCTCTCATTATGTTCCCATCATGCAATAGTCCCTGTGACACAGGTGTAATCTGGTCAGCCTGTTAGACAATCAAATATACATTATTTGCCAATTCTTAGATTTTTTAAGAAAATAATAAGGCCGCCTTGGCGTAGTCTTAAGTGTGCTTTCTTGTCAAACTGTGGTTAGAATGCAATCCCCTTGCAGTTGCAGAATGAAGCCTAGTTCGACTTTGAAATTGAATGAGACTCGGATATGAGCATTGGACATCTTAAGAAATGTCTGGGAAATTTTCTGACAAATGATTTTGAATTGTCTGCAATGAGAAGGCGACGGCCAACGGAACTGGTTAATTCACCTTATTGTAGCGTGGCCTTGTATATGTGTCGACCTGACAGTTCACACTCCTACAACAATTTTTTTTTCGGTGATACTATTATGTCCTGTGAAGGACATGCAAAAAATTTTAAAAAGTATTCTGAGATATGTAGTCATTGTAGTCATGCAAATCCTCCATCGCCGATAAAGTGCTTCGATTCCTGTAGCACTAAATTATCTTGGTCTCGTGTGTAGCCACTCATGCACCACCTGCTGTACCTCTTCATTGAACCGAAAAGTCTTTCCTACCAATCACTCTTTGAGTTGTCCAGACAGATGGAAATCACTTGGGGTTAGGTTTGGCGAGCACGGGGGATGTGGTACACACTGAATGTGGATGTCACTGATAAAACAAAAACAATTGATAACAGAATGCTACTCCTCTTTGTGTCAAATGTGTGTGTGTGCGGGGGGGGGGGGGGGGGAATCTTTAAACTGTAATTACGTCACCATGTTCGTCTGCACCGTGGTGTCAAGTGCTTAACCCCTTTGATATCCTTAACAACAATATTGACAGGTTACAAGACTATGGTATGGTTATTTAATTTATATCACACTTTTAAGGTTTTAATTTGAAGCCTTCTCGTGACTGTGATATCAAGTGCTGAACACCTTTGATATCCTTAACAACAATATTGACAAGTTAAACGACTATGGTATGGTTATTTAATTTATATCACACTTTTAAGGTATAACCTGCAGCATTTTTGTTATTGCAAGTTGTATACTCCCTGAAGAATATACGATAGCACAGTGGCTAGTGCGTTTGTCTGCCATCCCGATGCGTGATCTTGCTAAGACATCAACAGCAGCTGAAAAATGCTGGTATTAACTGCAAGGTACTGTAAAGTATATGCGGAAAATAATAATGTAGTGAATCTTGGAATGTAAACGAATACATTGAGTAGAATTTGGAAGTAACGGAGATGTGGTTCCTGAGACGAATGTTGCGAATTTCGTCGACTGCCGGGGTAACTAACAACGACTGTCTGACAGAGGCTAATGAAACCAGACCATTCTATATTTAACGATGCGAATGAGACAAACAGCTTTCTTTTATCACGTGATGAGAAGAGAGGCTTTGAAGAACATCGTGACAACTGGAAATATCAAAGGGGTGTTGGGGGGGGGGGGGGGGGCGAACAAGATAAGTCATGATAGATGGACTGAGAAGGTAGCATGGAGGAATATCATCAGAAAACTAGATCCAGAACACCAAAGACCACGATCTATGGAGAGACATGTACGCCTACCCCAGCTGGCTGGGCACTTGATGACAATGATAAGGAAATTATGTGAAAAGTAAAGACAACCAGTGGGATACTGATCATCCATGGACTGCCGATTAACTGGCACCTGGCCGTCCACAAGATAAGATAAGGAGACGAATCGACGTGTCTTCTTGTTTGGTTGTTTTAATCCCCCTCCTCCTTCCTCCCCCTCCCCATAGATTATATACCCTCGACTAACCTACGCAGAGATGGTTGGATTTCGAATCTGTTTACAATAGGATAGGGAAACCAATCCCCGCCAAACCCTCTCAGCTGACTTTTACGACATGCATGATAGATTAAAAAACACATTTTGACTGAGTTGTTGAGTTGAGCTGAGTTAAGAACCGACATCACTGCACTCAGGACATTTCCATACGTGCTCAGTCCCCTTATTCAACAGCCAGCGAAGAGTCATACTACTAATCGTTCCCACCGCCATCTGATTAAAAGTTCTCCTGGTCTTCCCTCTTAATTTTGAGATTCTTCCAGAACCCCTGCCGATCCCCCGCAATCTCATTCTTTCCACATATGGGTTCTCAGTCTGTTCCTCCGCCTTCTCCACCTGGTCCCACAAGCGCACGACCACCTCCCCCTTGTCCATAGGCAAGATACCACCAAGAGGTGCATTCCCTGCTAGCCTATCAGCCTGTTCATTCCCCCGTACACATTTTGACTAAGAGGCTCAAAGTATCAGTTAAAATGAAAACACACACAGATACAGGAGGTATGGCAGATTAAAGTGCGATTACTTTCTGCTTCTCTTATAGGCGCCTATAACACATGGTTATAAAGTAGTTATATATCATTGCTCTTTGTGTGACTATAATGACCTGATTAGTCTGTTATAGGGAAATGGAAGAGCCACATTTTGCATATACCGTAGTAGTTACTTACGTGTTTCACATACGGTGCTGCGTGTTTGATTTAGACACGGTATGTCATTCCATTTGTATCCCACCACATGCATTTGGTCATACAATACTCGCCTTGTAAAATAAAACCAGATTATTTGTAACACATAAATGAACACAAAATACGGAACTTATTGTATTCATATTAACTATTAGAATCATGGAGAGCAGCGTATGGGGAGCTATATTCCTAAGCCTGAACTTGTTAAATTGCGTCCATACAAAGGTTATATATTGCATACTGTATTTTACAAACAATAAACCATCTCTCAAATGCACCGAGGTCATGGCAATTAGGCCTTAGCGTTGGTTGTAAAACAAGTTCGTTAATCGATAAGTCGCGATTCCAACTTCACTGCAAAGGGACACCCCAAAATGCACTCGTTCTTGTGACTGTGAATATAACGCATAATGCTCCTCACTGCCCCATGTGAAAAGTTGAACAGAAAGTAGTCTCGACAAACCAATACCATGCACAGGCATGTATGCATACAGCCGCAGACAGAATGCCGACATAACAGTCCGCCATGAAAATTACATTTCATCAAGTATGGACGTCTTCATTGTACTCTCTGAATTTCTCAAAGGTTGATCTTATTTTGGAGACTCGGCCGCTGGTTCCTCTGCCCTGACTAAAACATGCTTGTACTTCTTGTAATTAATATTCTATTTTACTTGCAACCCTCTCCATGATAATTCGCAAACATGAGTTTGCTAGCATGACTTATTAGTGCCAAGGTTCGAAAATTAGTGCAGTTTTAATTTTCCTTTCTTAGGTTGGAGGAGCCGGTCTCTCTAGACGAGGGGTTACACGAGTTTCTCCGTAATTCCGTTTATCCACGCAGGGTCTCGCAGCGCGCGAGAATTGGAAGCGGTTCGACCCGCGCTGGTGACTTGCGGGATTATGAGCCGGCCGCAATGGCAAACTACTGAGCGTAATCTTGCCAAGAGATCAAATAAGCTGAAAGATGCTGATGTTTACAGCGATGTCCTGTAAAGGATATGCGAATTTAAAAAAAAAAAGGTTGGAGGAAGTAGATGCTTATCTCCCATGCTTTAGGCTAAATAGCGCTGTTCCATGTCTTCACACGTCTGATAGATACGGTCACTGGCTTCTAATCATATTTGGGTTAGTTCCCATTGTACGAGGGTCTTCAATTGGAAACCTTAAATATTATGTTTGTTTTTGTTGTTTTTTTCCGTTTAGAAAGCAGTGACAAGCTATTGAACGTAAACATCTCGTCTTCTTCTTCTTCAGCGTTCCGAGCCATTGAGGTTCTTTGCTGCAGATACAATCCGTCTACATGCCAATAAATTATAAACAGCCGAAAAAAAATGATAGGGCTAACTGCGACGTCATGTAACATATATGCAACTAACTGTCTTAGTATTATAGCATATCTTATTAATTCTGCCTGGTGGCTCGTGCTTACCGAAATTTCACTGCACTGTATTGATTTGCGTACGAGTACTAGAACGCCACTCGAGTGTCCTTCACGGCCAAGACGTCTGATATTCCCTTAACATAAATCTGATTGTTTGTAGTGAATATATTCTAAAAAGTACAGAACATATATATCATTTTTCGATGCAGTCACCACTGCGTTCATTGCAAGTCCTCCAGCGCCGATACTATGCTTGGATTCCTGTAGAAAAGAATTGTTTGCGTCGCGTGTATAACCATTCTGGGTTCACTTTCTCGGTGTGTCTGACAGAGGTCATGCCGCTTTGAAAATTCCTACTCCACGCATACAGTTGCTGCATGATCAGATATGCATCACCATACTCGACGTTCATTCGCTGATTAATTTATATTGGATTCACCCCTACACTGATTTTTTTTTTTTAAACGGATAATAGAACGCTGCTCGTCTTTTATACAAGTCAAAAGTGGGGCGGCTATCTGTAAACTTTCCTTATAACGTGAACGTATTTGTCTACGCCATGATGACACGTATTTAACACACTTGACATCCTAAACAACAATATTGACAGATTACGAGACAATGGCATGGTTACTGTAATTTCTATCACACCTTTAAGGATTTCTTTTGAAGCTCCCTCGTATATTTAGTATTTGTCTTTCATATTTCTTATTACGATCAATCAAAGATAAATGTGTTTTTTTCATGTCCTTAATCTTGCTGTAAGATGTATTCGGTAGCAGTTTTTTCATGTTTTATATTGTCACCAATCCAAGTAAAAATAATCTTGTATGTTGTTTAGCGCTTGCCTCTTCTCTCTAGCACCCGAAGGTTCTCTTTGCCTCTTTTTCTGATTAGATTATTATTTGCATCCTGCTAAGACATCTAATAAAAACACTTCTACACTCGTTTAATATCTGTTGTTTCAGAGACACATTTCACAGCTGCGTATCTCTATGGGCTCTTCTACCTTGCGGTGTCGGGTTGATGCATAAACAGCGGGAGAGTGCCCGTTTATGGTTTTCATGTATCGAGATTCCTATGGACTGCTAATTCCTGTCCATCGTTTACGAGGTCGGCCTCTTCTACTGATTCCATTTGGTCTCTAAGTTATTGCTTGTTGTGGTATACTGTTAGTTGGCTAGCCTAATTATATGACCGAACTATTTAAATTGTTGTCTTCTAATTACATTTAACACTGCTATAACCCCCACATTCGTTAAACCTCATGTCAGTTCTGATGTCATCATTTCTGACTTTCTCTCTTCTTGATACACTGTGACAGGTCTTAATCAGATATGACTGAGCTACCACATGACAGAATATGGTTCTACGTGCTTTCTGTTAGCGTCGAAATTTTGGGCGGCGCTTCCCAAACACGACACCCCACATTGTGTCAACGGCTTCGGGCGGAGGAGCGCAATTGGGAGGGTAGAAGCCTTAGACAACCTAAAGATAAAATGTCATGTCAGGGCAGACCAGGCCCTAAGCCTTGGTTGGCAGCTGGTCTAGGATCGAAGCTCCGACAGGCGGACAGTTAAAGCATTGCTTTGCGGTTTGTATTGTTCCAGATGTATTGGTGTTATCTTTCCTCTGGCGTGAACTAAGCAGGTCATGAGAGGGATCATGTTGCATGGGCAACACGTGGTCTATATTTCAGTTCAGGCTCTGTGCTGTGGAGAGGTATAACTCCAGTTTACAAACTATCGTCAATCAAGAACGGTAAGGTGCCAGTCATTAGATTTGGGGTTTCTTACATGTCACAAGTGCTATAAGCATTAACATCACACGGGCCTCCAGACAGACAGATAATTGTGGAAGTGGTTAAAACGATAAGTTGGTAATTAAATAAACAAGTGTGTAGTTCGCTAGGTTTGTAGGTAGACAAGTAAAGGAGTTAATGTATCAATTGGCAGGTACAATGTTAGTAGGTACATATGTATTCAGGTACAGAGCTAGGTACTTAGATAGCTTCGCAGGGAGACAGATAGATAGATAGGATGGGCAAAATGCAAACAACAAAACTACACGACACAGTAATATTAGATAATGGTCTGACACTTGTTATTAGAAAAGAAGTCAGCCGGATATCCAGAGTATATTCATAAATATTCCTTTTTACCGTTTCTATAATTATCAGGCTGTCCCCGTCTCCTGTAGGTAAATGGGCCAATAGCGTTCCCTTTTGAGATCCATCGCCAGCTTCCTTCACGAAATTGGTCAGTACCGCCTAGCCAGATGTCGTTAACTAAAGGTAAAACCAAATTACGTTGTCTGCTTAAACACGAAACTTATCAGAGTACACGGTAAAAAGACTTGAGAGACCATGCACACGACTACAGGATCAGTAAGCATAGTGACGCTAGACACACACACACACACACACACACACACACACACACACACACACACACACGCGCGCGTTCCTCATTGGTCGCCCCACCATTTATATATATCTTCTTCTTCTTCAGCATTCCAAGCCATTGAGGTTCTTTGCTGCAGATACAAGCCGTCTCCATTCGTCTCTAAGGTTGACCTTCTCTTGCTAGTCGCTGATTCCAAGTGCTTGTAGGTCTGTGTGTATATTATCTCTCCACCGTCTTCTTGGTCTACCTCGGGGTCTACGGTCATTTATTTCCTGATTGTAAGCGAGTTTTGTTTCCCTATTATCTTCCATTCTTTCTATATGCCCCAGCCATTGCAGTCTATTAGCCTTCATGATACCAGTGATTAAGCGGGGACTAAATAATGAATAATTATTCATTGGCACCTTGCCGTCTTGGCAGACGATAGTTTGTGCTTGAAAAAAGGCATAATAAATTTTACCTATGGCGGTAGCGAATGTGGCTGATAAGACCAATTCGCGCTGTAAATTTCCGTTCACAGTGGGTGCATGTGAACACGTGGTCATTTCCACCATCATGCACCATCTTACGTCTCACACGCTCGGTGTGTGACTTATCTGCAATAATTTTCTCCTTTGTCTTTATTCCATTTCCGATGTTTGCCCTCCATGCAACACGCTCGCCGGCGACTTGCTCCCAATGTGCATTATCAATGCCTGTATCAATCATGTCCCGCTTACACACATCTTTGTATCGTAGTAGAGGCCGACCCTGAGATCTCTTACCCATCTGTAATTCACCAAAAAAGATGTCCTTTGGTATTCTACCATCATCCATCCTCCTAAGATGTCCTATCCATCTAAGTCTACGAAGACTGAGCATGGAATAAACCGTCACACAACCTGATCTTTCCAATACTTCAGTATTTGTGATTTTGTCTTGCCACTTAATACCAAGAATTCTTCGCAGATACCGCATATGAAAGCTGTTTAAACGTTTCTCTTGGTGTGAGTAAGTTGTCCAGGTTTCACTGCCATAAAGAAGAGTACTAAGGACACAGGCTTGATAGACAAGGACTTTTGTTTTGGCAGTAAGCTTCCTGTTCTCCCAGACTCTTTTTCTTAACCTGTTCATTGTTGTTGTTGCCTTACCAATCCGGATGTTGATTTCCTGATCTAGGGATAATTTGCTATTTACCACTGATCCTAGATATGTAAAATGGTCTACCATCTCTAGTTCGGCGTCGTCAATAACGATTGATGATACCCCATGTGCACCTTGTGACATAATCTGTGTCTTCTTTTTGCTAATTGTTAAACCAAATTCAGAACAAGCATTGGAGAATGCAGATAGTAGACATTGCAATTCTTCCTCAGAGTGGGTCGTAACTGCAGCATCATCTGCAAAAAGCAACTCTCTGATCAGTACCCTCCTAATTTTGGTCTTGGCCTTCAATCTCTGAGCATTGTAAAGGCCGCCATCTGAGCGTGAGTGATTGTATATACCACCATCCTGATCACGAAAGGCATATTTCAGTAGAAGTGAAAAATATATTCAAAAGAGGGTGGGAGCTAGTACACAACCTTGTTTAACTCCACTCTTGATTTCAAACTCTACAGAAGTTGCACCATCAGACTTGATTATACCCTTCATGCCTGTGTGGAACGATTCCACAATGGACAGAAGAGTTGGTGGGCAGCCAATCTTCTTTAGTGCATTGAACAGACCCTCACGACTGACCATATACAAGCAAGTAACAGGCGGCTATAGCAATAGGAAATAAAAACAGGTAAGTGTCGGCTCCTGCGAAAACGTGAGAGCACAGACTCAGTGTACATACCTTTCATCGAACTCCACATTGGTGAACATACATAACATGGTGTAATAAAAAAAATATAAAGTAACAAATAAAACTAAATATACTACGACACAACCGAACGACGTTTACATTATAATAATCTTCATCTAAAATGGAACAACACAAACGTATCTGAAGAAAATCAAGAAATTGGAAAATTTAATAATATTAAAACACACACCCTTCGTTGTTAGGAAGTCGGCGCAGAGGTTCAGTTCAGTACAGTTGTGGAAGGTGACAAATGCGAACAAGTGAAGTCGAAGGTGTGCAAACAGTTCGTCATCATCATCAAGTGCCATGCAGACTGGCGTAGGTGTTCATGACTCTCCACAGATCTCTGTTTTGGTTTTCTGGATCAGCTCTGCCGTAGTTATTCCTCAATGCCACGGTCGCAATCTATCCAGCATTATTTCTCGTGGTCTGCCTCTCTTCCCCTCGATCTTTCCAGTTATCTCGATGTTCTCCAACGCCTCTCTTTTTATCACATGACCAAAAACGATGTTTGTCTCTTTCTTATTGTTGTATATAATGTTCTAGTTTCATTGGCCCCTTTCAGGCATTCGTTGTTAGTTGCTTTGGCAGTCCAAGGAATTCGCAACATTTTTCTAAGGAACCACATCTCAGTTGCTTCCAATCTCTTCCTAATTTGTTCATTTACATTTCAAGATTCACAGCCATACAGCAAAACAAGTTGTGATTGATTGACTGATTAATCTAGGAACCAACATCACCGCATTCGGGGCATTCCCATAGGCGATCCGCCCCCATCCTCAGCTGCTAGCGAAGAGTTCAGACACCAATAGTACCAGTAGCGGTCTGATTATATGTCCGTCTCGGCTTTCTTCTGAGCGTTGAGCGTCGGCCAGAACCCCTCGTCACTACTAGTTGCCTCATTCTTGCCAGACCGTGATGATCCATTTTCTCCTCCGAGGTGTACACGTGCTCCCACAAGGCCGCAACCAAGTCTGCCTTGTCATGCATCAACACTCCACCAAGTTTTGCAGAGCCAGCCTATCTGTTCGCCTGTTCATTCCCCAGAACACCGGCATAATCCGGAGAAAGGTTCCATGCAATGCTTGCCACCCGTGACCTCCGAAGCGAAGCAAGCCACTCTGCACGAAGCATGCCTGTTCTCACCTTTCTCAGCATGCTTTCTGAGTGAGTTACAATCAAGATATATGTGTGTGTGTCGTATTCTCGATCCAGCGGAAAGCTGCAGTGACCGCCTCCACCTCCATTCTTAAGCTAGATGTTGTGGTATCATATGCCAGGCTCTCCTGCACCAAACGTCGGTCATTGGCCTTTGTTATGAACCTCCAAGCACATCTCCAACCTCTTGACACCGAACCATCTGTGTAGATAATCATATCACCCGAGTGAGCATTATCCTGTATTAGTTGCTGGATTTCCACTTCCGTGGCCCCTGCTGGCTCTTCCCTGCACCCCCGGCTCAAAGTGATTATAATTCTCCACAGGTCTGACTGCTCCGCTGGCACTCTGACCCACTCCTCTCCTAGCCTAATGTTCTCCAAGATGCACACATGTCTGATCGTATCATCCGCCTGAGCTATCCATGATTTCCCTCTTATCAGTCGCTGACCCTTAACTGCATCCAGCGCCACATGCAAGGGGTGATCTGTGTCTGCAGCTTCTCTGAGGTATGCTTTCGCCTGCATCACCTTGAGCCTGACTGCAACAGTCGGCAAATCAAGGATGTAACGCATACACACTACTGGGGTGTCTCTGGTGCATCCCAGAATGACCAGCATAGCTTCGTTCTGTATGCGCTCAAACTTCACCAGCTGACTCTTTGAGACAGTGAGCAGTCCTAGTCCATGATCAATCACTGAGAGGATCAAGTGCTGGTATAGTGTGAAAAGTATTCTATGCTCTGTGTCTATTGCAGCCATAGTTTTAAGTGCATTGAGTCCCTTTTGAGATCTTGTCACAACCGTCTCCACGTGGTCCTTGAAAGCAGGCTCGTGTCAAATGTGATTCCCAGATACTTCAGTTTCTTCTGTCTGTTGACGTTTCTAACATCTATTGTGATGCATTCACAATCCTTTTGCCAGAGAGTACCACAAAACAGCCGCCTCTTCTGGGTGGATGACAGCACTCATTTCAGTGCACCAGATAATCACTTTGTCTACTGTCGCCTGTAGCGACTGAGCTGTTTGTACCCTATGTCTCCCCTGCCTATATGCAAGAATATCATCTGCAAATGTTAGTATCCTTCCAACCCCTGGTGGTTCTAGGTTTGCAATCTTGCTCGTATAGACGTTAAAGAGCACAGGTAAGAGTGCATATCCCTGTGGCAGTCCCGGGGTTAACATATGTGGCTCTGAGGCCATGCCCAATAGAGAAGGAAAATTAAACGCATAGCCAGTGACCATCCCAGGGAAACCCCCACCCATCAGTGCGTTCATAAAGATCATATCGAACTCTATGATGCATCCTCCGTGAGCAAGACCGCCTTCGACTGTTTCCTTGACCTACTCTGGAAAACCCCCATAAACGTCAAAGGCAAAAAGTGTTCTATTAGCATTCCAGCGCACTCACATCTGCATTCATGAGTGTGACTTATTATATAACATATTCTTCATTTTCTGAAATACAGGCCTTTCGCTTGCCATATTCTGGTCTTAATCTCTGTTGTGCATCTTCTATCCGATGTTATAAATGTCGCTAGATATCAAGCAGTTAGATATGGATATATAGAGGAGAAGTCAGCACAGTTATACAGTCGTATCTACAAGAGTATTGATTCCCAGTGGATAGATGCATCCCAGATAGTTGATTAACTAGCTTTCAATTTTAATCCTATGAAGTTATTAAAGAAGCTTGAACCCCAATGCTGTTACCCATATTTGTATACATGATTCTGACAGACGTGTTCTGACAGGCGTATTCTGACGTACGTGCCAGTAAACTTCGGAGTGGATCTGAGTTGTTAAGAACCGACATCACAGCACGCTTAACATCTCCATAAGTGATCGGCTCTCATCTTCAACAAACAGCGAAGAGTCAAAGAACTAATGGTACAAGTTACAATCTAACAATGTGTCCGATCTAGCCTTTGCTCGAGAACTGAGTGTAGGCCAGATTATCTTGTCATTGATTGCTGCAAAATTTTTTCGCCATGCAGCGATGGTGTATTTGTTCTTCCACACTATACAAACGATCCCAAAGTCCTCTGACCACATCTGCGTTTTCTTACATTAATACCAAATAAATTGGTGCATACCAACCCAATGTATCCGTCTAGTCATTTCCCAACACACCAGCATGCCTTGGGGAATAGGTCAAACAGATGCTCCTTACCTGTAATTTTTTAATTTAATTTTGCAGCACGTCACTCTCAGCGAAGCGTACCTGTGTTCACCCATCTCAACGGGCTCTGTGAGTCTGTTACAATTACGACATTTTTTGCTGTTTGTCTTCTACCCAGCGGAACGCAGCAGTGACTGCCTCCACCTCCATTCTCAGAGTAGATTGTGGGGTTGTGAAATTTCTGACCTCTTAGCCGCGCCGCAGCATTCAGAATAGAGAATACAGCACTCGACGTGGACCACACCTATATTTTTAACGTAACATAACACCGTCACCCCCTACCCTCCCCCACCCCATCGCTTCTCTTCTCTGGAAATTGACAAGTCGTCAACAACATGTTCCCCACATACCCAGAACCCGTCAGCTAACACCTGCGAGTTGATGTCAGCAAGCTGAAGAAAGGGTGGCCAGAAATCATCCAACCAGGAGATGTTGGTGTCATCTTGGTTGCGTAGGAGAAAATTAAAATAACCTTATTTTAATTAGGTAAATGTGGGGTGGACGGATTGTGCTGCACCCAGATTTGTTAAATTGTAGAGTCAGTCATGAAAATGGCCTGTTAGAAGAAAGCGTGATTTTCATTCTAGAAATATTATGTATCCAGTATTGACTCAGGTTAGTATTAGTTTAGTTTTAGTTTAGTTTAGTCTTTGGATCAACATCACGGCACACGGTTTAACCCATAAGTGCTCCGTTTTCCTCCTAACTCAAACCTGAGTCTGGAAAAACTCAGCTCAATGCACGAACTCCGTTGCATCGGCGAGGATCCTGAAATACTTTGGGTAGATTTTTAACTCGAAATTTTGCCAGGGCAGCGCCGTTAGGCTACTCTTTTTCGATTTCCAACTGCTAAGGGATTTTTTACGTGCTCAACAATACACACGGGCGTCCGATCTCACTACCCAGAGACCAGGGGAAATGTTATTACTGGAAGTCCAGGTGGATTATCAGGATAGTATGCTTTTACGAATAGCTTGTTAGTGTTGATGAACGATATTAAGAAAGATTTGAACCATAGTTATAACTCTCTTTCTGTGCCATAAGAGAGATGGAGATGTAGATCTTCAGAGATTCTCAGATGTTAGGTGATGTTTCTCTGACTTAGAGAATATCTTTCTTTGTTGGTTCATGTATATCGTGAGGGATGAACTTCACTTTTACTCAGAGTCTTCATGCGTAGCTAATGATGATTGTGACAGCTGCTACCAAGATTAGTATTTTGAAATAGCACTTATAATATCTTTATTGATGATATTTTTATGAGATATCATTTGCGATTTCTCTATGGAGGCTATTTTTCAGAACTATCCTTTATGATCTTCTGATATATATTGCTTTAAGCATGAAGTTTTCATGTATGCATTACAATATGAAGTAAGTAATACTGATTTTCTCTGTAAAAATAAAAATATGACATTCATGTGATGTAATTTTATGCACTCATTTATCATGGGGAAGAGAGACAATGCTAGGATGGTGACTGCCATGAGATGGAAAATATATATATATATATATATATATATATATATATATATATATATATATATATATATATATAATATATATATATATCTATTATATATAATATATATATATATATATATATATATATAAAAATATATATATAAAAACAAACAAAATAATGAAATGAAAAAAAGAAAGAAAAAAAAATGTTTTGAAATGGGAATTGAAAAAAAAAAAAGAAAAAATGATGAAAAAAAAATATTTCCCCTGATATTATTATTATCATTTCTTTCATCATCATTATGACAATTAATGAAAAATTGCATATATTGTTATAGATTTTGAAATTGAATAGTCCCAGTAGAGCTTATGATCTTATGAGAATTTCCGCTACACATAGTACGAGAGACCCTTATGAATCTACAGCTTGAATTCTTTACAATAGAATAACTATATGTTGGATACAGAAAAACTACAAGTCCAACAGTACGACACATGTCGTTACAATTACAACAAAAGGTGCAAATTGAGGCAAGTGGTAAAGCAAAGTATGGTCACAGTTCAACAGAACATAGAAACAACAGGGGGACTTCCGGTTTCAAGATGGCGACGGACGGTCGTGTTGTTTTGTGTTCGTTAACTTTTTCGCGTAGGAGATGGATTTATTCATCTCTTGCGTGTAATTGTGTGCCAGGATGTAAAACCAGGAGTTTCTACTCAAGGAATCTGCGCAGGGTGCTACGGAGTCGTGTCATAGAGCGAAGCCCTCTTGAGTGCATTTTCAGCAGCGTGTGTGGTTCAAATCAGTCTGTGTTACGTTTTTGCAACATGGCGGAACAACGTGTGTTTTCCGATGGGGGGTGGGGGGGTGGGGTTTGTTTGTGTGTGGTGTTTTTTTGGTGGGTGGGTTTTTGTTGGGTTTTGGTGGGTTTGGTTTTGTTTTGGGGTGGTGTGTGGGGGTGGTTGGTTTGGTGTTGGGTTGGGGGGGTGGGGGGGTTTTTGGTGGGTGGGTTGGGGGTCATGCCACGCGGTTGTATACAGGTGTGTCACAGGACAGCAAGCGCCGGCGATGAGGGCATGTATGATTGCGCAGTTCCCTCACTCATACAGTGTGTAGAGGGGTGCTGGACATGGAGCGACACCACCGGCAGCATATGGGGAGAAAGGAAGCAGCACAAGCTAAAGAAGTTCATATGACAGTACAGGCAAGATGTGGGAGTAAAATAAGACGTGACAAGCGCAGAACGTTGAGGGCAGAAAAAAGCTGGGAGCAGCCACCGTGGTGGAGTTTCGAGGGGAGAAGGTGGTGGATAGCGTAGTCTGTAAGGAGATGGCAAAATGCAAGAAGTACAGAGCTGGTCATCCTAGTCCCTGCTTGCACTTAGAAAGAGAGATGCACACAAAAGTAAGCTATTTCAAAAAACTGGTCAAGGTGTTTAAAAGCGAAAAATGGGCAGAGGTATGTCAAAGAGTAAGCACAGACAAGTCACTGAAATTGTTCTGGCGACTACATAAAAGCATGAGTGGTGTAGTCAAGAATAAGAGCATTTCAGACTTCCAAGGTGCTGACCTCACCTGCCAGAGGACTGACGAGGACAAGGGCAAAGCCCTCTTTGAACGCTACCTTGAGCAGGGCAACCAGACAGACATGGGAGGCCGAAATCTGGCCAAGGAGGTCACCTCAGACAGATGCAAGGCCCAGAACACTTCGGAGGAAGACACAGTGACAGTGAAAGAAATCAAGGCTGTGCTTCGACGATCAAAAAACAGTGCTCCAGGTCCTGATGGCATAAGATACGACGACATAAATAGGTGTACCGACAATGAGCTAGAGAAACTAGCAGACAAGTACAACAACAGTATAGGGAGTGCTAGCATCAAGGAGGAATGGTTACACAGCTATCTGATTCTCTTGCCGAAGCCTGACAAAGACCACAAAAAAATTCAGGGATATCGAATTATAACTATGCAGAATACAATTGTCAAGCTGCTGGAGAAGGTAATTGCCAGGAAAATATCAAGCCAACTAGAGAGGCAAGGTGTTTTCCCACCTACCCTGGGTGGGTACCGTCCAAAAAGAGAAACCTGGACCAATGCAGCAGTCTTTGCCCATAATGTCTATGAAGGTTTCCACTCAGGCACTGAAACCGTTGCTGCAGCGATTGATCTTGAGGACGCATACAACAGAGTACCACTGGATTTTTTAATGTTTCAGCTTCTTGAACTAAACGTAAGTCCATTCCTCCTTAGTTGGATCGCTGCAGCCCTCTACCAACGGAAAGTAGTTTTTAGATGTGGCAGTTGGACTTCGGAACCAACAACAATATATCCTGGCCTACCACAGGGATCGCCATTATCTCCGGTACTGTTCAACGCCTACACAGTGAGAATCACCAGTGAGCATATCACTGGAACTGGCAGGACATTGTCGTATGCCGATGATGTTTTAGTGTATCGTCAGGGTAAGGATAGAGAGGAGGTAGCTGTGGAACTACAAACCGAACTCAATCGCATAAGTACTTTGTGTGATGAAGCTGGGGCAATGGTCAACCCAACAAAGGCAACAGTGACTTGGTTCTCGTTGAATAATCATATTGTCAACAATCCAACACCAACTGTAATGCTGTGTTCAGAGACGGTGGAAAGAACGCAGGCAATGAATTACCTGGGGATACGGTTTGATGGAAGCCTTGCTTATAATGTGCACATAGACCAGGTGATAACAAAGGCCAAGCGGGGTTTGGCAGCGATGCGGGTGATGGCGGCAGCAAACTGTGAGCAGCGCCATCTATGTCTTCTGTACGAGGGGCTGGTCATGTCTGTTTTGGAATATGCAATGGCAATCCTGACTCTCAGCCATAAGCAGATAGAAAGGATGGAAAGGATACAGAATGAAGCAATGCGCATTATTCTTGGATGTACAAGAGATACAGCATGCAGGGCGATGCACTACCTTCTTGATTTTCCAACCATTGAAGAGAGAATACAAGTTTGCAGGGCACGCGCCTACCTCAGAATTAACGCAAACACACAACATCCACTGCATAGTGAAATTAGGAAGGTGAAGGGCAGCAGGTTAAAAAGAGGACGGTCGTGGATGGGTCAAGCCGAAGACATTCTTCAACAGGTGTGTTCACTTGAGGACTTAGAACCTGGCGAGGAGTGGGTGCAAGTGCCAACAGACTTCTGCACATCCTTTTCAGTGTGCATCCAACTAGATAGAAAATGCAGACAAGAAAATCCGGCTGCTGTTGAGGCTGAAGTACAAACGTTGATTTTCGAGAATTCGCTAGATGGTGACGCGGTCATCTACACAGATGGGTCGGTCGTCCGACATGTGAGAAGCTCATGGGCCTTTACAGCTCGGGCCGGAGGGAGAATTGTGAAGGAGGACTCTGGTGCTTTCACTGAAACCACAAGTAGCCTGACCATGGAAGTCATGGCAGTAAGTAAAGCAATAACATGGCTCGAGACACAGACATTCACTAGGGCTTGTTTCCTTAGCGACTCAATGAACATTATCAAGAGGATAGAGGAGGGATCTTCGTGCCAGGTCATGCGGGAGTACAAGGAAATGAGCGGGCTGACAAGCTCGCAGGTGAGGCTACTGTGGAGGGCGGACGCGCCATGGACCAGGCTGACATTCTGAATGCTCTACGAGAAGTGAGACTTTTGCGAGAACCAAGTGATGACTGTGAATCTACAACAATGGCCAGACTGCGGGAGCAGCAAATTAAAAGAGGGGTGGCCAAACAAGAACACTACGCAGGAAGCCAAAGAAGATTGATAAACCAACACAGAACTGGCGTCGTTAGCCGCAACACGCTGCGGGATTTGCTGAGGAGGGGATCCGAGCACTTATGGACTGAATGGTTCGATGTGCAGCGAGGATGATCTGTCGACTAACTAACTAACTAACTATAGAAACAACAACAAGTGGAAATGTAAATTTGACAGAAACAAAACAAGTACAAGTCTGCAGAAATGTTCTAAACCAGAATATTTCAAATAGAACATGAATAAAACAACGAACACGTTGTATATGTGTTATATTACTGTATTGATTCAATGTACAGTGATGGAAAATTATAAAACATGTATACATTGAATTCAAAATATTATTTTAACATTAATTGCATATAGAGAAACATGTATACATAGGATGGAATATACTGTCGTTCATTGAATATGATGAAACATGTATACATAATATGGAATATATTATTAGTATTTATAGAGGATTATAAAACACGTATGCATTGTATTAGTATGATAATGCAGGGAGGTAAAGGAATCTCACTAGTAAATGCATAATTGGAAGGGACAAGGTAAAACGTTGTATACAGACGTGGTATAGAGAACAAACAGAAAACCAGCATCGCCATAACGTCCATTTACAATGATATCATCCAGACAAAGAAAGATCAGGTCACACACCCCAAAGTATAAAATATCTGGGTAAATTACAGAGGAGATAAATACACTACATGCATCAAGGCAGCAATAAGGTCAGACATAACTCATCAACGTCCAAGTCAAAACAAGAGCGATCCATAGATACAAGAAGGGACAGTGGAAGCCATAGTCCATAAGCACACACATATTCCTTACCCAGGGCGTGAGGGCTTGGAGAAGGGTAAGATGCCCATGTAAATTACATGATTGAGGAGCTGCTAGGTATGTTTAGGGAAACACTGGATCATAGATCAGATTAGATCTCAGACCTCTGAATTAGAAACGAGGCTGTGACTACACGTCGTCTAAGAAGTAGACGGGATACCGTGTCCGCATAATATATTATTGGTTTTTTTGTGATGTTGTTTATTGATGAAGACTTGTCGCGAGTCTAAATGAATCATGGAAGAGATAAGCTCATATGTAATGACAATTGACGTACAGATATGTGCGAGTATTGATAAGGACCAAAGCCTGCGACCATAGAGTCCACTAAAACAAAATGTAGTGTGTGATTATCCAACTCATGTCAAGAAGTAGAACACTAAGTAAAGGTAGTAAAAATGTTTACAACATTTAAACAAAGGGTTGGGGGAATATTGCCATGAGATGGATACGAGAAATAGTGCAAATGTGTCAAACGTAGAAACTAGATAGGTGTCACTAAGACACACAGGTGAAAAATCAAGCGAACACCGGTGGCATGAGGAGGCGGAGTTAATGTGGTCACATGACTGCGCCCAGGCCCAAACCGAAAAACAAGTGTTAGACGGCGCTAAGACGTGGAAGAGGAAGGTCGATTGAAAGTGATGAAAGGGGTTTGAAAGCATTTGAAAGCGAATGAAATCATCTGAGACGCAGTAGACAGTTAAAGAATGTTCCTGTTGTGAAAGTTGGCGATCATAAAACAACACACTGAAGCTGACGCCTGACGATGGGGCCGTAAACGCCGACAAGTGGTGGCGACACAGCTGACACAGTTTTGATAACACCTCGACCAGAATGGAGGGCAGAGACACGCCGTGACAAAGACTTGTTTTTTGCAAGTTATGTACGTGAGTAAAAATAGAAATATTAAGCAAGTTAATAAGTGAAGTATACAATAGTAAGATCTATAAGATACATCAATCAAAGTCACTCCTGACGATTAGATTAACCATGCATTGTGTTTTGTAAGCAGTGGGTGTGCTGGTCATACGCAGAACGCGAAACGGCGTTGTAACTGAACATAATGCGCGACCGTACAGCAACTAATTAGATATGCGGGCGATTCAGCATTGCTAAGTAGTTGGCGATCGATAAGTCGGTTTGAAAGTAGAAAATCGTACATGTGAGTACCGCACTGTTGACAACATTAGTTGTAAACTGTGTATTTTTCCTTTTAGCTTAGATACAAGTCCGTTATATCGGCAAAATGTGCAGAATTGTTAGTATTTTCATACGGTAAGTATTTGCATATACTAGGTTAGCCATGCCACTTATAGGGAGCTGTTTAATGTTGTATTTTATGAAACCAACTTATGTCAGTTAGTATCTGATGTTAGTTGAGCCTCTTGGAATAGACAGGTAAGTTGATAGTGTGGGGAATTCTGACAGTGAAGTGCCTAGTTGCAGGGAAGCAGAGCACGCACTGCCAAGCCATAGGAAGTGATGTAGCTATTTTGTGTATTAACTTAATAGTGATTTCATTTCAAGGAACTGTGGAATCCTGTGACGTTGTGTTCTTCAGCTTGTGCCATATAGATATATGCAATATTATGGTGGCATATATATTAGGTGATGTTGGTGGTACTTACATGAACGATGTACCGAACGACGAAGTAGTTCGAGGCGATCTGACTGCGTTACCGCCGCGATGCAAACATGCGTTCTAGATTCTTCTCTTTACTGTCCTGTTCTTTTTATACTGGCATGAGTACGGGAGTGTTAATGGGATGGATGTATGGACTATAATGGCTTACCCTTGGTTGGGTAATGTAAGGTTGCTGCAGCACTGTACACGAAAGTCACACGAATAGTTATACACTCTGGCAGATAACGTCAGAACACTAAATATTCACAATTGGCCTGACTCCCTCGGAGTCGAGTCTCACAGGATAATCAAGTTCGGTAAACATTGGTGACTGAACTTTACTAATGCCACTGTTCGTTGACTGAGCTAGAACTCAAGTACGGTATTACACATACGTCATATCAACATGGCAATGTTCATTAGGTCAGGGATGAGTTGACCATAGTGTACCTGAAAAGTCATAAGTAACCTTCATACGCCCAACTGGTGTGGGTCTAGTGTTGACCGGGCACTCTTGTAGACGTAGTTACAGCACCTAGGTTAGTGCCGACCTCTACCTGGTATTTCTGACGTTTAGGCGGATAAACAATGTCAATGGAACTGATGTGTTCCCAGAGCTGTGACTCTACCCCGCCTTGGTAAGCCTCCCTGGAATGAGCGTACCATCACCTTTCCACAGTGCTTCAATTGTTTCTGATCATACACAGGCTTCAGGATGAACAAACCATATCCGACACAGTGTTACACAAACGGTATCAGAAATAGTTTTGGACAACTGTATCAGAAATCATGAAAAACAAACCGTATCAAACCGTGCTGCATCAGGGTTCCAAAGCAAACCTCGTGTTTATTATTCAAGCATGATGATTCATCCTTTAGCATGATGTTGCACAGTCAGGCATGGTAGGTTAAAAAACAATCACTCGCCCTTACATACGTAGTGGTGTCAGAAAAACAGGCATCCTGGTTCATAAGCAGGCAACAACTGAAAGGAAGAGCGGTAGGTGAGAGCCTTCGGTCCCAATATTGGCCCACATGCATCAAATTATGAAATACTCAACCTTCTGTAATGCTAATTAGTTTTCATCTAATTAGGGCATCATCTCTATGTTGGTTGTATTAAAGCATGAGTATCAGTCCAATGTCAGATAGCCCATAGAACAGCCCGTCGGACAGATTAAGTTCCGAGAATGTCGAGTCTGATCTTATGTTTCACATACCCCTATTCTCATAGTTGCTGTTTCTAAATTAATAGCTGCACAAGTTCTAGTATTAATAAGATCTAAATATCAAGGCGAGGAGTCCCTGGAAGCCACACTTACATCATACATATCATAATAGTGATCATATTAATTACCACTTGGGATACAGTAATAATATATGACCACGTAACTATGTACATCTTCTATTTCGCTGGTGGGGAATCCTTCCACTCTGTAGCGAAACTCTTCTTGCGTTACTCTTACCTAGTGTCAAGAAGTCATTCCAGTTAAAACATGTTCTCACCTACATGTTCCAAGGTGCCATTCCAGTTCTGGCCTCCTCCTAAGCGGATTAGCCTTCGGCCATGACCGAACTTCACGGCTGGCCTGGTTTGCCAGTCATACACTTCGTAAACTTGCACTCAGCCCCCATATCCCATTTGTCCCCGTGCCTCATTCAATCTCCATTCGCCCTTCCATACATCCATCGCATTCGCACTCCCGTACTCATGCCAGTATGAAAGGACAGGACAGTAAAGAGAAGAATCTAGAACGCATGTTTACATCGTGACGGTAACGCAGTCAGATGGCCTCGAAAATTTTCGTCGTTCGGTACATCGTTCACGTAAGTACCACACAAGATCACCTAATATATACATGCCACAATAACATCTTATATATATATATATATATATATATATATATATATATATATATATATATATATATATATATATATATATATATATATATATATATATATATCACACGCTAAGAACACAACTTCACAGGTTTCCACAGTTCCATGAAATGAAATCACTATTAAGTTAATACACAAAATAGCTACATCACTTCCTATGGCTTGACAGTGCGTGCTCTGCTTCCTTGCAACTAGGCACTTCACTGTCAGAATTCCTCACACTATCAACTTACCTGTCTATTCCAAGAGGCTCTACTACCATCAGATACCAACTGACATAAGTTAGGTTCATAAAATACAACAGTAAACAGCTCCCTATAATGGCATGGCTAACATAGTATATGCAAATACTTACCGTATGAAAATACTAATAATTCTGCACATTTTGCCGATATAACGGACTTTTATCTAAGGTGAAAGCAAAACTACACAGTTTACAACCAATGTTGTCAACAGTGCGGTACACACATGTACGATGTCCTACTTTCAAACCGACTTATCGATCGCCAACTACTTAGCAATGCTGAATCGCCCGCATTTTTAATTAGTTGCTGTAGGTCGCGTTTTATGTTCAATTACAACAGTAAATTAAATAAATTTGTAGTTATCTTAATCGTTGAACCTTTCACCAGTCAGCTACCAATACTGTCTGATGGCCAATGTGCCGTAAGAAATGACAGTCAGCCGAACTTGGCTGTGTGTTTAACAAATGACAGTCAGCCCAACTTGGCTGTGCGTCCACACACACCGAATGATCGAAAGTGAATGAGCGCTTACTGCCTAATTTCTTCCTACGCGCGTCTCAACCCGCACAGAGAAATAGTGCAGCACGTTGTGTCTCAACTTCCCCGAGAAACTCGGGTTTCTCCGCACTGGAGAATCTATTTTCTCCTTGCACGAGATAATGTTGGTGTACTAAGAACCCTTGGTCACTCAAGTCCAGGTGCTTCAAGAACATTCTCGCCGGGAAATCATCCTCGACTTTCCCCAGTTTATTTAAAACTGGGGAAGTCCCTGATGACGCGCCGAGTTCAAGCGGAACCTCTTACGCCGAAGCACAGATCTTGCTTCGTTTTGTCACAGACAGCCACGTGTGATTACTGTTCTACAATAAAAGTGACTGTGTTGTCTAAGGACGCAAAGGACTTGTGAGTTGTGTGCATAGCAGATCTGTGAATCGTAAAGTGTTTGTACGAGCCATTATAAATATTTCACCCTGGACAAATCCCAAGATGTCGGACATTTGGCATGATTCCGACACTTGGCAGTGACATGGTGTCATTCTTGCTGTTATCCTACCTGATAATTTTGGTGCTAGGCCTTGAGTACACACGGAGATCCACCTGCACATCATAGGAGTGATGGAGGTTTTTTTTGTCGCAATATGAGATGAAGGCTGACATCAGATGATGATGGGGAAGTGGAGTACCGTACAGGTGTTGGAGGAATATGACCAACAGTGACGGGTCTGGCTAACCCACTCCTATGTGGTGATTCCTTCAGCTTATCTCTTCTCCTTCGTCTTCTCTCTCTCTCTCTCTCTCTCTCTCTCTCTCTCTCTCTCTCTCTCTCTCTCTCTCTCTAATTCTCTCTCTTTCTTTCTCCCTCTCTATCTTTCTTTTTTTCTTTCTTTCTTTCCTTCCTTCTCCCCTAATTGTCTCTATCAGTATGGCTATATTTATTCTTCTCAGGGATGGTGGTCTCATTTGTGGCTTAACCGTAGGGTAGATGTAACAGTACAGCGAAGTAATGGTGAACTGGCAATAACTCTAAGACGGTTCTTTCTTCATATTACTTTATTCATAATCAACGGAGATAGGTTATAACAAACCATCAATCAAGCCAGATGTTGCCCAGTTAAATCATACGTCCATATCGAAGGATGGGTCATTCACAACTGACCTTGCTTCTACGATCCTCGTCATCGGACGACCCATCCTAACTACCCCATATTATGGTGCTTGACCGTGCCCTACTTCCCTATTGACTATGCACACCTCGTTGCCCCTTCTTCCTATTCCTAACTCTGTTACATAGATCCAAAATATTGAAGATGTCATCAGGAGGGTTCAAGGTCCTCAATGCAGGATGGAGAGATTGCCTTGATACTGTTGAAAGAGCAAATCTATTTTTTTCATCAATGACTCATCCGTTGACTGATGCCACCCTAATATGTTGGGGGGCAGTTAAGTATCGTCTGTATATTCTGTCAGAATGTGGCCTACAACAGTTGTTACAACAAAT
This sequence comes from Cepaea nemoralis, assembly GCA_014155875.1. Classification (NCBI taxonomy): domain Eukaryota; kingdom Metazoa; phylum Mollusca; class Gastropoda; order Stylommatophora; family Helicidae; genus Cepaea; species Cepaea nemoralis. The sequence continues at coordinate 1,059,410 of JACEFZ010005729.1, forward strand.
GTTATACCCGTTAGCTACGACATCTGCTGCGACATTTGCTGCATCATTTGCAACAATCTTTGCTGCAATATTTGCTACAACAATTGTTGAATCCTTTGCAACAAACATTCGTATGAACATTCCTAACGCCATTCGTAAGAACATTCGTGACAACAGAGGTATATTTATTTCAGGGACTCAAATAGTCATGGACAGTTCTGTGATGGTTTAAGATTACTAACATGGGCATCTTTAAGTCCGGTGGGTTAGTGATGGACAAATTTATAGACAATTTTATGAACTATGGACTTTGATCAATGGGGTGTTGTTGTTGTTGTTTTTTCGAAGGACTTCATATATGGACATTGCACATTAATTTCAGCGGTGAATTATTGAAGAACTGTTAAATTAGTTAACAATTTGTGCGTACGTCGGAAAATTTGAACTACTCATATATGCAATTAGTACTCTTATTATGGTTTTTTGTTTGTTGTAAATTTAAAATGTCACCCCGACATACACACACTTTCTCCAATGTTATCTCATTATAATGTTATAGGATTTAACCAGGAGTTGTTTATTTACTTGTTACTTTGTGTTCAAGTTTTATTTGTGTATTTTTTGATATTATTTATCAAGAGACATCTATATAGAGCAGAATGTGGCAAGATAATCATACGGACTTTCAGTGTGCCAAGAGTGAGTGTGATCCTCTCTGAAGTTTTATATCATTCTTGTGCTCTACTGGCCCTCTGTTGGGAAACGTTATCTTATGATCTGTCTCCATTTCTTGGGAGTCTTATAGAGCCATTTCAAGTTTTCTCAGAACAGTTGGATTTTAGAATTTAGGTATTCATTACTCATTTCTTTTTTCCATACCACAGTGGTACTAAATGCCAGGTCCTCCGGCACTAAACACAGCCCATTAACCTTTGATATGAACCCCCAGGTACGTCTTTGGCTTCCAAGCACAAAGGCATCCGTTACATGATTACATCACATGATAACAACCTGGAATAACACATCGCTATCGTTTTTCCCACACGAACACACACACACACACACACACACACACACATACACACACACACACACACACACACACACATATAACATCTCATCTTGTCAACATAAACTCACAACCGACAATGAGGACATTGGAAATGTTCAGAACATTGAATAGTTAGTCTTTATAATCAACAGCAATGAGGATTGCTCACAGGAAGCCAGACTCATGCTGGAGGAATGTATGTATGTATGTATGTATGTATGTATGTATGTATGTATGTATGTATGTATGTATGTATGTATGTATGTATGTATATATGTATGTATGTATGTATGTATTTATGTATGTATGTATGTATGTATGTATGTATGTATGTATGTATATGTGTGTGTCTGTGCGCGCGGCGCGCGTGTGTGTGTATGTGTGTGTGTGTAAGCGTGTGTGCGTGCATGCGTGTGTGCGTGTATGCATGTATGCATGCGTGGGAGCTAGTACACAACCTTGCCTAACTCCTCTCTTGACTTCAAACTCTTCTGAAGTTGCACCGTCAAACTTGATTGTACCCTTCATGCCTGTGTGGAACGATTCCACAATTGACAGAAGAGTTGGTGGACAGCCAATCCTCTGTTGTGCCTTGAACAGACACTCACGATTGAACAAATCAAATGCCTCAAATGAGGTCGCTGAAGGCAATAAACAGTGGTTGATTCTGTTCACGGCATTTTTCTTGCATTTGTCGTAATGAGAATATCATTTCAATGGTAGACCGGTTCTGTTGGAAGCCACACTGGGATTTGCGGTAGATCTCTTACGACTTGAAGTCTGCGCAGAACAATTCTGGTAAAGATAAGTTATACTTTCCTAACAATATTGGCACCTTTCCGCCTTGACAGACGATATTTTGGTACATTGTGCTTCAAAAAGGCTTAATAACTACGACCTATGGCGGTGGCGAGTATGGCTGATAAAGCCAATTAGTGCTGCAAATGTTTGTCTACAGTGGATGCATGTGAAACCATGGACATTTTCACCATCTTACGTCTCTCACGTTCTATGTGTGCTGTATCTGCAATCATTTTCTCCTTTGTCTTTATTCTATATCTGATAGTTGCCCTCCATGCAACACGTTCAGCGGCGACTTGCTCCCAATGCGCATTATCAATGCCTGTATCAATCATGTCCTGCTTACACACATCTTTGTATCGTAGTAGAGGCCGACCCTAAGATCTCCTACCCATCTGTAGTTCACCAAAAAAGATGTTCTTTGGTATTCTACCTTCATCCATCCTCCTAACATGTCCTATCCATCTTAGTCTACGAAGACTGAGCATAGAAAACACCGTCACACAACCTGATCTTTCTAATACTTCAGTATTTGTGATTTTGTCTTGCCACTTAATACCAAGTATTCTTCGCAGACACCGCATATGAAAGCTGTTTAAACGTTTCTCTTGGTGTGAGTAAGTTGACCAGGTTTTTCTGCCATAAAGAAGCATACTAAGGACACAGACTTGATAGACGAGGACGTTTGTTTTGGCAGTAAGCATCCTGTTCTTCCGGACTTGTTTTGCTAACATGTACATTGATTTTGCTACCTTGACAGTCCTGATGTTGATTTCCTGATCTAGGGATAATTTGCTATTTACCTCTGATCCTAGATATGTAAAATGGTCTACTATTTCCAGTTCGGCATCGTCAATAAAGATTGATGGTACCCAATGTGCACCTTGTGACATAATCTGTGTCTTCTTTTTGTTAATTGTTAAACCAAATTCAGAACAAACATTAGATAATGCAGATAGTAGATGTTGTAATTCTTCCTCAGAGTGGGTCGTAATTGCAACATCATCCGCAAAAAGCAACTCACTGATTAGTACCCTGCTAATATTGGTCTTGTCCTTCAATCTCTGAGCATTATAGAGGCCGCCATCTGAGCGTGAGTGAATGTATATACCGGCATCCTGATCACGAAAGGCATATTTCAGTAGAAGTGAAATGTGTATCCCATAGAGGGTGAGGACTAGTACACAACCTTGCTTAACTCCACTCCTGATTTCAAACTCTTCTGAAGTTGCACCATGAAACTTGATTATACCCTTCATGCCTGTGTGGAACGATTCCACAATGGACAGAAGAGATGGTGGGCAGCCAATCCTCTTTAGTGCTTTGAACAGACCCTCATGACTGACCAAATCAAATGCCTTTGTGAGGTCGATGAAGGCAATAAACAGTGGCTGATTTTGTTCCCGTCATTTTTCTTGCATTTGTCGCAATGAGAATATCATATCAATGGTAGACCGGTTCTGGCGGAAGCCGCACTGTGATTCGGGGTAGACTTGATCTCCCAGGACTTGAAATCTGCGCAGAACAATTCTGACAAATACTTTCTTAACAATACACAGAAGTGAGATACCCCTATAGTTGTTACAGTCGCTCCGATCGCCCTTGTTCTCGTATATCGTTATGGTGCTTGAATCTGTGAAATCCTATGGGACTTGTCCTTTTCGCGCCCATAGCTCTATTAGCTGGTGGATCTGTTGAGGGAGTGTGTCGTGCCCTCTCCTGATAACATCTATTGGAAATCCATCATTACCTGGGGCATTGCCAGATGCAAGTTCATTTATAGCACACTTAACTTCTGGTATGGTGGAAAGTATGTCGAGGTGGTCAAGAGTCGGTAAGGCATGCCATAAGGCTGGTACGCGATATTGCCGTCAACAAAATATGTGAAGAATCCTAGTACCCAAAAGATCGGAGAAATCTAGAATACTAGTTGTCAATAGAGAAAAACGTCATTCTGACGTCACAGGACAACAGGATCTTTTGGCTGGAGTTTGCAAGGAGAGGCTGTGCTTATATTTTCGGACTTGCGAATCAATTGTTATTTGGAAAAGGTGGCTGGATATAGGAGTCAAACTTATCGGGACACACTTCTATAGGAGGATGCTGATATCAATTGAACCAACGGCCGAAACAGTTCAATAGAATTTACAAACGGCGATGATTATACTTAGACGGGGAGGACAAGGTCGTCCAATGAAAGTAAACAAAACGAAGTCAAATGTATATCGATAGTATTGTCGAAGCTAACAATGCCACATACAACCTAGGATATAGTTTACCACCCGCTCTGGAAAATACAGACAGGTAAACCTTAGGTGTATTATTTGTTGCCAAGCAAAATCGATTAGTTTAGAAACCAAATAAACAGTGTTTGACAATTATTACCCATGTCGGCGATCTTAGTTATTCTTCCCGTTGGCGCTATTACAGTTGTATTCAAGAACAAACCTGGTTGCTGTTGTTTGCATATTGAAAGTTAAAGAATTACTGGATAGTAGCGTCATGTCAAGTGGGGCCTCGTTTCCGGGTATATTAGCTACAGTTAGCCACTGTTCTAGCCAGGAAGCACACGCCTGAACTGCCATAACATCGCAACTCCAGAGCCGCAAATGTATGATATCTGTGCGTGTTATTGTACGAGAAGAAGATAATATACTTACCACCAACCATGAAATTGAAGGTAGGACGGACATTTATACTTACTCGCCATCATTTTACGAACAATTAGACACCAATGACACCAATGTTTGTACACAATACAACAGATGAGAGTCATTAGCCTCCACGTGATCACTTCCCTTCATCAACATACTGACGTTATAAAAAGCCTACACTGGATTCTAATCATGATTATCGATCAGTACACAGTACAACACCATACATATTTACTTTACATGGTGGGCCACTCAGCCATATACATGTGGAAAGGACATTGACCATTTTTCTAGACAGTATAGATATACGATCGTTTATACACGGACAGTTGAACTCTGATGTCAATATGGATGTGAGACGACATTATAGACTTGACCTCCACCGACACCTCCGTCCATCATAGTAATTTTAAAGGAAATCTGGACATTAAGGATTATTTAGACTTTGTCTACCGAAACCGTCATGAAGAGGTATCTACACTCCGACCGACACTGTTACCGGAACGCCAACACATTATCGAACATCGTCATATACAGGATTGAACATCAGTTGACTTGACACATATGAACGTATACACCAACTTCACAGGAGATCAGGATGAAGAGTCGTTTTACATTCCACCACCATACAGACTTGGCAGCTCAAGGTTCGTCGTAAGGTCCACACCTTAACAAGTGACACCCGTGCTGTTAGTGTGAATTCGTCCGATACAGCTGTGCGTTGCCACGGTGTCACATTTTAATACCGAAATCATATATTCGGTAAGGTTCACTGCCTCAGTTCTGGAAATCAACACACGTTTTCTTATTTACACAAGACGGATACTTATACTCATTGTAACATACACGGACAGTGGGATACAGGAAATTGATCACGTTCATTCAACCACATACCTACATCAAGCCACCGTTGGTATCTAGAATTGATACTATACCCACTTTAATTTTCTTGGTATCACGTCAACATAAGGACATAAGGCCAGTATAATGTGTTGATGGTTATGGTGATTGTTATTTGATTGGGTGCATACGTAATATACAGATCGTTTATCGATGGCCAATTCGTCATATCATTGAAATTGTGGGTGGTTGGTGGGCTCTTCTTGTGGTAGATAAACACGTTACCTAACTTAAGAAGACGTTTCGTACTTACATTCGTCAGGTCGTTACGAATTTTTTTGTGGCGATCTCACGTTGTGTCAGTACTAGTAGTGTGTTGTAATAGTCATATACGTTAGTTTGTTGCGTATCGCTAGTCAATGTTATTTTCTTTTATGAGATTAGACTATGTTTTTACGTCACACGTCACTCGTTCTATCGTAACTGTTACTTGTCTTGTATTATTATATTCTTTATAATGAATATATTTTTTCATACTATTTTCTGTCGTTTACATAGTGTAACGGTTAGGACGATGTTTATTCACATTAAGTTTGCTGAATTTCTTTTGTTATTCAATTCTACATTTTTGTTCATTTGAAGTTGACATTTCGTTCAACATTTCTGCTTTGATATATTGTCTACTCTATTTTCAACGTACCTGCATCTTGTCGATTCCTTTGCACTTCGCTATTTTATTTCAGCTAGATAAGTTATAGCGCAGGTAGGACAACATTTGGACACTACCGGACTTTATGAACATGGGTGAGAAGTCGGGTTTACCTGATACCGAGCTTAGGACATGGGCAAAACAGGAATTGAAATATTTTCAGGCCCAGCAACGGGAGGAAAGAGCAGAAAAGTTAGCGGCAGAGAAGGAAGTGAAAGAACTTCAAGCTGCACGTGAAAAAGAAGAAAGACAAGAAAGATTAGCACTTGAGAAAGAATTAAAAGAAAAGGAAATGGCGATAAAGGATAGAGAATTAGCTTTAGAACGATTGAAAATGGCGGCAAAAGATAAAGAATTAGCAATGGAAAGGGAGAGAATAACAACAGAAAGAGAATTGAAAGAGAGACAACTAGCATTTGAGAAAGAGAAACTTGCAGCCGAGTAACTTCTAAGGGACAAAGAACTTAAAGATAATTTGAGAGTTAAGACATTGGAGATGAATCGTGAAACTGAGATAGAACGAGAAATAGTACACGCAAAGCATAATGATCCAGTTAAGAAATACCAAGTACTGATTCGTAATTTCCAACAAGGGGATTCAGTTAGTTCATAGATTACTAATTTGGAAGACTTAGCAAAATTATATACAAATCCTGAACAGGACTTACCAATATTATTTCATCGACATCTTGCGTTAGAACCTTTAAAGATGATCGAGTTGATCCCTGAGAATTTGCGAACCAACTACAAATACATGCGAGATAGGGTTCTTGCACATTTTATTCTTGACGAAGCTTTGATAAATGGTTAAGAGAAGCAGATGTTGGTTATGATTTCGATAAAATACGTGACGTGATACTGAGAGTAAAACTTCTTTCGGCTGTACCTGAAGCCATGTCGGTATTCCTAGTAGAGAATAAATGTTAGTCACTTAGTGAGATGGAGTCACGGGGTGGATCGTTCTGTAACGCCCACCGTGACATATGTGCTGATTTTGCACAACCTGAACTTGTGATAGGGGCTAGCGCCAGAATCGAGAATCACAAATGTAATGGGAAGTTTAAGAAATTTTCAAACAGAAGCAGAGGTACATATCAGAACTCGAATAGAGTTGCCGACAGACCTAGAAAGGGACACTTCACTAGATGTCAACATTGTAAACTGTCTCACGGGTCTCTTGAAATGTGTGATCAACATCCTGGATATGCTGCATATTTAAGAGACATCACGGCAAAGAAAAGAAGTAAGTGTGACTCCTACAAGAGGAGTGTTAAATGTTTTTCTTGCTGGGCGTACGGGCATACTAGTAAGTCATGCACGATGAGAAACATCTGGAAAGAAGCGAGTACTGCTTATGTGTTTTCCAGTATTGATTCAGACGACATAGAAGACACACACGCAGCTATAATAGAAACATACAATGACAGAACAGGTAATGACGGTCATGGTGATGATAGTTCCACAACAGATCACAAGAAACAGATACATGAGGCGAATTGCCGTATACACTCATGGAGGATACTATGATGATCCATCAAGCATGGGTAAATAAATCTCCAACAACTTATTTTAGAGACACAGGATCGGCTATTGCGGGAATTGATCGCAAACTGGTGAAGAGTAAAGATTACACAGGTAACAGTGTTATTTGCAGAACATTCGGAGGTACCTTAGAAAAATTAAACAGCATGAGTATCAGTAAGATGTCCCTATTATAGGGGGAACATATTTTCAGCAGTATTACCAAAACCATGTGCTGGGTTAATAATCGGTATTATACCTAATATCAAAGATTACGTTCAGAAAGTGACCATCGAACACAAACATCACAGAGCACTCATAAGAACCCAAGTTCACGTGGCACGAGATGAAGAGAATACACATTTGAAGCAGATTACATCAACTGTTAGCAAACACGGTGTAACACAAATGAGAAGCAACACAACAGTACAGAAAGGTTTACACCATAATATTCACAGGGTAAACAAATCCAAACACATGATAGTGATTGCTCCATTAAATAAGTTTATTTATGTGAGTTTAAGTGAGAAACAAAAGCAAACAATCAAGCAACCTAAAATGTCAACAAACGTTACACACATTGGTAACAATCAACATATTCAGTCTATTATACAATGGCTGTGGGTTATGGTAACCATATTTGTTGCTCAGATCATGACACTCGTTAAATCAACACTATCCTAGGTTGAATGCGTCGGAATGAACATTTACTTACAAAATAAGATTTATTTCACTTGTGCCATTACAAACATATAAGCACAAGTCAAGAAACATATTACAAACAAATTCACCAAATATACGCATTACAGCATATGAGCTACAAGGTATGCACACGAGTGAGAACTATAACATTGTTCAAAGCAACAAAGCAAAAATATGAAGATTAAGGCATACGTACAGAAAAGAGACACCACACATTTAAAAGAAAAAAGAGAAAAAAATGGAAGAATTAACAAAAAGAATGAGTGAACGAATGAATTACTTAATTAATTAATTATATCAACACATAGTTCACTACAGACATATTAGGGTCTTACAAAAGAAGTTGTTCCAAATTTCGCTGATATGAAGCTATAATTTACAGAATTGTTCACACTATCTCATATTTCTATAATTCATTTTGGTAAAGTATTTCTGGTTCTCTATTCTTCGGACAATTGTTGTTAACTATATCTATATTAGAAATTATTAATAATTTCTATGAATATTTATTTGGTTTAAATATTTATTCTGGTTGAGTCTGAATATTCTGTTTATAATTCTTGTCTATTTTGTTACATATTCTTTAAGATTCACTGCTCTTACAGGATTATGAATTTGATATCTGTCATATCCCTGGCAAGGATAATAATTTGGCAGATCTTCTTAGTCGTCTTTAGATCTGTAGATATTTTACTCAGTAATTTCTTTTCTGAATGTTTGTCTACGTTAGTTCATATATTATTTAGACCGATGGATGATGATACAGATGCACTCGATTAGATAGCAATTTCCATGGCAAACAACAAATTATTTTGCATTGTATTATTCAGTTGTATACATATGTTGTCAATTTTCATTTATTGGCAGAGACATTATTAAGCCAGTCGTCGTATTCATTGGATCGAGACGATGTGTGCTATTTCCGTCGATTCGCTCTCGATGTTGAAATATCAGAAGGGAAGAGCACTTTTTGAAGACAAATGAATGACATTCTAAGTTCGAACTTTGATATTTAAATAATGTGATGATGGATATATTCACATATAGATCACAAGGATGTGATTAATAAGACTAACTGTGTTAGCAGGAACAATATAAACATTTAATTAATGTGTATTGTGATAATTTATTATTAGCATAATGAGATCGAGGACTATAAACTAATATATGTTATTATGGAATATGTAGTAGATTAATTTAGATTAATTCAGATTGGTTCACATTATTAAATTACTTAATTTTGTGTTGGAATGTATTGACTAGAGGGGGTTATGAGTAAATTAATATTCTGATCGCTGTTAGCTCACATACAAAGATTGTGCCACATGATCAGTTCGCCATGATTTGCCATTCAAGTGTTGAGATGGACTATAGATCGACAACTAGGACAGACTTCTACTACAGACACAAGTAAGGCAAATGCCGTCACCTATATATAGATACAATACGGAAAGGATCATAACAAGAGATAGATATTGCAGCGAGAGTCATAGTACAGTCACTAGGACTGACGTCTTGGTACCTGTGAATCATACACGTCCCCTTTCTCAGGTTTTTAGCTAGAGTTAGGACGCTTGTCTATATAGACAAATGAGGGACTAATTTTTTTATAGTTAATTAGTACAGCCTCCCCGTGGGTTGTCTACACGACGTCTACCGCGGGATTGTAGAGAGATGCGCGTGCCCGTCGTATAATATATTTTTTTAAATTTTGTGTGGGATACATAGGGAACCATACTGTCGTACTTAGCATAGCTTATAACTTATTTCGTCTGCACTGTTATTGTCAGATTTATTGATTACGATCTGGGAAAATGATGAGATCATTTTAAAGGTGGGGGGGGGGGCATAATGCCATAAGGCTGGTACGCGCTATTGCCGTCAACAAAATAAGTGAAGAATCCTAGAACCCAAAAGATCGGAGAAATCTAGAATACTAGTTGTCAATAGAGAGAAACGTCATTCTGACGTCACAGGACAACAGGATCTTTTGGCTGGAGTTTGCAAGGAGAGGCTGTGCTTATATTTTCGGACTGGCGAATCAATTGTTATTTGGAAAAATGTGGCTGGATATAGGAGTCAAACTTATCGGGACACACTTCTATAAGAGGATGCTGATATCAATTGAACCAACGGCCGAAACAGTTCGATAGAATTTACAAACGGCGATGATTAGACACAGAAGGGGAGGACAAGGTCGTCCAATGAAAGTAAACAAAACGAAGTCAAATGTATATCGATAGTATTGTCGAAGCTAACAATGTCACACACAACCTAGGATATAGTTTACCACCCACTCTGGAAAATACAGACAGGTAAACCATAGGTGTATTATTTGTTGCCAAGCATAATCGATTAGTTTAGAAACTAAATAAACAGTGTTTGACAGTTATTACCCATGTCGGCGATTTTAGTTATTCTTCCCGTTGACGCTATTACAGTTGTATTCAAGAACAAGCCTGGTTGCTGTTGTTTGCATATTGAAAGTTAAAGAATTACTGGATAGTAGCGTCATGTCAAGGCATCTATCTCGTGGAGGGCATCATCCGCTAGTTTTGTCTCACTTGAGTAAAGCTCTAAATAGTGTTCTACCTATCTATTCATCTGCTGTTTCTTATCAGCGACGATCTCTCCAGTCAAGGTTTTCAGTGGTGCACTTCTTTTGATCAATGAATCACAGGCTTTCTTTATTCCTTCATACATGCTTCTGATGTTTCCCTTATCACTTACATTGTGAATGGACTTACATACCTTGATCCAATAGTCATTTGCACACTGCCTGGCATTCCTTTTACACATCATTCCTAGCTTGCTTCAGTTCACTGTGAGTGTTACGCGTTGTTCTTTCCTTGTTTCTTACGAAATCTATCTTCTTTTTATCCATCAAGGGCTGCATTGTCTGGCTGTTTGCCGCAATCCAGCCCCTACCTCCTATGGTCCACGGTGATGTAATCCACTACCGATGTTTTATAAAGAGTTTCCTTAAGTTTACCCCACTTTTCACTTGCTGTACAATTTTCTGATGTATCTTTGAAAGCGTTTTCAAGTTGCTGTTGGAACTCAAAGCACTTATCAGGATCGTGGGAGTTAATAATACTAATCCTGGAGCTAGATTTGCGTGTAGCTGTGTAGATTATCTTTGGTCTCAGTCTATCCCTTGCAACAACCAAAGAATGATCCGTATCACAGTCAGCACTGTGGTAACTTCAAGTGATGATGTTTGGTTCAGATGTTGACTCCGTGTGATTATGAAGTCCAGCTGACGTCAATGGCCGGATCTTGGATGTTTCCATATGACCTTATGCAGTTATTTTATTTTAAAAAGGGATTTTGTAATACATAGGTCATTTCTGGTGCAATGCTCCAGCAGCCTTTGCCCATTTTCATTTATGCGACCGACGGTGCACTTTCCAAGGCACTCTGGCCATGAATTCGAGTCCTTGCCCTTACGAGCATTGAAATCACCGAGCATATAAATGAAGTCGGATTTTGGAGCTGCCTTGATCACAGAGTCTAACTCCTCTTAGAACAAATGCCTCATATCATCAGGGGAAGTGAGTGCCAGAGCATATGCAGTGATAATGGTGGAAAAACCACAAGAGAGTGCCAAGCGCAGGGATAATAGTCTTTCATTACAACCAACTGGAATTTCAATCATTCACAGTAGTGAATTCTTCACTGCAAAGCCCACACCATGTTGTCTTTTTTCTGCCTGCTCTCTAACCTTCCAAAAAATAGGTTTAATTGTTTTCCCTGAGTGACCATTCATCAGACCATTCAGGCCAGCAATATCAATGTTAAAACGATTGAGGTCGGCATCAATAACAGCCGTTTTTCTCACATCGTCAATATTCGTCAAGTCAGTGGAAAATCCTGGACACATGATTCTTACGTTCCAGATTGCAAGCCGTAGCTTGAGTTTTTTAATCTTTTTTTTTCTTTTTAGAAATACCTAGTGCATTGGTTTTACAGCCTGCGATACAGATTTTGTCCTAGCCCCAAGCACTCATTGAAGCAGGCAGGTTGTGGCGGATCAGCATCCAATTGATCGGGGGCTGCCCTGTGGGTGTCACCCACTGACAGAGGCAGCCCGTGACGTCTCATTTCTACGCCAATTGTTAAGACCAGTTATGAAGTTATACCTCTCCATAGCACAAAACCTAATCTTAAATATAGAGACCATGTGTTGCCCATGTAGCATGATCCCTCTCTCGGCCTGTACAGTTCACTCCAGATTAAAGATAACAGCAATACATCTGGAACAAGACAAGCTGCAGCAGCTGCCGGATCAGCAAAGCCTTGCTCTAACTGTCCGCCTGTCGGAGCTTCGATCCTAGACCAGCTACCAACCAAGGCTTAGGGCCTGGTCTGCCCTGCCATGACATGTTGTGTTTAGGTTGCATTTCCTCGCACCAGGATAAGGTTTGTACCATCCCAATTGCGCTCTTTGGCCCGAAGCCTTTGGCACAATGTGGGGTGTCTGATTTGGTAAGGGCATATAAGGGTATATCTGACTAAGATCTGACTGTAGATGTCATAATCATCGGATTTTCTATCAATACTAAAACATCCTAACACTTCAATCCTAGGAATGGTGGATATATCATCTCGTCTATTATGCAAGGTTGATGGTGATGTGAAATCTCTATCTCCTACCTGAGACATATAATTACTGGATGTAAGCACAGCATTTTTATAACATTATTGAACTGTAAGCTGTGGAAGTGTAAATGTCTGAAAGAACACAAAGTAATGCGGGTTCTTTAATTGTTCTATATAAAGCTGCATTAATATGTGTTAATTTATGTTGTTTACAGTATAATAATAGTACCTTAAGCCCGATTATTTCATTACACATGGTTATAACTTTACAGAAATATTCAGCCATAACAGAATAAGTACATTTAATTTTAGGTTTGAATTCTGTTTACACACACATTATAACTATATTCTCCAAAGCCAAGAACTGAACTGCATGAAAGGTCATGCGAAACATAAAACTAAATCACTGCTCTATAAAAGACAACATGTATAGAAGAGTGACAAGAAATTAGAATACGATCCTGAAATTAAGTTTTCAGAAAGTTTAATTTTTTCTTCTACCTTTTAGGTGAAATGCCTCACTTAGTATTGATGACGATAATGCCGTACCATACATTTCTATATCCGGAGTTATTCGTCGCTTCGTTCTGCGAGTTTAACGAGGTCCGCCTTGATACTATAATATTACTTATTGTTTAAAATATGATGGCACTGTTCATTATTACATTGTGCCTCGAATATACTGCTTTATAAAACATGCATTTTACTCCTGGGGCCAAATATATTGCGTTGTAAAACATACATTTTATTGTGTAGCGCAAACATATTGCTTTGTGTAAAATAGATTTTGCTTTGTGCCCCAGAGTCATTGCTGTATGCTCCAGTGTAATTGCCTTTAGCGGTTAATTCTGTGAGTTAAATTTGAAGAAGCGTTAATGTCATGTCATTGAGGTCAATGCCACTGCTGAGACCACCAACACTTCTTATATAATAGCGTCAGAGACACTTTATCAAAATCCGATATTAAAGCACCGGACATGCCAATCTACGAGGGTGAGTTAATAAGTAAGTCACAAATGGCTATAGAAATATAACTAAATATGATAACAACTTGAAACAGGTTTATTTGTATACATACATTGTCCCTTTATTTTTCAACATAATTTCCACCAACATTGATGCACTTATCTCATTTTATTAATCCCCCCAAAACCAGCTGCATAGAACTGCGTGGTTTGTTTTAATTTACCTGCCATCCCACAGAACTGTGTGACTTACTTATTGACTCGCCCGGGTACCATTTTCTACCAAGCTATACACCGCTTCACGGGAAAAACATTTGTCAGCTTAAACACTGAAAACCCACCTTGACGAGAGACATTTCGGGAGTGACGCCGAAGTTGAATGTGAAGTGAAAACGTAGTTTAGAAATCAGAGCACGCAGTTCTATGCCAACAGTTTGGGAGGACTGATACAACGATGGGATAAGTGCATCAATGTTGGCGGAAAGTATGTTTAGAAATAAAGGGACAATGTGTGTATAAAAATTAACTGGTTTCAAGTTGTTATCATAGTTAGTTATTGACTGGTGCACTGAAATGAGTGCTGTCATCCACCCGGAAAAGGCGGCTGTTTTGTGGTGCTCTCTGGACAACATCATTGTGAGAGATGATGCCCCAAGCCCCACGATAGATGGCAGAAGCGTCAACAGAGAGAACAAACTTAAGTATCTGGGAATCACATTTAACAGGAGCCTGTCCTTCAAGGATCATGTGGAAACGGTTGTGACAAGATCTCAAAAGGGACTCAATGCATTTGAAACTATGGCTGCAATAGACACAGAGCAGAGAATGCTTTTCACACTATACCAGCACTTGATCCTCTCAGTGATTGATTATGGACTAGGACTGCTCACTGTCTCAAAGAGTCAGCTGGTGAAATTAGAGCGCATACAGAATGAAGCTATGCGGGTCATTCTGAGATGCACCAGAGACACTCCAGTAGTGTGTATGCGTTACATCCTTGGTCTGCCTACTGTTGCTCGTAGGCACAAGGTGATGCAAGCGAAGGCATACCTCAGAGTAGCTGCAGACACAGATCACCCGTTGCATGAGGCGCTGGACGTAATTAAGGGTCAAAGACTGATAAGAGGGAAATCATGGATGGCTCAGGCGGAGTATACAATCAGACAGGTGTGCATCTTGTAGAACATTATGCGAGGAGAGGAGTGGGTCAGAGTGCCAGCGGAGCAGTCAGACTTGTGCAGAGTTATAATCACATTGAGCCGGGAGTGCAGGGAGTGGCCAGCAGGGGCCACGGAAGTGGAAATTCAGCAACTAATTCAGGATAATTCTCGCCCGGGTGATGTGATTATCTACACGGATGGTTCGGTGTTGAGAGGTAGGAGAAGTGCCTGGGGAATTTTAGCAAAAGCTACTGGTCGACGTGTGGTGCAGGAGAGCCTGGCGAATGATGACACAACATCTAGCTTAGGAATGGAGGTGGAGGCGGTCAGAGCAGCTTTCCGCTGGATAGAGAACACGATACATACACACATTGTAATTGTAACTGACTCAGAAAGCATGCTGAATAGGGTGATGACAGGCAGGCTTCGTGCAGAGTGGCTTGCTTCGCTTCGGAGGTCACGGGTAGCAAGCATCACCTGGATTTTTTCTCCGGGGCATGCCGGTGTGCTGTGGAATGAACAGGCGGACAGATTGGCTGGCTCGACAAAACTTGGTGGAGTATTGATGCATGACAAGACAGACGTGGTTGCGGCCTTGTGGGAGCACGTGTACACCTCGGAGGAGCAAATGGATCACCATTGTCTTGTAAGAATGAGGCAGCGAGGTGTGACGAGGGGATCTGGCCGACGCTCGACGCTCAGAGGAAAGGCGAGACGAACATATAATCAGATTGCTACTGGAACTATTAGTGTTGGAACTCTTCGCTGGCTGCTGAGGATTGGGACGGAGCGCTTATGGGAATGTCCCGAATGCTGTGATGTCGGTTCCTAAATCAATCAATCAATCATTTAGCTATTGTTCTACATCCTATTTGTGACTTCCTTATTAATTTACCCGTCGTATATATGTAGGCCAGTTGATAATGCAAGCTCTGCTTCGTCGTTTGTAGCAATTATTTCTGCAATTGTCGGCAAGAATCCCTGAGTTCTAGCCCTGTGTAGGCAAGAAATGTGTTTCTCGTGCAGCAGGTGATCATCATAAGAAAGTATCATGTTGTCCTTGCTTATAAGCGGTGTTGTCCCTGGAGGTGCAATAGACAATCATCTACAGAGAGTATCATGTCTTCTTTGATTATCTGCGGTGTTGTCCCTGGGCGTGCAACGGGCATTCATCAATAGAGAGTATCATGACTTCCTTGCTTATCAGCGGTGTTGTCCCTGGATGTGCAATAGACAAACGTCTTTAGAGAGGAGCATGTTTTTCTTGCTTATAAGCGGTGTTGTCCCTTAATGTGCAATAGATGATCATCTATAAAGAGTATCATGGCTTCCATGCTCATCAGCGGCGTTGTTCCTGGAGGTGCCATAGGCAATCGTCTATAGAGATAGCATGGCTTCTTTGCTTTTCTGCAGTGTTGTCCCTGGATGTGCAATATCAATCAATCATGTGCTATGCCGGTAATCGTGGGCGGTCATGACTCGCCATTTCACTCGATCACCAGAGTCGTGGATCCCTGTCTCGTCCATGTCATGTGGCCAAGCCATCCAGATATTTTCCTCTCGGGCTTCCTCTTGGTCTGTTCCCTTCGATCTTGCCAGTTGTCAATAAGTTCTCCAGTCCATTTCTTCTCATAACATGTCCAAAAAATTTTGACTGTCTACGTCTAATTTCTCTAATCAATCTACGATTTTCATTTGTCTCCTGTAGTACTTGGTCATTGGTGTTTCTATCTGCCCATGGTATTCTTTGCATTTTCCTCAGAAACCACATTTCTGCAGCCATCAGATGTTTTTTTCAGCTTGACTGCACATTGTCCAAATTTCACATTCATACAAAAGAACAGGCTCTATGTATCCCCTCAACACTCTTTTTCTCGTTTCAATTGACATCTTTTTATTGGTCAGAATGTTTTTCATCTTGCTAAAGGCTACTTTCGCCATGGCGATTCTTGTTCTAATCTCTTCAAGGCATCTCACATCAGATGTTATGACTGTTCCCAGATAATTGTACCGATTCACTTGTTGAAGAATATTCTCATTTACTTGCATATTACATAGTGGTACTTCGTTCTTCCTAGTGACGACCATAACCTGTGTCTTCTTACAATTTAATTCTAACCCCAGTTGCTCACTGTGGACAACAACCGCGTCTACTAATTGTTGCAGATCCTGTGCATTGTCTGCAATCAATACTGTATCATCTGCATATCTAATGTTATTTATGTTTCGTCCTCCAATGCTGATTCCATTTATGTCTTCTACATTTCTGAAAATATTTTCACTGTATAGGGAAAAAAGATCTGGAGACATTACACATCCCTGCCTAACACCTCTCTTAATAGGTTGATACTGTCCCATTTCATTATCAATCCTTATGGTAGCTTGTTGTTTCCAATATATGTTTTTTATGTGTAATGTCTTTTCCATCAATTTGTAGATCTGCAAGCATATCCACCATGTTGATATGTCTAACTCTATCAAAAGCCTTTGTGTAGTCAATAAAGCAAAGATATATATCCTTGTTTACTTCTATAGCACGTTCAACAACTGTTCGCAGCATATACACAGTATTTACTGTACCCTTTCCTTCTACAAACCCACATTGTTCTTCCCCTATTTCAGGTTGTATTTTCTTCCTCACTCTTTGCATGATAATTTGTAACAAGATCTTTGTGATGTGACTCATTATACTAATTGTTCTATGTTGATCACATTCCAAGGTTCCTGATTTCTTTGGGATTGCAGTAAATACAGAATTGCATAATTCAGAATGTATATCTCCAGTATCATATAATGTGTTCAGCAGTCTGGTGACTTGCTCTAGTCCAAATTCTTCTAAAGCTTTCATCATTTCTGTTGTGATGGTATCTGCACCGGGGGCCTTGCCAGCTTTCATATGCTCAAGAACATTATGAACCTCCATCTTTAAAATTGGTGGTCATTCATTTTTAAATATAATATCATACTGTTCCTCTCTGTTATCATTATAAAGGTTTTTCACATAATCTGTCCATACATGTAGAATCTGATCTTTTTCTATTATGATTTTGCCATCTTTAGTTTTTAGACAGCCTGTTGATGTACTTGTTCTTTTATTAGTAAGTTCCTGAATTCTTTTGTGCACTAATTTGGTATTTTGACTGTTGTGTTGTTTTTCAATTTCTAAGCACTTTTCCTCAAGCCATGATTCTTTTGCCTTCCTACATAATATTCTGACTGGTCTGTGAATTTCTTCATATGTGGCAGGATTATTTTTGTTGAGTCTTCTTGTTTCCATTAGGTGTAAAGTTTCTTCAGTCATCCATTTCTTACGACCCACCTTCTTTAATTTTGGAATAGTTGTTTCTGCAGCCAAACTGATTGAATTCTTTAACATTTCCCATTGATCATTCACATCCTGGAATAATATCTCTAGATCAGACAATATATCAAATCTGTTATGTACTTCTATGTTGAATTTGTTTTGTATTTCCTTGTCATTACTCAATGTACACAAATCATATTTAGTGTTTCCTGTTATACTAACTAACACTTGACTTTCTTCAGCTTTATCCTCAATGTTCCTGTAAGTAGTATGTGGTCACTATAACAATCAGCACTGGGAACTGTTTTTGCTACTGTTAGTGCGTTTCTAAATCTTCTGCTAATCAGAATGTAGTCAATCTGGTTTCTGATCCTGCTATCAGGACTCCTCCATGTCCATAATCTTCTAGGGTGTTGCTTAAACCAGGTGTTTCCTACAATCATTTCCTTTTCTTTAGCCCACTCTACGAGTCTGTATCCTCTTTCATTTCTCTCTCCTAAACCATAGTTTCCTACTGTGTATCTATCACCTTGATTTCCTACTTTTGCATTGAAGTCTCCTATTATGATGTTTATTTCTGAATTTTTACATTTCTTTAAGGCAGACTCTATGTCATTATATAATTCCTCTACACTATCTTCACTGGACTCTCCTGTTGGGGCATATACTTGAATAACATTTATGCTAAAAGGTCTGCCACTCAATTTAACTAGTAGAACTCTGTCCGACACGGCCCAATATCCTTGAACAGATTTTGATGTTTTCCGGTCCAAAATTATTGCCACTCCCCTGTGTCGATCCTCACCTCCAGAATAAATAATCTTAAAATCTGTATCTATCTTGATGCCCGCTCCTGTCCATCTCGTTTCGCACATCCCTAAAATATTAATTTTTTCTCTTTGTATTTCTTGTTTTATGTTCTCTAATTTCCGTCGTCGTTTAACGTCCTAACGTTCCAAGTTGCTAATTTTAATGTCTCTGTCCTTGTCTTGCGATGATCAGTCTTTAAGCGAATCATAATGTACTAGGCACTTTCAAAGAGGCAGTTTGCCGTTGCTTTCCTCTATGGCAGTGACCATACTGGCCGGATGACCGTTGCAACCATTGTCTCTCGAAAGAGATCCTCTGCCTGCCGTCTCGAAACTCGAGACCATGACCAACAAATATCTGTCGGCTGCCCTCAAAATTTCATCCACCACCTGTGCAATAAGCGATCATCTAATCAGAGTGTCATGGCATCCTTGATTATCCGCAGTTCTGTCCCTGGAGGTGCAACAGGCAATCATCTATATAGAGTATCTTAGATTTCAATAAGTGTAAGTGAGAGCAGCCTTGCTGAATCTTCGGGAGATGCACAATCTATAGAGAGTATCATGTCAACCTTCCTTATCCGAGGAGTTGTCAATGGAGGTCAAACAATGTACCGTTTTGTTTCCACTTACATCGGCATGGCCGGGACAGTAGAAGAACGTAATCTCCTCAAGGTATGACGATTCTATGCGGGACAGTCATTCGTGTTAGAGATGTGTATGCTGTTTTAATTCAAACCTAAATTTATATTTGTTCATTGTATTGAGACTGAGTAGCGAAGTTGTATACACTGTTAATGGAATAGTCCATTCGTGTGTATGCTTAAATAGGAAATAAATGATTACAAATGACTGAAATCACATAATATGCTCTTTAGTACTGAGATGCGAAACAGCACAATATCCAAGTCCATAAAGCTAACATGTTATCTAGAATCTAGACAATCATGTCTATGAGAGTCCGTTACAGAATTAGATCAAGGATCAACAGTATCTTCATTACTACAAGCACATTGAAAACGTTGAATTAGTATATGTGTAGAAAATACAAGGGATGGACAACACATGCATTCATTATGTGCCATGTCGATTAGTGCAGGTGGTCATGTTACGCCATCTCACACGATCACACGTGTCGTGGATCAGCTCCATGTTCATGTCACGACCATGTTTCGTGGCCAAACCATCCACATATTTACTTCTTTGTCTTTCCTTTGTTCTTTTGCACTGAATCTTGCCAGTTGTCAACATACTCTTTAGTTTATTTTATTATGCTAAGAAAATTTGGAATTATATAATCCGTTTGATGTGATTCAAATATGTAACAGGCATATAAATTTCTTTACTAATATATACGATGGAGGTCCAAGTGAAAATCCTACAAGTATGATAGAAATTACAATAATAAAGGCATTGTCCAGTAACCTGTCAATATTGTTGTACAGGATGGAAAGAGCGTTAAGCACGTGACATCAAGGGACAGACGATTACAGT
>JACEFZ010005729.1:1085000-1187999 GCA_014155875.1 Cepaea nemoralis
TTTGGTTGGGGGATGGGTGGGTAGAGGATTTGTGGGTGGGTAGAGGATGTGTGGGTGGGTAGAGGATATGTGGGTGGGTAAGTGTCTGTAGGTTAGGAGATGGTGGGGGATGTTTGTAGGTGTGGGCTCGGGATCTGTGAGTGGGTTGGGGGAAATGGGAGATTATGTGGGTGGGTGCGGAAGTTGTGTATGGGTAGGTGCGGGATATGTGAGTTGACGGGGAGATGTGTGTGTGCGTGGGGGATGTGTGGATGAGGAATGTGTGTTTGGATGGGAGGTTGGAGGTGTGTTGGTGGAGGAGGATATGTGGATGAGTGATTGTTGGTGGGTAATGGGATGGGTAGAGGATATGTGAGTCGGTGGGGAGATGTGTGTAGGTGAGTGGATGTGTGTGGGTGCGGGATGTGTGGGTTGGGGAATGTATGTGTGCTTGGGGTGTGGGTGGATGGGATGTGTGGTGGGTGAGAGGTGTGTGTGGGTGGGGGTTGTGTAGGTGTAGGGATGTGGTGGATGGGTGGGGGAATGTATGCGTGTGTGGGTTATGTGTGTGGTTGGGTGGGGGAGTTGGAGTTATAGGGGGATGTGTTGGGGGGTGGTGGATGTGTCTCATAACATAGTGATATGCATTGTTTATGTTTACAAAATTTATGTGACAATGTTTTTTCCTATGCACTGTTGATGAAAGAAAGACGAGTGATTGGAAGGGCCGAATGTAAGACGGGCCTGCGTGCCCTAATTTGTTACCCTTTGAAAATAAATTCTGTTCGTTCGTTCGTTCGTTCGTTCCTTCTTCTTCTTCTTCTTCTTCTTCTTCTTCTTCTTCTTCTTCTTCTTCTTCTTCTTCTTCTTCTTCTTCTTCTTCTTCTTCTTCTTCTTCTTCTTCTTCTTCTTCTTTTCTTCTTCTATCAACATAACTTATGATGACAACTGTAATCATGGAAGAATTGGAACGAACGAACGAACGAACGAACTTTATTTTCGAAGGGTAACAAATTGGGCACGCAGGCCCGTCTTACATTCGGCCCTTCCAATCACTCATCTTTCGTTCATCAGTGCATAGCGCATTCACGTAGGAAAAAAACATTGTCAAATGAACGTTGTAAGCATAAACAATGCATGATACCATGTTATGAGACAAATCTCCCACCAAACCACCCATCCAATATCCATCTGCGTGTCCCCCACGCACACATCCACCACCCAACTACACACATACCCACAGGCACATACATGCCCCCATTCATCCACACATTCCCCAACCCACATATCCCACACTCACCCCCCCCCCACATACACCATCTCCCCACACACACACACATCACCCACACACCACCCCCACACACCTCTCCCACCCACACACAGACCCAGGCACACATGCATGCAACCACCCATCCATACCCATCCACACATCCCCCCCATCTTCACACATCTCCCCACCCACATGCGTACCTCCTTCACCCATCCCATAACATACCAACACTCACTCACCCACATATCCTCCATCACCCACCCACACACCCACAACCACTAAGCCAAACACACATCACGCAACCACATATCCAACATCCACACACACACAAACATATTCCCGCCAACTCACATATCCTGCACTTACCCACACACAAAACATGCACCCAACCACACATCCCCCACTTACACACATATCACCCACTCACACAATCTTCCCCACCCACACATCCCGCACCCACACACACATCCCCTTCCACCCCTAACCTACACACACTCACCCTCCCACACATCCTCCACCACCCATTCGCCAACCACCCGCCCCCCTCCGAACTCCAATCCCCAATTACAATCCCTTAACTAGACATCTCACCACACACACCACACACACACACACACACACACACACACCACACACACACATCTCCTCACCCATACACACATCCTCACCCATCAACACATTTCTCATACAAAAACACACATCAACCACCCACACACTCGCACCCCACCACACACATATACTCCACCCACACACATCCGCCTTCCCACCCACACACACACACATCCCCCACCCATACACTCATCTCTAACACACATCCACCCACTCACGTACTCATCCATCAACCACTCATACCCACATATCACCCACCCACCCATCAACACATGCATCTCCCATCTACCCTCCCACAAAGACACACACCAACCACCCAGCCAAACACACATTCCCCCATCCTCACATAATCCTTCATCGACCCCCCCCCCCCCCCCATCCCACTGGAACACGCAATTAGAGCCCTCATTAAGGAGAAATCGCATGGATACATAAACAAATCAACAGTTACCAATTTTCATGTTATTGTGTACTTTCAGAACAGATGATAGACACGTGTGAGTTGTGACTGCCGCTTTAAGAAAATGGTAACTATGCGTATTGAATGATACACTAGATGTATGAAGTGTTGTAAATTATACACAAGGTGTATGGTGTGTTGTACATGATACATATAATTTAGGATTAGACGTAAATGATACACACGATTTAGAGTGAGTTGTAAATGATACACTAGAGTTAGGATGTGTTGTATATCCTCTTCTTCTTTCGTTCGCCTGAAACATGTCTACAACTGCAATGTCGTCTCTTGTATGAATCTAACAGTCTTTTTAGATCACTCAGCGGTCCATAGAGTTTATCTTCCACTGTTGTCTCTCTAGGCCAGAAGGTTCGCCTGGATATGTTGTAGTTTGGGCAATCCTGGAGTATGTGCTCTGCTGTCTGCGACGCCAAACCACATGTGCACATGGCTGAGTCACCAATCTTGAATTTTGTATACAAGTGGTTGCGTAATCTATTGTGTATATAATACACAAGGTTAGGACTTTTGTAAACGGTGCACTAGACTTCGGACGTGTTGTAACTGATACACAAACTTTTGTGCATGCTGTAAATGATTCACTATATTTATGACATGTTGTAAATGATACACAAGAATTATTGCGTCTTGCAAATGATACCCACTAACCTGTGGCCATGTTGTAAATTATACAGTAGCCTTAGGACGTGTTGTAAATGTTACACACGATTTAGGGCGTGTTTTACTCGATCCACTAGCCTTGAGGCGTGTTGTAAATGATCAGTATTGTCATTAGTTCTCTATGCAGAGAACATTTGCAAGGTATGCGAATTCAATCTTCGTGACGTGACTATTCAACTCTTTCCGGAAATGTCATCTCGCATTATGTTCCCATCATGCAATAGTCCCTGTAACACATGTGTAATCTGGTCAGCCTGTTAGACAACCAAATATACATTATTTGCCAATTATTAGATTTTTAAAGAAAATAATCAGGCCGTCTTGGCGTAATCTTAAGTGCGCTTTCTTGTCAACCTGTGATTAGAATGCAATTCCCCTGCAGTTGCAGAATGAAGCCTTCAGACTAGTTCGACTATGACATTGAATGAGACTCGGAAATTAGCATTGGACATATTCAGAAATGTTTGGGAAATTTTCTGACAAAATGATTTTGAATGTCTGCAATGAGAAGGCGACGGCCAACGGAACTGGTCAATTCACCTTATTGTAGCGTTGCCTTGTATATGTGTCGACCTGACAGTTCACACTCCTACAACAAATTTTGTTTTCGGTGATACGATTATGTCCTGTGAAGGAAATGTTTAAAAAAACAGTATTCTGAGATATGTAGTCACCACTGCGTTCAATGCAAATCCTGCATCGCCGATAAAGTGCTTCCATTCCTGTAGCACTAAATTATCTTGGTCTCGTGTGTAGCCACTCATGCACCATCAGCTGTACCTCTTCATTGGACCGAAAAGTCTTTCCTCCCAATTACTCTTTGAGTTGTCCAGACAGATGGAAATCACTTGGGGTTAGGTCTGGCGAGCACGGGGGATGTGGGACACACTGAATGTGGATGTCACTGATAAAACAATAACAATGGATAACAGAACGCTGCTCCTCTTTGTGTCAAATGTATGTGTGTGTGGGGGGATCTTTAACTGTAATTACGTCACCGTGTTCGTTTACACCGTGATATCAAGTGCTCAACACCTTTGATATCCTTAACAACAATATTGACAGGTTACAAGACTATAGGTATGGTTATTTAATTTATATCACACTTTTAAGGTTTTAATTTGAAGCCCCCTCGTGACCGTGATATCAAGTGCTTAACCCCTTTGATATCCTTAACAACAATATTGACAGGTTACAAGACTATGGTATGGTTATTTAATTTATATCACACTTTTAAGGTATAACCTGCAGCAGTTTTGTTATTGCAAGTTGTATACTCCCTGAAGAATATACGATAGCGCAGTGGCTAGTGCGTTTGTCTGCCATCCCGATGCGTGATCTTGCTAAGACATCAACAGCAGGTGAAAAATGCTGGTGTTAACTGCAAGGTACTGTAAAGTATATGCGGAAACAAATAATATAGTGAATCTTGGAATGTAAACGAATACTTTGAGTAGAACTTGGAAGTAACGGAGATGTGGATACTGAGACGAATGGTGCGAATTTCGTGGACTGCGGGAGTAACTAACAACGACTGTCTGACAGAGGCTAATGAAACTAGACCATTCTATATTTAACGATGCGAATGAGACAAACAGCTTTCTTTGATCACGTGATGAGAAGAGAGTCTTTGAAGAACACCGTGACAACTGGAAAGATCAAGGGGCGAACAAGAGAAGTCATGAAAGATGGACTGAGAAGGTAGCATGGAGGAATATCATCAGAAAACTAGATCCAGAACACCAAAGACCACGATCTATGGAGAGACATGTACGCCTACCCCAGCTGGCTGGGCACTTGATGACAATGATAAGAAAATTATGTGAAAAGTAAAGATAACCAGTGGGATACTGATTAACTGCCGATTAACTGGCACCTGGCCGTCCACAAGAAAAGATAAGGAGACGCATCGACGTAAATTCTTGTTTGGTTGTTTTTAATCCCCCTCCTCCTTCCTCCCCCTCCCCATAGATTATATACCCTCGACTAACCTACGCAGAGATGGTTGGATTTCGAATCTGTTTACAATAGGATAGGGAAACCAGTCCCCGCCAAACCCTCTCAGCTGACTTTTACGACATGCATGATAGATTAAAAAACACATTTTGAATGAGTTGTTGGGTTGAGCTGAGTTAAGAACCAACATCACTGCACTCAGGACATTTCCATACGTGCTCAGTCTCCTCGTTCAACAGCCAGCGAAGAGTCATATTACTAATCGTTCCCACCGCTATCTGATTAAAAGTTCTCCTGGTCTTCCCTCTCAATTTTGAGATTCTTCCAGAACCCCTGCCGATCCCCCGCAATCTCATTCTTTCCACATATGGGTTCTCAGTCTGTTCCTCCGCCTTCTCCACCTGGTCCCTCAAGCGCACGACCACCTCCCCCTTGTCCATAGGCAAGATACCAGCAAGAGGTGCATGCCCTGCTAGCCTATCGGCCTGTTCATTCCCCCGTACTATTTTGACTAAGAGGCTCTAAGTATCAGTTGAAATGAAAACACACACAGTATGGCAGTTTAAAGTGCGATTACTTTCTGCTTCTCTTATAGGCGCCTATAACACATGGTTATAAAGTAGTTATATGCCATTGCTCTTTGTGTCACTATAATGACCTGACTAGTCTGTTATAGGGAAATGGAAGAGTTACGTTTTGCATATACCGTAGTAGTTACTTAACGTTGTTTCACATACGGCGCTGCGTGTTTGATTTAGACACGGTATGTCATTCCATTTATATCCCACCACATGCATTTGGTCATACATTACTCGCCTTGTAAAATAAAACCAGATTATTTGTAACACATAAATGAACACAAAAAAGGACCTTATTGTATTCGTATTAACTATTAGAATCATGGAGAGCAGCGTATGGAGAGCTATATTCCCAGTCTTGCACCTTTTAAATTGCGTCCATACAAAGGTTACGTATTTCATACTGTATTTTACAAACAATAAACCATCTCTCAAATGCACCGAGGTCATGGCAATTAGGCCTTAGCGATGGTTGTAAAACAAGTTGGTTAATCGATAGTCGCGGTTCCAACTTCACTGCAAAGGGTCACCCCATAATGCACCGTTCTTGTGACTGTGAATATCACACATAATGCTCCTCACTGCCCCATGTGAAAAGTTGAACAGAAAGAAGTCTCGACAAACCAATACCATGCACAGGCATGTATACATACAGCCGCAGACCGAATGCCGACATAACAGTCAGCCATGAAAATTGCATTTCATCAAGTATGGAGGTCTTCATTGTACTCTCTGCATTTCTTAAAGGTGGATCTTATTTTGGAGACACGGCCGCTGTTTCCTCTGCCCTGATTAAAACATGCTTGTACTTCTTGTAATTAATATTCTATTTTACTCTCAGCCCTCTCAATGATAATTCGCAAACATGATTTTGCTAGCATGACTTATTAGTGCCAAGGTTCGAAAATTAGTGCAGTTTTAATTTTCCTTTCTTATGTTGGAGGAGCCAGTCTCTCTGGCAGGGTCTCACAGCGCGCGAGAATTGGAAGCGGTTCGACCCGCGCTGGTGACTTGCGGGTTAATTAGCCGGCCGCTCGGAAAGCAATGGTGTCACGAGATGCTGGAGACTAGAGGTCATCGACCGGATGAGTAAGGACAGTGACAGTTGTTGGGAAAGTTATTGACCTTTGGATCATGACAACAAGCGAGCACTTCACTCTTGAGGTGAATACAAGTCATTGACTCCAAGATCAAAAGAGATATCGCGTGTTTGTTGGAGGACGGACGACGGAATACGACGATGTCCAACACTTTGAACACCGATGACTCGCGATAAAGTATTTCACTAACCTTTGAAGTGGGAAACGAAGATTCGTGATCACGCCGTATCACAGCCTTTTGTAGTAACGGAGACGAATATCTGTGGTCGGAAGAAACGAGTAGATAATCATTGATGTCCCGAAATGACCGTGCATCAAAGGAGAAATTCGGTTGTTATTGAAAAAAGATGAAGAGGACAGGGGGGAAATTGGTGGAATAGGCCCATATAGTCGTACAGAGCCAGAGTATTAATAGGCTGGATATTCTAGTTGAATTTAATGTGCTACTTGGCTTCCACGAGAGAAGTGGTGATTTATTCTTGAGTGATTATGGAAAGGGAGTTACGATGTTTCAAGTTGGATGAAACCGACGAGCATTTTGTACTTATGTGCATAAGTATTCCCGATTCAGCCGAGGATAGTTATAAGGTAGTTGTGGTGTAGAGTCTAAATCTATCATAGTGTATTTGAGTGTGAGACCGTAATATTGATCGTCGGTCGAATGTAGCTGAAAAGTAACGTAGTGGATTGTGTAAAGTATCAGTGCACTCGATAGAATAAGTACTATGATAATATAGGATAAGTCGATGATAAGGAGATTCTAGTATAGATGGTTACTGGGATTTCTGAGCTTTCTTATGACATTTACTTCTTTACCTAGTCTTAAGTTATATGTATAACTCCTATGTCTTATGTCAGAGGTCATTTCTCTGAATATATATGAGTAATAACTGATAACGGCCATAAGCCTACTCTCACCTCTAATGAGTTTGAGTTAAGGTTGATAGCACCTGATATTGTCTTTTCGACAGGTTCCCATGAACAAAGAAATAGCAACACTCCTGAAAAGAAAGAATGGACTCTTAATCTGGTACAGTGATAAATATCGGCCAGATTGAAGTCTGATATCATACATACAGGTCAGCATGTTCTACAATTTACGGATACCTATACGGCATTCTGACTAAGAGACCTACAGAAGAATAAATTCAACTCCACATAGAACGAAGTAGCAATAAGGTTCACAGGACCATAAGATAAATACAAACAAACTGTAATACCAGAACTTTTCCTATGGGGAATAGAACATTCTTGAACTTTCATACAAACAGTGTGTCAGTGGAATATATACGCAGGGTTGTGATTAGTCCTACATCCATAGACACTAATTTATTAACTATATATGATGATTAAACATTCCCTGGATTTAAAAAAAAAACATTCATAATATTGGATATTTCACCAGGAAAGACATGATCTACTAACAATACGTGGTGGTGAACAAACTGTTTAATTTTAACGTTGTCAAGGATATTGTGAATTCATCAACATCATTCAGAGAGACACTATACTGGGTGAGAGTAAACAAGTTCTATGCTGTGGTGACAGTCTATGCCGTTGTGTGATGAGCA
This sequence comes from Cepaea nemoralis, assembly GCA_014155875.1. Lineage (NCBI taxonomy): Eukaryota > Metazoa > Mollusca > Gastropoda > Stylommatophora > Helicidae > Cepaea > Cepaea nemoralis. The sequence continues at coordinate 1,093,205 of JACEFZ010005729.1, forward strand.
CAGTGAGATGAATCTTGGACTGTCAATCTTATCTCACCTACAAGATAAAACACACCAACAACGTCTTTACATACACTCTATACACACCCATGACACTTTTTATTCACTAAATATGTTAGTATTTATTGGAGGACAATGTTGTGTGGGTATGTTCTGAAGGAAAGTGAAGAGGGGTATGGCTTAGAGATACTAGAGAGAGAAAATTGGAACGGGATGTGTGTAGACAAAGGTCTGGCAAAAGACCCAACATTGGAAAAAGGGAAGTTGAAGTGTGCTTGTTGATTCTACTGTCCCCCCCCCCCCCCAGAGACGACACGTGACAAATGGCAAACTACTGAACGTAATCTTGCCAAGAGATCAACAATCAGCTGGAAGATGCTGATGTTGACAGCGATGTCCTGTAAAGGATATGCGAATTAAGGGGGGAAAAAAGGTTGGAGGAAGTAGATTATTATCTCCCATGCGCTGGGCCAAATAGAGCTATTCCATGTCTTCACACAACTTCTGGTAGATACGGACGCTGGCTTCTAATCATATTTGGGTTAGTTCCGCTTGTATAAGGGGGCTTCAACTGAAAACCTCAAATATTGTGGGGGGGGGGGGGAATTTTTTTCGTTTAGAAAGCAGTGACAAGCTATTGAACGTAAACATGCCAAGAACTTATAAACAGCCAAAAAATTATTAGGCTGACTGCTACGTCATGTAACATATATGCAACTAACTAACTTAGTATTATAGCATCTCTTATTATTTCCGCCTGGTGGCTCGTGCTTACCAAAATTTCACTATACGGTATTGTTTTGGGTACGAGTACTAGAACGCCACTGTTGTGGCCTTCACGGCCAAGACGTATTGTCTGATATTCCCTTAACAGAAATGTTTGTAGTGAATCTATTCTAAAACGTACAGAACAATTGTATCATTTTTCGATGCAGTCACCACTGCGTTCATTGCAAGTCCTCCAGCGCCGATAATATGCTTTGATTCCTGTAGAAAAAAAATTGTTTTCGTCTCGTGTATAACCACTCTGGGTCCATTACTCGGTGTGTCTGATAGAGGTCATTCCGCTGGGAAGCTTCCTGCTCCACTCATACACTTGCTAGATGACAGGTATGCATCGCGATACTGGACGTTCTTTCGCCTATTAATTTCTATTGGATTCACCCCTACACTGATAACCAAAAAAAAAAATATGCTTATGTTGCTTATGTTTTATACACATCAAAAGTGGGGCGGCCATCTGTAAACTTTCCTTATAACGTAAACGTGTTTTGTTTGTCTGTGCCATGATGACACGTATTTAACACTCTTGACATCCTTTAATAACAATATTGACAGATTACGAGACAATGGCATGGTTACTGTAATTTATATCACACCTTTAAGGCTTTCATTATAAGCTCCCTCATATATTTAGTATTTGTCTTGCATGTTTATTGATACAATTAATCAAAGATAAATATGTTTTTTCATGTCCTTAATCTTGCTGTAAGATGTATTCGGTAACAGTTTTAATGTTGTCTCCAATCCAAGAAAATATCATCTTCTTTGTATGTTGTTTAGCGCTTGCCTCTTCTCTGTAACACCCAACGGTTCTCTTTATCTCTTTTTCTGCCTAGATTATTCTTTGCATCCTGCTGACACATCTAATAAACACACTTCTCCATCCATCTATCATGTGCCATGCCGGTAAGCTTGGGCGGTCATGTTCTGCCATCTCACTCGATCACCAGAGTCGTGGATCAGCTCCGTGTTTCTGTCTCGACCATGCCACAAGGCCAAGCCATCCAGGTACTTGCTTCTAGGTCTTCCCCTTCTACACTTGTTTAATATCTGTTGTTTCAGAGACACATTTCACAGCTGCGTAGCTCTTCTACCTTGCGGTGTTGGGTTGAAGCATAAACAGTGGAAGAGTTCCCGTTTATGGTGTTCATGTATTGAGATTCCCATAGACTCTGCTATTCCCTGTCCATCGTTTACGAGGTCGGCCTCTTCTACTGATTCCATTGGGTCTGTAAGTCATTGCTCGTGTGGTATATTATTAATATGACAGAACTATTTAAATTGCTGCTTTATAATTAAATATAAAACTGACTCACCAAACCCGACACCCCACATTGTACCAACGACATAGGGCGGAGGAGCGCAATTGGGATGGTACAAGCTTTAGACAACCTAAAGATAAAGTGCCATTTCAGGGCATACCAGGCCTTAAACCTTGGTTGGCAGCTGGTCTAGGATCGACAGGCGGACAGTTAAAGCATTGCTTTGCTGTTCCGACAGCTTCTGCAGCTTGTCTTGTTCCAGATGTGTAGGTGTTACCTTTCCTCTGGCGTAAAGTAGGCAGGCCAAGACAGGGATCATGCTCCACGGGCAACACATCGTCTCTGAAGACGGTAAGGTGCCACTCATTGAACATCCAGACAGACAGATAATCGTGGAGGTAGTTAACACGCTAAGTAGGTAATTAAATAGATAAGTGTGTGGGTAGATAAATGGGGGGGGGGGGGGGTTAATGTATAGCAGGAACCATGTTAGTCGGTACATAGGTATTTAGGTACACAGCTAGGTAGTTAGATAGCTTCGAAGGGAGACAAGTAGATAGATGGGAAGGTAGAAAAGAAGACAGGCGGGTATCTAGAGTATATTCATAAACATTATTTTTTACCGTTTCTATAATTATCAGTCTGTCCCGGGCTCCAGTAGGTAAATGGGCCAATAGACGGGACTTTTGCCTTAATTCACCCCAAACAAACGGAATCCCAGGGAATGACATCACATCCAGGGGTTCATTGTATTGCGCCGTAGTACGGTGTGCAATTTTATCGGTGTGCAACAGTTGCACTCGGCGACATCCCCCAAATGTAACTGGCAGAATGAAATGCTTGTCAACTCTTGAGACCAGCAGTATACGTAAAGAATGATGATGATCTGTCTGTACGGGAGACGCGAGCCTTGCAGCCATGTGCTTTGAAGACATGGTGAATGTCCTGGGCATCTCCATCTGTCCTGACGCTCAGTCAGCGATAGCACCATGATGACATGATTATGAGAACAGCGTCTAGCAGAATGTCAGATGCCATGATGCTGCTGCAGAAAAGGCAACGCTACTCTGCTCGTCGTTGATAGCTGCTGCTGCTGCCAGTTCCAGAAAACCAATGATGACACACACACACACACACACACACACACACGCACACACACACACACACTCACACAGAAACGGTTGCCAAAGCCACAGAAACACTGTGTGAGGAAAATTAAAAGCATTGACACGAACTGTACCCGAGCACAGAGGAGATCACCGTCAATGCTAAATATAGCTGGTGAATCTAAATACAGAGGAAGTTATCAACATGACCAGACTATGCATGGAAGATACTTATAATATAGTAACATATAAAGGCAGGAAATCAGACCCTTTCCAAATAACATCTGGCTTGAAACAGGGTGATGCACTGTCGCCGCTACTCTTCAATCTGGCTCTAGAGAAAGTTGTAAGGAAGGTAAAGGAGGATTGTGATATTGGAGGAACATCTAAGCTGCTTGGTTATGCAGATGCTATAGATATTATAGGGGAAAATGAACAAAAGACATTGGAAATATTGACTCACGTGAAGGAAAATGCCCAACAGATGAGGCTGGCTATCAACCAAGATACGACAGAATATATGGTAATTTCAAGAGAAGGAATGGCTAAAAACTCTGGCCACATACAAATAGATAGTATGACCATTAAAAGAACGGAAACATGCAAATACCTGGGTACAATCTTCAACTGCTCCAACATCATAAGGGAAGAAATACAAACTAGAATCAATTCTGGAAATAGGATATACTATGCACTACAATGGATTGTTGTATGGATGTATGTAACGGATGGAGACGGATTGCATCTGCAGCAAAGAACCTCAATGGCTCGGAACGCTGAAGAAGAAGAAGATGCACTACAACATCTACTAAAATCAAATGCGCTATCTCGTAACACCAAAATCACAATATACACAACACTGATCAGACCAGTTGTGCTGTATGGCTCTGAAACCTGGAGTACAACGAAAGGAGACGAAGCCTTGTTACAAACCTTTGAGAACAAAGTTTTAAGACGCATCTTTGGACCCATTAGGGATTCACAAAGTGGAGAGTGGAAAAGAAGAAGTAACAAAGACATTTATGATCTGTTTAAGTCCCCGCTAATCACTGGTATCATGAAGGCTAATAGACTACAATGGCTGGGGCATATAGAAAGAATGGAAGACAATAGGGAAACAAAACTCGCTTACACTCAGGAAATAAATGACCGTAGACCCCGAGGTAGACCAAGAAGACGGTGGAGAAATAATATATATACAGACCTACAAGAACTTGGAATCAACGACTGGCAAGAGAAGGTCAACCAGAGAGACGAATGGCGACGGATTGTATCTGCAGCAAAGAACCTCAATGGCTCGGATTGCTGAAGAAGAAGAAGAAGAAGAAGAAGAAGAAGAAGGAAGAAGAAGAAGAAGAAGAAGAAGAAGAAGAAGAAGAAGAAGAAGAAGAACAAGAACAAGAACAAGAACAACAAGAACAACAAGAAGAACAAGAACAAGAAGAAAAAGAAGAACGAGAACGAGAAGAAGAAGAAGAAGAAGAAGAAGAAGAAGAAGAAGAAGAAGAAGAAGAAGAAGAAGAAGAAGAAGAAGAAGAACAAGAACAAGAACAAGAACAAGAAGAACAAGAAGAAGACGACGTTTTTTTGGGGTAAATTAAGGCAAAAGTACCCTAATAGCTTCCCCGTTTGAGATCCATCGTCAGCTTCCTTCACGAAATTGGTCAGTACCGCCTAAACAGGTGTCGTTATCTAAATGTTAAACAAACTTACGTTGATTAAACACGAAACTTATCAGAGCACAAAGTAAATAGACAGTGAGGGACCATGTACACAACTACGGGCTCAGTGGCATGTGACGCTAAACACATATTTATATAAGCAAGTAACAGCTGCAGCCGGGTATAAGTATAACAATAGGAGATAAAAACAGTTTCGTGTGGCTCCTGCGAAAAGATGAGAGATAGTAAACATCACGCTTGTCCATGGGACATATTTTTCTGTCCCATACCATCCCATCCCATGGTGAGTATGCCTGTTCCATCCCATCCCTTTCCCATGAGATTCCCATGGGAATAACATTCCCATGGCCAAGCCTGGTAAACACAGTCAGTGTACGTACCTTGCATCGAAATCCAGAATGGTGAACATAAACAACAGGGGTAATACAACAAAAATAAAGTAACAAATAAAAATAAATATACTACCACACAACAAAGACGTTACCATTATAATAATCTTCATCTGAAATGGAACAACACACACGTATGTGAAGAAAAAACATGAAATTAGAAAATATAACAATATTAACACACAAACCCTTCGTTGTTAGGACGGCGGCGCAGAGGTTCAGTTCAGTATTGTGAAAGATGACAAATGCCAACGTGTGAAGCCGAAGGTGTGCAAACAGTTAGACATGGACATATATCTGAAGGAAACCTTTGACAAAGACTGGAATGAAAGTCTGTTGAAGAAACTGAGAAACTGTAACGTCAATGGAAGAATGTACACATGGGTGAAAGCATACTTGCACAACAGAAGAGCCCTAGTACAGATAGACGGTCTCAAGAGCAAGAAAGTACTATTGCGTCACGGTGTTCCCCTGGGCGGAGTCCTGCCCCCAACACCTTTTCTAATCTTCATCAATGATCTTGTTGTTAATCTACCGAATGGAATTAAAGCGGCAATGTACGCTGATGACCTGGTTTTGTGGAGTGCAAATGAACATGCATCAGTGGCCTCCATATTGCTACAGGGAGCTGTAGATACATTTGTTGCATGGGCGGATAAAGGGTGTGTCAGCATAAACACAGACAAGTGCAGCACCACTCTATTTACCCTTTCTCCGAAACAAAAGGCAGGGATCATTCAGATAAATGGAACATCCCCTAAGAGAAGTTAAGGAACCAACATACCTTGGTGTAACATTCGACGACAGGCTGACATGGAGAAAACACATCAAAACAGCAGTAGCAAAAGCCAGAAGGAAAACAGCCATCCTGAGAAAGCTAAGTGGAACCACTTGGGGAGCCAGTGGGAAAATACTTAGCAAAGTTTATCAACAGAGCATACGACCACACTTGGAATGCGGGTCAACTGCGTGGTGTTCAGCATCAAAAACCACATTACAGGAGCTGAACAAGGTGCAAAAACAAGCTCTTAGAGTCATCACAGGAGGGATGAGATCAACCCCTAAAGTAGAAATGGAGAAAATGGAGAGGACACAAGCTCTAAGAACGCAGAGATACAAAAACACTAATACTAGCAGAAAAGTGCCTCAGCTTGCTAGGCCACCCTATGAAGAACCGATTTGAAAACTTAGCTATGGGGCGGTTGAAAAGAAGTAGTTTCATCCACCAGGACAAACAACTTTGCAGAGAAACCATCGATCTTCCCAAAGTTGGTATCCCCCTGACAACTATTCCAGAGCGAACCCCGTGGAAAGATAAACATAGACTATCGCTACAAATCCAGACAAAAGTGAGAGGAATATTTGACAAGGAAGAACAGAACAGTGTACAGCGCAGAACAGCCACTCTCAGCTTCCTACGAATACCCACATGATTTCTGAATCCGAGTCTACATAGATGGGTCAGCACAAAATGTTGTTCGAAATGGAGGAGCGGGAGTGTGCATAGAATACCCAACTAATACTAGAGACACGGCCAGAGTTCCAACAGGAAAGTACTGCCATAACTATGATGCTAAAATTGAGGCAATCAAAATAACCACAGAGAAATTACAAAATACCAGCCATGGTATACAACCTGTGGTGATATTGACAGATGCAAAATCCGTAATAGAGGCGCTCCTGTCTGGGAAATTGTCAGTTCTAAGGACACTACTTTCTGAACATAGCAATCAGCGTAATGTTATTATACAGTGGATACCATCCCACTGTGGAGTCCCCGGAAACGACAGAGCTGATCGATTGGCTAAGGAAGGAGCAAAAGAAGAACAACCTGATGTGCCTATTACATACCACCAAAAGAAAAGAATGATCAAATCAGCCAGAAGGCCACCAAACCTTACTCAAGACGGCTACCACGTTATGGACAGACCAGAACAGGTAATAGATTACGCAACCACATGTATACAAAATTCAAGATTGGTGACTCAGCCATGTGCACATGTGGTTTGGCGTCGCAGACAGCAGAGCACATACTCCAGGATTGCCCAAACTACAACATATCCAGGCGAACAATCTGGCCTAGAGAGACAACAGTGGAAGATAAACTCTATGGACCGCTGAATGAACTAAAAAAGACTGTTAGATTCATACAAGAGACAACATTGCTGTTATAAACATATTTTAGGCGAACGAAAGAAAAAGACGAAGAAGTATACATGATTCTGACAGACGTGTTCTGACAGACGTGTTCTGACATGCGTGTTCTGACATACGTGCCAGAGGGAGTGCGTAAACTCCGGAGTGGATCTGAGTTGAGTTAAGTCAAGAACCGACAGCACAGCATGCGTGACATCTCCATACGTGATCCATTCTCATCTTTAACAAACAGCGAAGAATCAAAATACTGACGGTACAAGTAACAATCTATAGTATGTCCACATTTGTTTGCCGCAATATAAACATGAATATCTCAGTAGCCAACAGAGGGAAAATTATGAAATTTAGTATATAACCTTATCATTATGTCCACCCAAAAAATAAAATTTGTTCTGGAGATTTTACAGCAGATTTTAAAGTTTGTTTATATGAGATATATAATTTACGGGTCTGACATGAAATTAATAATTTTAAATGTATTACAGCGTGGGCAGACAATCAGGGCTCAATTTTGAATATTGTACGTGTTTTCACAGGATTGGCCTTGTGCCATACCCCCGCGTTGTTCAAACTAAGACTGTTCAGAGGTGTCTCAAAATGTGGGTTATTTCATGAAACCAGATTAATATGTTTTTAATGTTTTTTCTTTTTTTTTAAATCTTATCACTTATCGCTAACATTCAAATGTGTGAATATTTTTCAATGGGCTTTAATGCAAAATTGTACACTTCAAAGAATTGCTATGAAGTTGTACACATATTTTGGTCAAGAAGCTGTTCGCAAGAAACTGTTTTATACTATTACAAATTCCGAATAAAGAACAATGCATGCATTGGGCTTGAGTAAACGGGCATTTTGACAAAGGGTGCAAGAATCTGGAATTAAACCACCACGCAATAACCAAACGATAGGTAGAAAGATTATTGTAGACAGTTTTGACAAAGATGTCATAAGGCGAGGTATTATAAAAATGCTTTAAAAAGTCACTTGACATACGACAGGGTCGACTTCATTGCACCGGGTTCTATCCCATATGGTTCGGTCTCTTTCCGCAGCGCGGAAAGCATCGCACAAAGCACGAACTCCGCAGCTCTAGCGACGACCCACAGAAGTCTCCGAAAATTTAACTCGTGAACTGGAATCGAACCCACGACGTTTGGAGCCCGAGTCAAAAGGCTTGACCACTTCGCCACAGAGACTCCTAAAATTATAAAAATTTTGGATTTTATATCCAGGATTATCCAGCATTATAAAAATGCTGGATGCCAAAGAAACAGTGACTGTAAGAAAACTTAGGGTTTGGTTCAGAAAGAACAATAACATAGAGCTATCCAAAACAACTTTGTGGAAAATTATAAGGACATTATCTTCACTATTTGAAAGTACAAGGGCGGTAGAAATAATCTTTGCGAGCAACCGCATTTACGAGCCATGAGAAGCAGATACCTACGTGAAATAAAGGAAATGCGCAAAGAAAATTATGGCATAGTGTGTTTGGATGAAACGTGGATCAATGCGTACCACACAAGTGATAAGGAATGGCAACCAGTGGATGGACAGATAAAGCGATATGTGCCCAGTAGTATAGGACAGCTTTTGGTCATGGCCCATGCTGGTAATACGCATAATGGCTTGCAACAGAATGCTGGGCTCGTGTTCGTATCAAAGCATACAGACAATAGGGATTATCATAATAAGATTAATGGTAATGTATTTAGAGATTGGCTCGAGAATACTATATAATAATATCTGTCTGTCTGTCTGTCTGTCTGTCTGTCTGTCTGTCTGTCTGTCTGTCTGTCTGTCGGTCGGTCGGTCGGTCGGTCTGTCTGTCTGTCTGTCTGTCTGTCTGTCTGTCTGTCTGTCTGTCTGTCTGTCTGTCTGTCTGTCTGTCTGTCTGTCTGTCACGAAGACTCACAGCGGGTCTGTCACCCATGTGTACGTGTGAACAAACTACACAGACAGCTGAACAGATCCTTAAAAATGGAAACATGATGACTAAATTGCGGTATCATTTCTGGTCACTCCATACGCACATTAACGCACAGCTATTTGGAAGCTTTCACGAGCTCAATATAAAAAGCTAAATGAATGCTAGTAACATGAATACTTGTGTACAATTATTAACCAGCAGCTGAAGAAACAAGAAGGAAATGAAAAATAAGGTAAGAAATATATTCCTTCTACTTTCCTGTCAATTTACACAGTATTTACCCCATACCTCTGTACATTCTCTGTCTTTACTAATATTACACATTGCACCCCTCTCGGGAATTTCCGTGGTGAAGTGGTCAAGCCGTCTGACTCGGGCTCCGAGGGTTGTATGTTTGATTCCTTCACTTCACGAGTGCATTTTTTCGGAGACTCCAGGGGGTCGTCGCTGGAGATACGGAGTTCGTGCTTTGTGCCACGATTTCCGCCCTGCGGAAAGAGATTGAGCCATATAGCATAAAAACCCGGTGCAATGCTACTTTAAGCTACTTTTTTATTGCACCCACTCCCATACGAACCTGGCTACGCCTTGTACTTGTGTCTTTACCAGAAATAACGTGGTTTACTGTAAGACTAGTTTGTTAGCGTGAATTCACTATATTTCCCGCAAAACATCAAAGAAATGTTGCCGCTTTCAATTATTTAAGTTGCTTTTGGACCTATCAAAGACATATTCCTTGGGTGGGGGTAAATATATTCATAACGATGCAACAGACAGTTTTCAAAATAATTGATCGTGAATAAAGGCAAACAAATGTGGACATACTATAACTATGTGCCCATCTTGCCTTTGCTCGAAAATCTGAGTGTAGGCCAGATTATCTTGTCATTGATTGCCGCAACATTTTCGCCATGCAGCGATGGTGTATTTGTTCTTTAACACTACACAAACGATCCCAAAGTCATCTGGCCTCATCTGCATTATATTGCATCAATACACCATAAATTGGTGCATACCAACCCAATTTATCCGTTTGGTCGTTTCCCAACACATCAGCATGCACTGGGCAATAGATCAAACGGAAGATCCTTACCTATAATTTTTTAGATTTAATTTTGTAGCATGCCACTCTCAGCGAAGTGTACCTCTGTTCACCCATCTCAGTGTGTTATGTGAGACCGTTACGATTACGACATATGTTTGCTGTTTGTCTTCTACCCAGCGGAACCCCGCAGTGACTGTCTCTACATCCATTCTCAGGTTAGATTTGTGGTTGTGAAATTTCTGATGTCTCAGCTGCGCTGCAGCATTCAGAATAGAGAATAACGCGTTTCCATATTCAAGGGTACTCGACGTGGACCGCACTTATATTTGTTTAACGTAACATAACACCGCCCCACCCCCCCCCCTCCCACCCCATTCTCTTTGGAAATTGGCAAATGGTCACTAACATGTTCCCGAACATTCGCGGAACCCGTCAGCTAACACCTGCTAGTTGACACCAGCAAGCTGAAGAAAGCCTGACCAGAAACCATCCCAGAAGATGTTGGTGTCATGTTGGCTGCGTAGGAGGAAATTTAAATACAGTTATTTTAATTAGGTAAATGTAGGGTGGACGGATTGAGCTGCAGCCACATTTGTTAAATTTTAGACTCAGTTACGAATCCCTAACTTCTAGCCCTGTGTAGGCAAGAAATGTGTTTCTCGTGCAGCAGGTGATTATCTTAAAAAAGTATCATGGTTTCTTGCTTATAAGAGATGTTGTCCTTGGAGGTGCAAAGACAAACATCTATAGAGAGTATCATGTCTTCCTTGCTTATCAGCGGTGTTGTCCCTAGACGTGCAATAGACAACCATCTACAGAGAGTAGCATGTTTTTCTTGCTTATAAGCGGTGTTGTCCCTGAGGGTGCAATAGACGATCATCTATTGAGAGTATCATGGCTTCCATGCTTATCAGCGGTGTTATCTCTGGAGGTACAAAGGACAATCATCTATAGAGAGTAGCATGGCTTCTTTGCTTTTCTGCAATGTTGTTCATGGATGTGCAATAAGCGATCATCTAATGAGAGTGTCGTGTCTTCCTTGCTTATCCGCTGTGTTGTCCCTGGAGGTGCAACAGGCAATTATCTATAGAGAGTATCTCAGATTTCCATAAGTAAAAGTGAGAGCAGCCTTGCTGAATCTTCGTCATCAATATTGTCGGAGGCATAGAGATGTCCAATCTATAGAGAGTATCATGTCATCCTTGCATATCTGCGAAGTTATCACTGGAGGTTAAACAATGGACTGTTTTATTTCCACGTACATCGGCATGGCCGGGAGAGTAGAAGAACGCAATCTCCTATAGATATGACGATTCTCTGCGGGACAGTCTTTCATGTTAGAGATGTGTATGTTGTTTATATTTGTTTATTGTATTGCGACTGAGTAGCGAAGTTGTATACACCTTTAATGGAATAGTCCATTCGTGTGTATGCTTAAACCGGAAATAAATGATTGCAAATGACTAATAGAATTAATGCCACATAATATGCTATTTAGTACTGAGATGCGAAACAGCACAATGTCCAAGTCCATAAAGCTAACATGTTTTCTAGACAATCATGTCTATGAGAGTTCGTTATAGAATTAAATCAAGGATCAACAGCATCTTCATTACTACAAGAACACTGAAAACGTTGAATTAGTATATGTGTTGAAATTACAAGGGATGGACAACACATTCATTCATTATGTGCTATGCCGATTAGGTGTAGACAGTAGGTGGTCATGTTTCGCCATCTCACACGATCACACGTGTCGTGAATCAGACCCATGTTCTTGTCACGACCATGTTACGTGGCTAAGCCATCCAAATATTTACTTCTTTCTCTTTCCTTTGTTTTAATGCCCTGAATCTTGCCAGTTGTCAACAAGTTCTTTAGTTTATTTCGTTAGTGCTAAGAATATTTGCAATTATATAATCCGTTTGATGTTATTCAAATATGTAACAGGCATATACACTACTTTACTAATATATACGATGGAGGTCCAAGTGAAAATCCTACAAGTATGATAGAAATTACAATAATGATGGCATTGTCCAGTAACCTGTCAATATTGTTGTAAAGGATGGAAAGAGCGTTACGCACGTGGCATCAAGGGGCAGACGATTACCGTGACGTCATTAGGAAATCTTAATGATGGCTGTGCAACTTTTGACATACACCAGCCGGTTGTTTTTTAAACATCAGTGAAAGGGTGAAACATATACAAATGCACCGGCAAATATAGGTCAATTATCGTGATGCATGCCTGTTAGTCCAGCAATTGTATGCGTGGAGCAGGAAGTGTCAAAACGGTTGACTTCTGCAACAGACTTTTCGGTCCGATGAAGAGGTACAGTAGGTGGCGCATGAGTGGTAACACAAGCGACCAAAAGAATTTATCGGTAATTAAGTATATATTCATACACACACGCACACGCATACACACACACACATACATACACACATACAAACACGCACACACACACACACACACACACACACACAAACGCGCGCACGCGCAAAACAGTTAAGGTTTTCAATTGAAACCCTTTTGTTTAAAGGGTGTTCTTTTCGGATTCCACATACAATCCAAAATAAGCTTCCACGTAAATTATATTATGTTGCAGTATAATAGATGTTAACATAAAACAAAAGTAAAAAAGATACAAGTATGTGTACACTGACTGAGGCCCAATGGGTACAATGTGGATTATTAATATTGTATGGTCTTGGTACTCAATGTGTGATTTGGTAATTATCAATCAATCAATCATGTACCATGCCGGAAAGCGTGGGCTGTCATGACTCGCTATTTCACTCGATCACCAGAGTCGTGGATCAGCTCAGTGTTCCTGTCTCGACCATGCCATGTGGACAAGCCATCCAGATATTTACTTCTCGATCTTCCCCTTGGTAGCTTCCCTTCAATCTTGCCAGTTGTCATCAAGTTCTCTTATTCATTTCTTCTCATAGCATGCCCACATCATTTTGACTGTCTACGTCTAATTTCTCTAATCAATTTACGATTTTCATTTGTCTCCTGTAGTACTTGGTCATTGGTTTTTCTGTATGTCTGTGGTATTCTTTGCATTCTCCTCAGAAACCAGATTTCTGCAGCCATAAGATACTTTTCAGCTTGACTGCTCATTGCCCAAGTTTCACATCCATACAAAAGAACAGGCTCTACGGTAAATATCATACCGACATTTTTAGTTCCCATGATATTTCCTGATATCCATTTTAGGCTAAATCCAAATGGTAGCCAAGGTTAACTTTTACAAAATCTCAGCCACGAGAGGATGTGATGTGTGCCATATTGTCGTCAGATAAGAGCGCTAGTCACTGCTCTATACGGACTCTCAGCTACGCGGTGTGGTCATTTTCTCTATATTGTTCACAAACAACCACACTATTATCAAACATTCTGATTAGACTACATTCTTCTTCTTCTTCTTCTTCTTCTTCTTCTTCTTCTTCTTCTTCTTCTTCTTCTTCTTCTTCTTCTTCTTCTTCTTCTTCTTCTTCTTCTTCTTCTTCTTCTTCTTCTTCTTCTTCTTCTTCTTCTTCTTCTTCTTCTTCTTCTTCTTCTTCTTCTTCTTCTTCTTCTTCTTCTTCTTCTTCTTCTTCTTCTTCTTCTTCTTCTTCTTCTTCTTCTTCTTCTTCTTCTTCTTCGTCTTCTTCTTCTTCTTCTTCTTCTTCTTCTTCTTCTTCTTCTTCTTCTTCTTCTTCTTCTTCTTCTTCTTCTTCTTCTTCTTCTTCTTCTTCTTCTTCTTCTTCTTCTTCTTCTTCTTCTTCTTCTTCTTCTTCTTCTTCTTCTTCTTCTTCATCATCATCATCATCATCATCATCATCATCACAACCACCACCATCATCATCATCACAACCATCATCATCATCATCATCATCACCTCCACCACCACCACCACCACCAATACCACCACCACCACCACCAATACCACCACCACCAATACCACCACCACCACCACCAATACCACCAATACCACCACCACCACCACCACCACCACCACCAGCACATCTTCTTCTTCTTCTTCTTTTATGGGAGGGGTGTGTTTGTGAATGAGGGATGTGTTGGTGGGTGGGGATATGTGTGAGTCATGTGTGTATGGGTGGGGAGATGTGTGTGTGGGTGGGATGTATTTGTATATGGGTAAGGGTGTGTGGTTAAGGGATGTGTGGCTGGGGGATGGCTGGGTGGGTAGAGTAAGGGAGGGTGGGTGATTGTATATGGGTAAGGGTGTGTGGTTAAGGGATGTGTGGTTAATCGATGTTTGATTGTCGGATTGGTGGATGGATGATGGGTGGGTCGGTAGAAGATATGTGGGTGGGTTAGTGTGTGTAGGTTAGGAGATGGTGGGGGATGTTTGTATGGGTGGACTCGGGATCTGTGAGTGGGCTGGGGGAGATGGGAGATTATATGGGTGGGTGTGGAATTTGTGTGTGTGTACGTGAGGGATATGTGATATGGCGGGGAGATGTGTGTGTGTGCGTGGGGGATGTGTAGTTGAGGGATGTGTGTTTGGCTGGGTGGTTGGAGGTGTATGGGTGGGGGAGGATATGTGGGTGGGTGATTGTTGGTGGGTAATAGGACGGGTGGAGGATATGTGAGTGAGTGGGGAGATGTGTGTGGGTGGGGGATGTGTGGGTTGGGGAATGTATGTGTGCTTGAGGTGTGGGTGGATGTGATGTGTGGTTGGTGGGAGTGTGTGTGGGTGGAGAGATGTGTAGGTGTGGGGATGTGGTGGATGGGTGGGGGCATGTATGAGTGCCTGGAGGGTGTGTGTGTGGTTGGGTGATGGATGTGTGGGTGAATGGGCGATGTGTGGTGGATGTATCTCATAACATGGTAATATGCATTGTTTATGTTTACAAAATTCATTTGACAATTTTTTTCCTATGCACTATTGATGAACGAAAGATGAGTGATTCGAAGGACCCAATGTAAGACAGGCCTGCGTGCCCAATATTTTACCCTTTGAAAATAAAGTCTGTTCGTTCGTTCCTTCATTCGTTTCTTCTTCTTCTTCTTCTTCTTCTTCTTCTTCTTCTTCTTCTTCTTCTTCTTCTTCTTCTTCTTCTTCTTCTTCTTCTTCTTCTTCTTCTTCTTCTTCTTATTATTATTATTATTATTATTATTATTTTCAGTACGTATAAGTGCAAAGAAAGCAGCAGTTACCTTTAGCTTGCTGATATCCCCATAGAGTTATGCATTGATTTCTGAAAGACCGACATTCACACCACTGTGAAAATCAACGCAATCAGCTCCCAAACCGCCTTCGAATAACTTCGACTCCGGTAATTCGGGATTGTGAATCTTCGTTCACTACACATGTTACAGACGCTGTCTTTTCGATATATTAACTCTCGAGCGGATTTCTGGTTGATAATCAAGTACAGTCAATGCATGAGAACAGAATGAAACCAGACGTAGTGGCGTTTAAGAAAGTCAGTACCGTATTTCCCCGAAAACAAGACGTACACCTTTAATAAGCCATGACAAGATTTTTCATGATGCTTTTAATATAAGACCTACCCCTAAAGTAAGCCCTAGTTAAGATGGTCAGCCAGAGTAAGAGACTTGTTGCCGATGGCCAGTCGGAGTACATACGCCACTGGATAATGGACGGATGTGGTTCATAATTCAATAAGTCATTCGTGAGAATATGGCATGACGGAATTTGACTAAATTTAAAATGGTGTACATAAATAAATGTAGATTGCTGTATCGAAAAAAAAAAAAAAATTATAGGACTATATAATTATAGGAATAATTATATTATATTATATAAAAAATATAGGACACCCCCCGAAAATAAGCCCTAGTTCATTTAGTTTAGCTACAAGACCCGGTGTTATTTTTGGGAAACACAGGTGGCCCACAAATGGTTAAGAAATACTATGTTCAAAAGCTGTAAAGAACTATTTTACACTAATTTTGGGTATTGTTTTGGCATGTCACGAGAAGGGGAAAAGCTTGTTATAACAATAGGACAGCCGTTAGGGGCGAAACGGTTTGGGGGAGACCAAGAGTGATGTCTGATATCACAGCATAAAGGACCATATGTGTCAGAAATGATTGGTAGTACACGAGACAGAAGGCTGTGGACAGGACCACCTTCTCCACACGGCGACATGTGCAAGGGTGATACCTCAACAGATAAATAACTAGCTAAAGAGGGTCAGTAGTGGAGTTAATATAAACACATAGAAGAGATCGTTTGAGTTGAGCAGGATAGTACTTTTCACCTTTATGAGCAGATTATGACGATCACAAGTATCATAATAATGATATTGATGATGACAGTGATGATACTTATAATGATGATGGTGATCTTATTGATACTAAGAAACGCTGGATGACGTACTCCAATAGGAGTAATATTACAGTTTTTATTGCATGTGTAAATATGTTATTTCAGCTCTTATCTCTGTAGGGAATTCAAAGGCAAAATTCCGATAAAAAATGTAAGACAGTAGCGGCATCAATTTGCATGTAACTTCCACTATAACTTTCTTCTCACGGGATTTCATAATGGCAATATTTACATGCGAAATAAATTAAAATATAAACTACTTGTTTTCGTTGGATCAGTTTATTAACAAATTTTTACAGTAACAGAACGGTCTAAGTGTTGCGAATTCCAAGCAATCAGCTTGTCCTCTGTAAAGATTGAGCCTACCTATTTCAGTTCCTACGCTCAATTCTGATACGCTATTGTTTTCATATACGCTGGCCTCAAACAAAGCCTTTCCCGGGTTAACTTCAAATTTTACTTTGTATACAATAGTTCCCAGTTTCCCGTTGGAATTATCGTCGTTGAGCGAAATCTTCAGGACGCGAATAACTTGCTGTAGTGTATAAAGAGCGCACACATTCTTGTCTGTCTTTGAATTCAGTGCTTTGAGAACAAGCTCAGCCAAGACTTCTGATAACCTCGATTTAATATTGATTTCCTCAAGACCTCTGTAACCACACAAGCAAAAATCTGATGGGATTAGCGCATCCTTGCATGTCCTGTCCCAGGGGATCTTGTCAAAGAGACTGATCCCGTGTTTGAGAGGAGGAAGGGGAGGTGGCATGCTGCTTCTGAAGTAAAGAAGATCTAAGAGAGTTGCATGCGTATCAAAATGTGACGTCAGACGTTTGGTGTTTCTCTTTAAATTTGCAGCCACGTCCGGGTATTTCTTCAGAAACCAGTCTGGAAATGTCAGGATGGTGTAGGGTGTCTTGCTTTCAACATGCCCGTTGATAGAATTTCTGAGCCTCCCCCACCTTACGCCGTGGTCTGAAAATGATATTAGCACAGATCTATTTAGGTGACCCTTGTCACTCCACGACTTGTAATAACGTAGTATATGCTCATCAAACATCTTAGCATCATTCGGATGATCGTGTGTTGGTTTGCTTATCATAGCCACAGCAAAAACAGGTTTATTTTGAAATGCGTCCAAAAAAGAACTTAAGTAATCCAAATGAAAATTCATTTCCACCTGGTTGCCTGTACAGTAGTAATTTTTCTTAAACATATCCTTGTCTTTAATTATGGCCAAAGTTAACGGGCGGATATTATATCTTGCAAATTGATTCAGAAAACCTTTCTTAGTAGTAATGAAAAGCACCACATTGAGGCCAGTCTTCCGTGTAAAGAGTGAGGTAGCCAGCATTTTCAAAGGTTCGCCACGCCATGTCAAAAGTATCCATGTGGCTTTTAGCACTCCACCATTTCCTGACTTCGCTATAAGAGTGACCTGTAAATAGGGGCAGAAAATTTGGGAATGTGTTCTCTCCCATCTGAGAATGCAATATTAGGTCAAATGACTTCAATGTGTTCATTAAATACGAATATGTTTTATTGCAGCTTCTGAGAAACTGATTTCTTGTTAATGTGTCCATGCCAATCATAATTACGTTTAACGTTTCTTTCGGAGCTGTCATAACTTCACGCTTCTTGAAATTTAGGGTATCGATCTCGCTAAACTGCTCTTTTGGGGGAATTAAGGAATAATAAGTCTTTGATACGACTTCAGATTTATTGTTTGTACACTCCACTTTGAAAAATTCCGCATCTTTTGGAAGTTCTATCTGGTCAGTGAACGGTTTTGACCATTTGGTAAATTTATAATCATTGTCGTTACTGTCGTGACGATAAATGTTTCTGTATCTACATTCTTTAAAATTATCGTTGGTCAAGTATGTATCAACCTTACTGGTGTTGACCTTCAGTTTTTTACCCGCCTCGATGTAGGTCAGATCGGGCATGAATGTCCCCTCACAGCTGAGTGTCTGTTTGTCCATTCCTGCGATCTTCATAACGCTAGGCTCATATGGGTTTATCTTCGGGAACTCACAGGCTGTTAGCATTTGGTCGGTAGAATTTGTGTTGTAGAGGCGGAACGAGTATTGTGTAGTGTAATGTCTGGTGCCTGGAGTATCTAGCTGTTGATATGTCATACTCAAACATATGTTGACTGAATTTGAAACGAACCACTCCCGGACCTCTTGAGACAGTATTATAGTCGCAGTACACAGCAACAGGAAGGCAAACATCGACCGCACAAACACCAGGCGAACTGAAAAAATTCACATATAATCTTAATTAAATAGAAGAAAACAATTTTATATTTCAGGTGTGGAGAAAATCCCCTCAGTTAGCTTTCTCCTCTTCGCTCCCCACCCCTATCTATTTCTCACCTTTTCTTCTTCTTCTTCTTCTTCTTCTTCTTCTTCTTCTTCTTTCTTCTTCTTCTTCTTCTTCTTCTTCTTCTTCTTCTTCTTTTTCTTCTTCTCAACCTCCTCCTCCTCCTCTTCCTCCTCCTCCTCCTCCTCCTTCTTCTTCTTCTTCTTCTTCTTCTTCTTCTTCTTCTTCTTCTTCTTCTTCTTCTTCTTCTTCTTCTTCTTCTTCTTCTTCTTCTTCTTCTTATTATTATTATTATTATTATTATTCTTTCTCTTCTTCTTAGCAACCATTGAAGTGCGTTGATGTCCGCTTTATAGCCCAGTACCACATTGGCCAACATCTTCCGACTTCGGTGGATGCTTCTTCTTTGGTTTCCTCCACCCATTGTCATCCAGAGCTTGTGGGATCTGCCTGCACGCATATTCGTTTGGGCTTTGTTGCCCTAGTCTTGCAAGATCTTCCACAAGGTAGTGATGGTTTTCAATTCATTGTGATGTTCACGTTTATGGATTTATAGATACAAGAGAAAGTAATTGTGAGTATCTACATATGTGGTTACTCCAGAAGTGAACGATATCAAAAGTTATACTTCGATATCGGCCTAGGCAGTTAAAACTACCATTTAGTATGGGCAATATTTACACCTAGTCTTCCCTACCTGAGCTGCGATAACGTAGTTGCAGGACACTCACCTGCCGGCCAGGAGAACATGGTCTAGATGTGCATCTAGACGGATTGGAATGTCTAATATGACCTGGGTCCATGATACACCCATTCTAAATTGGACAGACTCAACGAGCTGCACACTACGTCATATCGCCGAGTGCCCACAGACAATTTGGAAAATCAACCCAAAAAGTACCTGCCGAAGTCGGATGTACTGAACCAAAGCTTGACAAAACAGTGCAACGCAACACGCTTATTGATGACAGCATATAGAGTCAGCGCACAGCAGGTTAAGGCAACAATTACTGATCATATACCTCGGATGCATAACATACTACACTGGAACGCTGAAGGAGTTCTTGAAAAACAAGCAAATGTAGGTAGAAACGATTAATGCGGCACATATACAAGAGGCACACCTCAACGCCCATTAAAGATTTCTCTTAATGGAATATCAGACACGACGTCTTGACCGTGGAGGCCATACGGGTGGCATTCTAGTACTCGTACGCAAGTCAGTACCGTAGAGTGACATTTCGGTAAGCACGAACCACCAGGCAGAAATAATAAGGTGAGATAGTTAGCTGCATACCTTGTACAGTACATCGCAGTTAACCCAAGCATGTTTTGGTTGTTTATAATTTCTTGGCATGTAACGTGCAGTAGCTTGTCATTGCTTCCTGAACGACGGGCATTCTTAACATTGTATTAAAATCAACACAGGCGGCCTGCTACAAATTCGCCCGTATCTGTTTCCAGCGCGGTATGCGGAATTGCATATTGCGCCCGTCACCCCTTCGTCACAGAATCGTTTACACTAAAGGCATTAGAATTCACAATTATCAACATATACAGCTCATCATCTAAATGTCTAACCCAATCAAGCATGAAAATCTAAAATTGCAACAACATAATCCTCGGAAATGTTAATGATGGGGAATCTAGATATTAAGAATAGCGAAGATGAAATGGGGGGGGGGGGGGGGCGCCTGGGGGTGTATTTAATCAAAATACCAGTTGACAAATCCAGTTTCTACTCAAGAAGACGGTGTATCAGCACCACTCCAGACTGAGCCTTCTGCACAGCTTCATAAAATGTATCGCAGTGGGCTGACCAATTAGGAGATAGTGACCACAGACCTATCAAACCTGTTATGAATAGAGCGTATGGTTCGCAGGAACGAAAGCCGTTACCGTGCTGGAATTGCAAACGAGCTGGTTGGGATAGATATGCCACACTTACAGACAAGTACTGTGAGAACATATAAACAAGACATGGCAACAAGAAAACAATGGTGGAAACTCTAAGCAAAGCAATTCGTCAAGTGACCACTGAATGTATTCCTAGAAGGGTCCAGGAATAATTACACATCATACTGGACTGAAAAACTACAAACTCTGGAGAGCAAGGCCAAGGATGCCAGGAAGACAGCAGATCGGAACAAATCACTAATGAAAACATCTCTCCCACAGCCAGCACATGAAAATACACAAGAACGCTACATCAATCAAGAAGAAACTGTTGCAGAGGTAAAAATTCCGAAAACCCTAACTTAAATAGGGGTGGAGTTGACCTATGAAACTAGTATAAACCATTCTTAAAGAAGGATCCGGTAAGAAACAAGTGAAAATTAAACAAGGAAACATCATATTACAGGGCGGAAAGCTCTAAATACGCTGATGGCGTACAATGCTCGGGTAAATTACATTGATATGAGAAGACAAACGAACATGTCTTCAAAGAAGAACAAACTTGCAATAAAAACACACATACGTAACATATGATGCATAATGTAAACATGGAAGAATTGAGAGCCCTCAATAATTAGAGATCTCGTGGATACATAAACAAATGAAGAGTTAACAATTTTCTTTTGATTATGTATTTGAGAACAGATGATAAACACATGTGGGTTGTGATTGCCGCTGTAAGAAACTGGTAAACAGGCGTAACGTTTTGCCCGTTCCGGGGTAAACACGCACTCGGCCACTCTGCTCAGTAAACGTTTAAATGATACACTGGACATAGGACGTGTTGTAAAGGATACACACGGTTTAGGATGTGTTGTAAATGATACACTAGCCTTAGGACTTGTTGTAAATGATACTTGTTGTAGCTGATACACAAAATGTCGTACATGTATAATGATACACAACATTTATGACATTTTGTAAATCCTACACGCGTCTTCCAAATGATACCCACTAACCTGTGGTCATGTTGTAAATGATACAGTAACCTTACGACGTGTTGTAAATGTTGCACGCGATTTATGGCGTGTTATGCACTATCCACCAGCCTTGGGACGTGTCGTAAATGATCGGTATTGATATTAGTTCCCTATTGAGAGAACATTTGCATGGTATGTGAATTCAATCTTCAGCTGGACATGACTATTCAACTCTTTGCGGAAATGTCATCTCGCATTATGTTCACATCATGCAATAGTCCCTGTGTCACAGGTGTAATCGGGTCAGCCTGTTAGACAATCAAATAAACATTATTTGCCAATTATTAGATTTTTTAGAAAATAATAATGCGCCTTGGCATAGTCTTAAGTGTACTTTCTTGTCAAGACTGTGGTATGAATGCAATCTCCCTGCAGTAGCAGAATGAAGTCTTCCGACTAGGTCTATTATGGAATTGAATAAGACTCGGTTATGAGCATTGGGGATCTTCAAAAATGTCCGGAAAATTTTCTGACAAATGATTTTGAATTGTTTGTAATGAGAAGGCGACGACCAATGGAACTGGTTAATTCACCTTATTGTAACGTGGCCTTGTATATTTGCCGGCCTGACAGTTCACACTCCCACTACAATTTTGTTCTTCCGGTGATACTATTACGTCCTATTGCAACAACAACAACAACAACAAAAATAAAAACTATTCTGATAAGTTTAGTCACCACTGCGTTCAATGCAAATCCTCCATCGCCGATAAAGTGCTTCGATTCCTGTAGAACTAAATTATCTTGGTCTCGTGTGTAGCGGCCCATGCACCATCTTCTGTACCTCTTCATTGAACCGAAAAGTCTTCCTCCCAATGACTCTTTGTGTTGTCCAGACAGGTGGAAATCATTTGGGGTTAGGTCTGGCGATCACGGGGGATGTGGTACACACTGAATGTGGATGTCACTGATACAACCCAAAAAAAAAGGATAACGGAACGCTGCTCCTCTTTTTGTCAAATGTGGGAACCATCTTTAAAGTGTCCTTATAACATCACCGTGTTCGTCTGCACCGTGATGTCATGTGCCTAACACTCTTGACATCCTTAACAACATTATTGACAGGTTACAAGACAATGGATTGGTTATTGCAATTTATATCACACTGTTAAGGTTGTCATTTGAAGCCCCCTCATACAACCTGCAACTATGTCGTTATTGCAAGTTATATACTCGGTGACGAACATACGATAGCGCAGTATCTAGTGCGTCTGTCTGCCATCCCGGTGATTATGTGTTCGCATTCTCTTCGAGGTAAAGATATTTTTGTTGTAACTGGTCTGGGACCCAAGTTAGAACCAATTTAAAATGTGCATACTGTAGTGGCCAGCACCCTGGCGAATAGTTTAGCGACTTTCTCCGTA
Source organism: Cepaea nemoralis (assembly GCA_014155875.1). NCBI lineage: Eukaryota > Metazoa > Mollusca > Gastropoda > Stylommatophora > Helicidae > Cepaea > Cepaea nemoralis. Next base: position 1,116,504 of record JACEFZ010005729.1, read on the forward strand.
ATCCCGTATATCCACGTGGGGAACGCAGCTGCGTGAGATCGCGTCGCGTTGGTTAATTACGAGGGTATGTGAGCCGGTCTCTAAGACAGCAATGGCAAACTACTGAATATGATCTTGCTAAGACATCAACATCAGCTGGAACATGCTCGTGTTGACTGCAATGTACTGTAAAGTATATGCGAAAAAAAAATATTGTAGTGAATCTTGGAATGTACACGAATACATGGAAAAGAACTTGGAAGCAACGGAGATGTGGTTCCTGAGACGAATGTTGCGAATTTATTGGACTACCGGAGTAACTAACAACGACTGTCTGACAGAGGCTAATGAAACTAGAACATTATACAATGGGCTTCTAATAAGTCGTTAGCCTGACCATGAAGGAGTAGGTGGAGAAAGATGACATTTGGCACAGTGCTTATTCCTTCTCAATTTAGCCACCACTTGAATTTATGCATTTTTGCCATCTCTTTGTGACCTTGAAAAGACCTTCTGAATAACACAACTTATTTTTCGAACTAAGCCAGTTATCACAAGCCAGTATTACATCTTCGTCACTGCAAAAACAATTTCCTTTCAGTTTTTTTGTTTTTTGTTTTTAAAGTTTTGGGAAAAGAAAAGACAAATCTGGAGAAATAGGTGGATGTGGAAGAATTTCAATATTCAGATCGTTGGCAGTTTGCAGCAGAAGCTATGCTTATGGGGGGGGGGGGGGGGGGGGGGGGGGGGGGGGGGGGGCTCGTTGTCTTGAAGTAACGGCAGAATTTGCGTACGCGTTATCCCTCGTTATCTGGTCACAACCTTTCTTAGTTTGATAAGGAGATCTGCATAGTACTGCCCATTAACCATGGTAAATATGAAGCATATGATCTTTTGACATCCCTAAAAACAGTCAGCATCAGTTTTCTTGCAGATGTTTGTGCTCTTGGCTTGACATGTGTTGGCGAGCCCGGGGATTTCCACTGTATGCTGGAAATTTTGGATTCTGGGTCGTGATGTTGAATCCAAGTCTCATCTACCGTCACCATGGTCGTCAGCATGTTTTTCGACCGCCACATTTTGAGCCGGGAATAAGTGGACAACTCTGCAGCTGAGCAGAGCAGGGCACTCACTTGTCCTTACAGTCGGAAATGGCTGTCAAAGGCAGAGGTAAAAGACCATCATGTGAATGTGGAAGGCAAGGGGAAACCACTACATTATATTCCCAAGATTTCATGGCGACACACATTTCAGAAATAGTGAACGACATTAATGGCTGTCTTAGGACATCCTCGTCCGGTAGGGACAGTCATGAGCCACAGGTGACACCAGCTACTGATGGCAAAACTAAAACTATAACTAAACTAAATAAATGTACAGTAGGAACATGGAATGTTACGACATTAAATGAGTTAGGAAAGTTAAACAATGTTCTAAGAGAAATGTTAAACATGAAATTTAATATACTAGGCATAAGTGAGATGAGATGGAAGGGATCTGGCAAAATTATAACCGACAAACACACAATAAATTATTCTGGAGGGGACACACATGAAAAATGCGTAGGAATAATATTTGATGAAAAAACAACCAAATCTATGAATGGATACTGGTGTATTTCAGATAGTTATAATGGTCAAAATCAAAGGCAAACCAATAGATATGATTATTATACAAGTATATGCACCAACAACAAGCAGTAGTGAAGAAGAAATACAACACTTTTACAATGAAATAGAAATGGCAATAGCTGGAATGAGTGTATAAGAGAATTATATATAATGGAGAAAGGGAAGAATTAACAGAAGAAAGTAACTTAGAAGGCCCACCTATTCTAAAAGAAGACGCTATGAAACATATGAAGAAAGGAAACACAGCTGGGCCAGATGAAATCATAGTAGAAGAATTAGAAGTATTGGGAGAATTTGGGGTAGATATATTAACCAAAATGCTAAATGATATTTACAACAGTGGATATTTACCGAGCGATATGGTAAAATCTGTATTTATAGCAATACCAAAGAGACCAGGAGCAATTGAATGTGAAGATTTTCGTACAATTAACCTCAAAAACCACGTCACTATGCTTTTACTCTTTGCTTTTATAATTTGAAGAACAAGAAAGAAAATAAAAATGGAAATTAGTGAAGAACAGTATGGTTTTATGGAAGGAAAGGGTACAAACAATGCAATACATATATATTACGAACACTAACAGAAAGGTCAATAGAGAAACAGAGGGACATATATTTATGCTTCATAGATTATACTAAGGCATTTGATAAAGTAAAACATGATGAGCTGATTAAACTGTTGGAAGATATCAACATTGGTGGGAAAGATTTAAGAATAATAAAGAATATATACTTGAACCAAGTAGCAGCAATTAAAATGGGAAATAAAGAGGGTAGTTACGAACAGATAAAGCTAGGAGTACGACAGGGGTGTGTCTTGTCACCCGATCTCTTCTCCCTATATAGCGAAGTAATAATGAGAGAGATCAAAGAGAAGCCAGGAATACTAATCGGAGGATATAATATAAACAATATACGCCATGCAGATGACACAGTATTGGTGGCGGATGATGCAACAGACCTACAACAATTATTGGACATTGTAGTATCAGAGAGTGCACAGAAAGGACTCTCCTTGAATATCAAGAAAACAGTAACAATGGTGATATCAAAGAAAATGGGACACTAAAATGTGACATAGAAATAGAAGGGGAAATTCTCAACCAAGTGGATAATTTTAAATACCTAGGGGTACTTATAACATCAGATGGAAGATGTACAACAGAGATTAAGAGCAGAATAGGGCAGGCAAAAGCCGCATTTCAGAAAATGAAGAGTATCTTATGCAATAAGTCGCTATCAATGAATGTAAGAAAGAGAGTGCTAAAGTGCTTTATAGAACCAGTTTTGCTGTATTGCAGCGAATCTTGGAATGTAAATGAACAAATTAGGAAGAATTTAGAAGCAAAAGAGATGTGGTTTTTAAGACGAATGTTGCTAATTCCTTGGACTGCCAGAGTAGCTAACAACGATTGCCTGAAAGAGGCTAATGAAACTAGAAAACTATATACAACAATAAGAAAGAGACAAACAGCTTTCTTTGGTCATGTGATGAGAAGAGAGGCATTGGAGAACATCGTGATAACTGGAAAGATTGAGGGGAAGAGAGGCAAAGGCAGACCAAGAGAAATGATGCTGGACGGATTGAGACGGTGGCAAGGAGGAATATCATCAGCAAACTAGATCCAGAACACCAAAGACCAAGATCTATGGAGAGACATGCACGCCTTCGCCAGATGGCAGGATACTTGATGATAATGATGAGGAAATTTTGTGAAAAGTAAAGACAACCAGAGGGATACTGATCATCCATCGACTGCCGATTAACTGGCACCTGGCAGCCACAAGAAAAGATAAGGAGACTCATCGGCAGGTCTTCTTGTCTGGTTGTTTTTATCCCCCTCCTCCTTCCTCCCCCTCCCCATAGATTATATACGCTCGACTAACCCAAGCAGAGATGGTTGGATTTTGAATGTTTCCAATAGGATAGGGAAACCAGTCCGCGCCAAACCCCCTCAGCTGACTTTTACTACATACATGGTAGATTAAAACACACATTATTACTAAGATCAGTTAAAATAAAAACACACAGAGATACAGGAGGTATGACAGATTAAAGTGTGATTACTTTCTGTTCTCTTATAGGCGCCTAAAACACATGGTTATAAAGTAGTTATATGCCATTGCTCTTCGTGTGACTATAATGCCCTGATTAGTCTGTTATATGGAAATGGAAGCGCCACATTTTTGCATAGACAGTAGAAGTTACTTAGGCTGTTTCACTTCGGCGCTGCGTGTCTGATTTAGACACGGCTTGTTGTTCTATTTGTATCTCTTCCACATATCTATGGTCATACAATGCTCGCCTTGTAAAATAAAACCAAATTATTAGTAACACAGAAAGGAACATAAAGCACATAACTTATTGTATTCATATTAACTATCAGAATCATAGAGACCAGCGTAATGGGAGCTATATTCCCAAGCTTGCACTTGTTAAATTGCGTCCATACAAAGGTTATATATTGCATACTGTATTTTACAAACAATAAACCATCTTTCAAATGCACCGAGGTCATGGCAATTAGGCCTTAGCGTTGGTTGTAAAACAAGTTGATTAATCGATAGACCTCCCCCGATGGTGTTTCCACATTGTCGTGGTGGGGAAGCTTGAGTTTCTCAATGACCCCGAGATATATGCCGCCGGTAGCGTAGCTACCAGCAGGGCCTCCCAAGCCGGACAGATCAAACGGTGAAGAATAGACAAAGAGAAACACCCTGGTCCTCCAGGTGGGGGTTGAAGCGTGGGGTTAACATCCCCACCTTTGTAAAAAAAACTATTTTGTTACGAATCAGATACATAAGCCTCGAGTTCGGACTTATGTATTTGGACAAAGACCTCGGAACGTTAAAGGACTCTTGAGATTTGGAACATGGAATGTACGGATACTATATCGAGCTGGAGCGACTGAAGAACTAACCCGGGAGCTGGTCGAATATCAAATGGTAATAACAGCAATTCAAGAAATAAGGTGGCCAGGAGAGGGTACTTTAGAGCAAAATGTAATGATTGTAATATACGGCGGAAACACCCAAAATAAACATGAATTAGGAACAGGTGTTGTCATCAAAAATGAGTTATGGGGGAACGTTCTAAACTTTAAAGCTGTTAGTGACAGAATTAGTAAATTACGAATAAAAGGTAAATGGAAAAATATAACGATGATTAATGTACATGCACCTACTGAAGAGAAAGAAGATGACGTTAGAAAAGACTTTTGTAATGATTTGGAAGATGTCATAGAAGAAACCCCCAAACAGAACATACTGATTGTGCTGGGAGACTTCAATGCAAATATAGGTAGAGAGCATACTCATAAAAATGTGGCCGGTATGAAAAGCCTACATACAACTTCAAATGATAATGGATGGAGAGTCATCAACCTGGCAAAAACCAAAGGACTGCAGATTAGCAGTACCAGACTACAAAGAAAGGATATACACAAACAAACTTGGAAATCATGTGACAAGAGAACCTATAATCAAACAGATCACATTTTAATTAACAACAGAAATACATCAAACATACAACAAGTTTGGAAGTTATAGAGGAGCTGAGTGCCACAGCGACAACTTCCTCGTTGGAGCAAAATTTAAAATAAAACTTAAGAGAGCTTTCTATACTAAATTACAAAGATTACACCCAACATAAAACAGAGAAAAACTACAAGAAAGTACAGTCAAAGAGACATTCACAGATGAAATAAAATGTAAACTTGAAACTCTGCAAAACCCTTTGGAGGAAAGTGTTGACCAAACTTGGTTGAACATCAAGAATACAATTCAAACTTCCGCAGAAGAATGCCTCGGTGTGTTAACCACGCATAGAAAGAACAGATGGTTCAATAGAAAATGTGAAGAAGCAGACATTAGGAAAATGAATGCCAGACATTTATGGTTAAATGACATCAACAACATCCAAAAGGAAGAGTAATATAGAAATGAATGTAAAGAGGCTACAAAAATAGTTCGACAGCAGAAGCGAGAATATATGAGTAATATAATCAAAGATATGAAAACTAATCACCAGAAAAACGAATCGAGAAAGTTTTTTTTTTTTTTAAGAACTGAAGTCAATGAAACGAGGACACTAACACAACACATATGGCTTAAAAGACAAAAATTGGAATATGATAAATACCAATGAGGAAATGTGCAACACATGGAAATAATATTTTGTTGAATTACTAAATTGTGAATCCCCAAGTAACACTTTCCCACAGGAAGAGGTTCTAAAGTGTGAATCACAAATTGAAGAACCTGCATTTGAAGAAATCATATATGTAATCACACGACTTAAAAACAATAAGACAACTGGGGCTGATGGAATTGCTGCTGAATTTATAAAGGTAGGTGGCCATGCATTGCATCTAAAGCTATACGAACTAATAATAAAAATCTGGAGGACAGAAGAATTACCCCATGACTGGAACGAGTCATTATTGATACCCATCTTGAAGAAAGGAGACAAGTTCCAATGTGAAAATTATAGAGGAAAATCACTACTGTCCACAGGCTATAAGATACTATCCGCAGTATTACTAAATAGAATAAAACCATATTCAGAAGACATATTAGGTGTCTACAAGGCGGGTTTTAGACAAAACAGATCAACAATAGATCAGATATTTATCTTACGACAAATAGCCGAGAAAAATTGCGAATATAAAAGAGATCTCCATAACATTTTTGTGGATTTTAAAAAGGCTTATGATAGTGTCCATAGGAATAGTCTATTTAAGGCTATGCAGGAATTTGGAATACCAAGGAAGTTAATCAACATGACCAGACTATGCATGGAAGATACTTATAATATAGTAACATATAAAGGCAGGAAATCAGATCCTTTCCAAATAACATCTGGCTTGAAACAGGGTGATGCACTATCGCCGCTATTCTTCAATCTGGCTCTAGAGAAAGTTGTAAGGAAGGTAAAGGAGGAATGTGATATTGGAGGAACATCCAAGCTGCTTGGTTATGCATATGATATAGATATTATAGGGGAAAATGAACAAAAGACATGAGAAATATTGACTCACTTAAAGGAAAAAGCCCAACAGATGGTGCTGGTTATCAACCAAGATAAGACAGAATATATGGTAATTTCAAGAGAAGGACTGGCTAAAAACTCTGGCCACATACAAATAGATAATATGACCATTAAAAGAACGGCAACATACAAATACCTGGGTACAATCTTCAACTGCTCCAAAATCATAAGGGAAGAAATACAAACTAGAATCAATTCTGGAAATAAGATATACTATGCACTACAACATCTACTAAAATCAAATGCGCTATCTCGTAACACCAAAGTCACACTATACAGACCAGTTATGCTGTACGGCTCTGAAACCTGGAGTACAACGAAAGGAGACGAAGCCTTGTTATAAACCTTTGAGAACAAAGTTTAAAAATGCATCTTTAGACCCATTAGGGATACACAAAGTGGAGAGTGGAAAAGAAGAAGTAACAAAGACATTTATGATCTGTTTAAGTCCCCGCTAATCACTGGTATCATGAAGGCTAATAGCCTATAATGGCTGGGGCATATAGAAAGAATGGAAGATAATAGGGAAACAAAACTCGCTTACACTCAGGAAGTAAATGACCGTAGACCCCGAGGTAGACCAAGAAGACGGTGGAGAGATAATATATATAATTTTGGAGACACGGCCGCTGGTTCCCCTGCCCTGACTAAAACATGCTTGTACTTCTTGTAATTAATATTCTTTTTTACTTGCACCCTCTCCATGATAATTCGCAAACATGATTTTGCTAGCATGACTTGTTAGTGCCAAGGTTCGAAACTTAGTGCAGTTTTAAATGTCCTTTCTTAGGTTGGAGGAAGTAGATTATTATCGATTGATCTATTAAAGCGATTGATCTTGAGGACGCATACAACAGAGTACCACTGGATTTTTTAATGTTTCAGCTTCTCGAACTAAACGTAAGTCCATTCCTCCTTAGTTGGATCGCTGCAGCCCTCTTCCAACGGAAAGTAGTTTTTAGATGTGGCAGTTGGACTTCGGAACTAACAACAATATAGCCTGGCCTACTACAGGGATCACCATTATCTCCGGTACTGTTCAACGCCTACACAGTGAGAATCACCAGTGAGCAGATCACTGAACCTGGCAGGACATTGTCATATGCCGATGATGTTTTAGTGTATCGTCAGGGTAAGGATAGAGAGGAGGTTGCTGTGGAACTACAAACCGAACTCAATCGCATAAGTACTTGGTGTGATGAAGCTGGGGCAATGGTCATCCCAACAAAGGCAACAGTGACTTGGTTCTCGTTGAATAATCATATTGTCAACACTCCAACACCAACTGTAATGCTGTGTTCATAGGCGGTGGAAAGAACGCAGGCAATGAATTACCTGGGGATACGGTTTGATCGAAGCCTTGCTTATAATGTGCACATAGACCAGGTGATAACAAAGGCCAAGCGGGGTTTGGCAGCAATGCGGGTGATGGCGGCAGCAAACTGTGAGCAGCGCCATCTATGTCTTCTGTACGAGGGGCTGGTCATGTCTGTTTTAGAGTATGCAATGGCAATCCTGACTCTCAGCCATAAGCAGATAGAAAGGATGGAAAGGATACAGAATGAAGCTATGCGCATTATTCTTGGATGTACAAGAGATACAGCATGCAGGGCGATGCGCTACCTTCTTGATTTTCCAACCATTGAAGAGATTATTATCTCCCATGCTTTAAGCCAAATAGCGCTATTCCATGTCTTCACACGTCTGGAAGATACGGACGCTTGCTTATAATCATGCTTGGGTTAGTTCTGCTTGTACGAGGGGGCTTCAAGTGAAAACCTTAAATACTCTTTATTTATTTTTTCGTTCACAAAAAAACACATACACATAGGTAGGTAGGTAGGTAGATAGGTAAGTAGGTAGGTAGATAGATAGATAGATAGATAGATAGATAGATAGATAGATAGATAGATAGATAGATAGATAGATAGATAGATAGATAGATAGATAGATAGATAGATAGATAGATAGATAGATAGAACGAACGAACGAACGAACAGACTTTATTTTCAAAGGGTAACAAATTGGGCACGCAGGCCCGTCTTACATTCGGCCCTTCCAATCACTCATCTTTCTTTCATCAACAGTGCATAGGAAAAAAACATTGTCACGTGAATTTTGTAGACATAAACAATGCATATTACTATGTTATGAGACACATCCACCACCCACCCACACATCCCCCATTAACTCCAACTCACCCACCCAACCACACACACATACAATACATTCCCCCACCCATCCACCACATCCCTACACCTACACATCTCCCCGCCCACACACACCTCTCATCCACCACACATCCCATCCACCCACACCCCAAGCACACATACATTCAATAACCCACACATCCCCCACCTACACACATCTCCCCACCCACTCACATATCCTCTACCCGTCCCATTTCCCACGAACAATCACTCATCCAATATCCTCCTCCACCCACACACCTCCAACCACTTGTGACGAAACGGCTACAGATCGGCAAATCTCTGCATAATAGCCCTTTGAAGGGAGTGCGAGGCGTTGGTCTCCCTTGAAATTAATATCAATTAATAGGGGATTTCCCTAGAAACGTCGTGCGGGGCGGAGCTATTCTAGTTATATATAGAACAATCTAGAATGTTCCCTCAAGTGCGTACGTGGGAAATAGCTCGAAGTTCACGAGTGCTTCAGGCAGCACGGGTTGGTGGAACTTATCGTGACTCTGGTTTTCTTCATGAAACATGAAAGTCACGCGGCCCGTGTAGGCGAGTGGAAGGCGCACTGACATTGTCGTGGTCAGTCGCCCACCAAATCTCAGCGTGAACAGATCGCAGCCAACAGGCTGATGTAATTTTGATGTCACTAATTCGCGGCCAGTGCGGACATCTGCAGTCAAGGTTGTGATTCTTCAATCACAGGTTAGTTGAATACTTATTCTATTATTTAATTGTTGTCGTGATGCCGTGCTGAGTTCCCGGAATGAATTAATTGCCGTCGCAAAATTGAGTTATCCGTTACAGTTGGCGGTTGCATATTTAAGTAGGCTTTATCGATCAGCGATGTAATGTGTTACCTGACGGGGCAAGCCGTATTCCACAGCGAGTGGTGTGTAAATAAAATAGGCCGAACGAGGTGCTTTACAGTGTGTAGCAGTTACTGGTTTGGTTTATTAATTACGCAGGCAAGGCGACAGTTTGTCAGTCATTACATCAACATGCATGACGCTGTAAATGATAAGGTAGAGCTTATTATTAAAGATGTTGAATGTGCTTCGTGACATTAGAATTGTAACTTAATTGTTCTATCAGTGGTGGTGATTTTTCGAGGAATCAAGGTGAGATCAGCAGTGGTGTATTTGCTGTGTGCAGATAGCCGTGTTATTCCGCGTAAGCCGAATGGTGTTGCATCGATAGGATAACAGTTGATAGAAGGTATTCATGATACTATAGTTACTGCTGGTTGTCATGTCCGTCCGCTATGATGACCGTGCATGTTCCATCTTACATTTGTCTAGGCAGCGGGAGGTAGGCCGGTACACCCAACCCGATAGGTAATAGGTCCGACCCAATGCGATCGTGCAGATCCGAAGAGTGAACATACCCGATCGAGGGTGATGCGGCACTCCGTAATTCGAGGCCGTGGTGTCTAGGTAGATCGAGGTTTGAACCTAACCGTTTCTGTCTCTAATATTCTACTCTTCTGGAACCCTGACTCGGTTCATGGAGTACTTGGAGTACTGCCGTGAAGTAGTAGTATATGAAGGGAATAACCACCCCCCAAAAAAGGTGGAGCCAGAATTTGGAAGTGGAGTCTGGAGGTTTGCTACATTGGATGACGTGACTTAAGTCGTCACGGGGCAAGGTACACGGGACCCACCGTAGCTGTGGGAAAGTGTAATGGTGGATGGCCACCACAGCTGTGCTCGACCGGCACAGGTATGACTGACCTGAAAGATAGTCAGTGAATACAAGGGCAACTCAGGATCTGGGGCAGGGATCCCAGACCTGACACTATGGCTGTGATATGATTTTGTTAATTAAGTGTAACAAGTCATGAGTTCTCCTTGGTTAATGCTATAGTAATGAATTATCAGGAGTATAATTCATTATGGACATATAGTTATTAATGTGTGGAATTGATCAGTCCATGGGTTAAGGGATTGATGAATTGATGAGTCTGTCAGGAAGGAGATGTCCGGCTGGACACCTTCTCGATACAGTAATCCCTACACTGAAAGGAAAGTAAGTGTATATGTTGATTGATGATGGAAGATGAAACCGGATTGGACTGGCACCAGGCGAAGGATGCTTGACAGAGTCATACAGTCGACTCTGGTGCTAGGGGTTATTGGTAGCCCAGAAGTGTTACTTGACTGAACAGGTGTGCTATTGCTTTTCTACCCTCATTATGCCTATATATTATAGTGACTAAGTATATCTATGATGGGATGATTTCATACTCATGTTGGTAGACATGAGGAATGTCTGAGAGGCAGGTGACTAGTGGAGATGCTAGGTAGTCTTTGTTGTAGTTGAGTACTCACACCAACCTCTCCGTGTTTCAGGATCTGTTATTACTATACAGAAGAAGATTCAAGAGCTTCACCATGAGCTCTATGGGCCCACTCATTCCAGTGCCTATCCAGAAGTTGATTGAGGCCATACTGGGAGTGGTCGTCTGATTCTGCGAGATCAATGTTGAAAGGAGCTGAGTGCTGAATAAGTCGGTAGGTCTAGGTTAGGACCTCAGTCAAGAGTCCGACGAGTGTCATCCGATCCTGAGAGGATCCAACACTGAAACGTCTGGAGAATCTGGCCAGTGATGCACTGGTGACATTCAACCTCAGGGTAAACCTTGGTGATTGCAAGGTCAGGAACTTTCAAGTTGAGCAAAGTGATCATTGTTACCGGTCACCATGACCTGTGTTATATGCTTCTGGCCCGGCTGGGTTATGGGACACCATGTATCAAGTGATGCTTAAATAGTGTTTCTACATTGGTTACCTTTATGAAGCCAACATGTGGTCCAGTGACCTAGGACATTGATTACAACATTGGTGGGAACACCAGAGTGACATGTTTGTTGAGGTAGGGAGCTACCTCATGCCAATGTGATGAACTGTTGACAATGTTTGTTAAGGTAGGGAGCTACCTCATGCCATCGTGGTGAACTGTTGACAGTGTATGCTAGGTTGTGATTACTACCCATTGATCAGGGTAGTTACATGAGACTGTGTGAAGATCTATTTGTCCAGGGACATGAAATCAAGGTGAAGTGTTATAGTCACCTAATAGACTTTACCAGTGACATTGTGTGTTCATGTGGAGCAACCGCTCATTTTGTAGGTGACATATCAGTGTGTGGGTCACTTATGAGATAGAAGTGTGACCAGGCTCTTGTGTATTTTGAGACGGTGCTACATGTACTTTTTCGGCAAGTGGGAGACCGCTAATGTTCTAGGGTCGGCCCAGACTTCATCAGGAGTGTGACGAGTGAAATAGTACGACAGCAAGGAAGGATCCTTGTTCTTCGGTGCAGTGTCAGTCAGGCAGTGGTACTGCGCTTGATCAGCCCGTGATTGGTTCTCTGTGGGAAGAGGGAACTTTGGAGAGGCAGCAGACCTTGGAGTTCCAGTCCACTGGAGGAGCCTGGGTGAGTCGCTACCACGACTGGACAACCGCACGAGCTATCGTCCGCCTCCATGATGAGGAATACTCATCTGCATCTCTGATATTGTACATAGTTCTTCTAGTCTGGCTTTCAGCCATCCTTCTCTGTGTTGTGGTTGACGTAGTTCAGAATTAAATTTTTGTTCTCTTAGCTATGACTTTGTGCAGTGATATGACTGGTGTCTGGTCCGAGCCCCCTTGGGGTTTGGAACCCTAGGTGAGGGAGGGGAGGTTAAGCTGTCCCGGCTTGTGTGGGGCCTGGTAGATGTAGAGTGCTATTGAGGTGGTTGGAGCAAAGGCAGGGGATAGTATCTATCGTGGCAAACCAGACCAAGCCCCGGCGGTCTTGTCACACCACTCAACCAAACACATATTCCTCAGCCACTCACACATCTCCCCGTCAACTCACATATTCCGCACCTACCCACACACAAATTCCGCACTCACCCACATAATCTCCCATCTCCCCCAGCCCACTCACAGATCCCGAGCCCACACCTGCAAACATCCCCCACCATCTCCTAACCTGCACACACTCACCCACCCACATATCCTCTACCCACCCACACATCCTCTACCCACCCATCCCCCAACCAACATCCCTTAACCACACACCCTTACTCATATACAATCACCTACCCACACATCCTCTACCCAACCACACATCCTCCACCCAACCACACATCCTCCATCCACCCATTCCTCCAGCCACACATCCCTTAACCACACACCCCTACCCATATACACACACATCCCCAGCCACGCACAATCTCCCCACCTATACAAACATCCCTCACACACATCCCCACCCACCAACACATTCCCCATTCACAATCACGCACCTCCCATCCACGCACACACAACCCATACATTCATCCCCTCACACATCCCTAGACACACGTACTTATCCCTCAACCACTAACACCCACACATCCTTTACCCACTCATCAACACATACATCTCCTATCTACCCACCCACACTCACACATCCTAACCACCCATCCCCCACCCTCACACACATCCTTCACCCACCCACAAACCCAACCACACCTGCATCCACCCACACAAACATCATTTATCCACACCCAGCTCCCCTCCCACACAATACCACACCCACACACATCCCAAAGACACATCCCTCACCCATACACACATCTATCCACACATCTCTTACCCATCCACACATCCCCCAACTACAATCACCCTCACTACCCACACATACATCCTCCACCCAGCCACACACACCCCCACCCAGCCAGACATATCCCCCACCCACACACACATCTCCAAATCCATCACCGACACCCATCACGCACCCTCCCCCAACCCACACACATCCCCCACACACATTCACCCACACATCTCTCACCCACACACACTCCCCACCCATCCTCCCAAACATCCCACACCCATCCCTCACCCACACACACATCCCCAAACCCACAACCACCCCCACCTGCACACATCTGCCACCCACCACATATCTCCCCACCCACACATATACCCCCACCCATCCCATAACCCACCATCAATCATCCACGAACATAACCTCCTCCACCCACTCACCCACAACCACCTAGACAAACACACATCCCCACCCAAAAACATCATCTCCCCATACACCCATACATCTCGCACGCACCCACACACAAATCCCACACCCACCCACACACAAATCCCTCACCCACCCACACAAACCCACCCCGCCCACCCACACATCCTGAGCCCACCCACACACATCACGAATCCACCCACACACACATCCCCCGATCCCCCCAATCTACTATTATGATCAAACTCCCACACTTTACACACACATACAGTGACGATTGTCGTGAGCATTGTCGTAAAATTGTAAAGAAAATGGAGAAAAATTGTACATATACATTTTGTAACTTAAAAATTAGTGATGCAATTCAACTTTCTCTCTCTGTCTATCTCTCTCTCTCTCTCTCTCTCTCTCTCTCTCTCTCTCTCTCTCTCTCTCTCTCTCTCTCTCTCTCTCTCTCTCTCTCTCTCTCTCTCTCTCTCTCTCTCTCTCTCTCTCTCTCTCACACACACACACACACTCACTAACGCTCTCACTCACATTACAGTAATGTTATATTATACATGATAAAATCAAGTGTCATACATACAAAATGATAATGTGAAAGATGAAAATACACAAAAAATATGGAATGGCATGTTACAGGACATGAGAGCACTGAATTCTCTCTCTCTCTCTCTCTCTCTCTCTCTCTCTCTCTCTCTCTCTCTCTCTCTCTCTCTCTCTCTCTCTCTCTCTCTCTCTCTTACACAGGCACACACACATTCCCCCCCCCTCCCCACACACACACACACATATCCCTCACATACACACCCATACATACATCCTCACATCTAGACAAATACATGATGCGTCACATGATAACTGAAACTAATAAGAACAAACTCCCACACTTTACACACAATTGAGACACTGACGATTGTCGTGAGATAAATAGATAGATAGATAGATAGATAGATAGATAGATAGATAGATAGATAGATAGATAGATAGATAGTAGATAGATAGATAGATAGATAGATAGATAGATAGATAGATAGATAGATAGATAGATAGATGGCGGGCTGGCGGGCTGGCTGGGTGGGTGGGTGGGTGGGTGGATGGATGGATGGATGGATGGATGGATGGATGGATGGATAGGATAGATAGATAGATAGATAGATAGATAGATAGATAGATAGATAGATAGATAGATAGATAGATAGATAGATGGCTGGCTGGCTGGCTGGCTGCCTGGGTGGGTGGGTGGATGGATGGATGGATGTATGGATGTATGGATGGATAGATAGATAGATAGATAGATAGATAGATAGATAGATAGATAGATAGATAGATAGATAGATAGATAGATAGATAGATAGATAGATAGATAGATAGATAGATAGATAGATAGATAGATTTGGACGCAGAGGTGTTTCCAAGGCTCCAGGGCCGGGTTATACACTGGCCAAGACCTATTGACGCGTCCTCGCCGAGCGTCCTGGGCAACAGGTACCTTCGCGGTCCTGGCTAAAGTCAATAGGATCGCCGATTCCTCCGAAGTCGGAGAGTGTCTGCCTATATGGCGAGGAACCACCAGTCTGCACACCAATAAGCCAGACATGGGACAACGGATACTCACGCAAATCTCAGGTCCTGTATGACATCACACTGATGTTGGACAATAGGATGCCTTCATCCGACATACAGGACTTTGCGTTGGAGCTCAAGCCAACGAACACAAGCAAGCAAGCAAGCATAGATAGATAGATAGATAGATAGATCCCCGGAAGCCGGGCTTGGTCAGCTAGTAGTCTATATTTTAGCCCAGGCTCTGTGCTGTGGAGAGGTATAACTCCATTTTACAAACCATCGTCTATCAAGATGGTAAGGTGCCAGTCATTAGACTATGGGGTTTCATATATGTTAGAAATGCTATAAGGATTCACATCACATGGGTCTCTAGATAGACAGATAATCGTGGATGTACGCTAAGTAGGTAATTAAATAGATAAGTGTGTAGTTAGCTAGGTTTGTAGGTAGATACGTATTGGGGGCGGGGGGGGGGGGGTAATGTATAGATTGGCAGGTGCAATGTTAGTAGGTACATATGTATTCAGGTACAGGGCTAGGTACTTAGATAGCTTCGTAGGGAGACAAATAGATAGATAGGAAGGTAGAAAAAAAGTCAGGCGGATATCCAGAGTATATTTATAAATATTCCTTTTTACCGTTTCTATAATTATCAGGCTGTCCCCGGCTCCTGTAGGTAAATGGTCCAATAGCTTCCCCGTTTGAGATCCATCGCCAGCTTCTTTCACGAAATTGGTCAGTACCGCCTAGCCGTCGTTAACTAAAGGTAAAACCAAATTGCATTGTCAGATTAAACACGAAACTTATCAGAGTACAAGGTAAAAAGACGTGAGAGACCATGCTCACGACTACAGGATCATTGAGCATGTGACGCCACACACACACACACACACACACACACACACACACACACACACACACGTGCGCGCGCGCATATATATATAACAATAGGAAATAAAAACAAATACGTGTGTCTCCTGCGAAAACGTGAGAGCAAAGAATCAGTGTACATCGAAATCCACATTGGTGAACATAAATAACATGGTGTAATAAAAAAAAAATAAAGTAACAAATAAATATAAATATACTACGACATAACGAACGACGTTTCCATTATAATAATCTTCATCTGAAATGGAACAACACAAACGTATCTGAAGAAAAACAAGAAATTGGAAAATGTAATAATATTAAAACACAGACCCTTCGTTGTTAGGAAGGCAGCGCAGAGGTTCAGTTCAGTACAGTTGTGAAAGGTGACAAATGCGAACATGTGAAGTCTAAGGTGTGCAAACAGTTCGTCTTCATCATCAATTGTCATGCCGACTGGCGTCATGACTCTCCACAGATCTCGGTCTTTGGTTTTCTGGATCAACTTTGCCGTAGATATTCCTCCATGCCACCGTCGCAATCCATCCAGCATTATTTCTCGTGGTCTGCCTCTCTTCTCCTCGATCTTTCCAGTTATCTTGATGTTCTCCAACGCCTCTCTTCTTATCATATGACCAAAAAACGCTGTTTGTCTCTTTCTTATTGTTGTATATACTGTTCTAGTTTCATTAGCCCCTTTCAGGCATTCGTTGTTGGTTGCTTTGGCAGACCAAGGAATTCGCAGCATTCTTCTAAAGAACCACATCTCGGTTACTTACAATCTCTTCCTAATTTGTTCATTTACATTTCAAGATTCACAGCCATACAGCAAAACAGGTTCTGATTGATTGATTGATTAATCTAGGAACCGACATCACAGCATTCGGGGCATTCCCATAGGCGATTCGCCCCATTCTCAGAAGCTAGCGAAGAGTTCCAACACCAATAGTACCAATAGCGGTCTGATTATATATGTACGTCTCACCTTTCCTCTGAGCGTTGAGCGTCGGCCAGAACCCCCAGTCACTCCTCGCTGCCTCATTCTTGCCAGACCATGGTGATCCATTTGCTCCTCCGAGGTGTACACGTGCTCCCACAAGGCCGCAACCACATGTGCCTTGTCATGCATCAATACTCCACCAAGGTTTGCAGAGCCGGCCAATCTGTCCGCCTGTTCATTCCCCAGCCCACCGGCATGCCCTGGAGAAAGGTTTCATGCAATGCTTTCCACCCGTGACCTCCGAAGCGAAACAAGCCACTCTGCACGAAGCATGTCTATCCTCATCTTCCTCAGCATGCTTTCTGAGTCAGTTACAATCACGATGTGTGTGTGTGTATATCGTATTCTCGATCCAGCGGAAAGGTGCAGTGACCGCCTCCACCTCCATTCTTAAGCTAGATGTTGTGGTATCATATGCCAGGCTTTCCTAAACCAAACGTCGGCAATTAGCCTTTGCAATGAACCTCCAGGCTCTTCTCCTACCTCTCGACACCGAACCATCTGTGTAGATAATCACATCACCCGAGCGAGAATTATCCTGAATTAGTTGCTGAATTTCCACTTCCATGGCCCCTGCTGGTCACTCCCTGCACTCCCGGCTCAATGTGATTATAACTCTGCACATGTCTGACTACTCCGCTGGCACTCCGACCCACTCCTCTCCTAGCCTAATGTTCTCCAAGATGCACACCTGTCTGATCGTATCCTACGCCTGAGCTATCCATGATTTCCCTCCTATCAGTCGCTGACCCTTAACTGCGTCCAGCGCCTCATGCAACGAGTGATCTGTGTCTGCAGCTACTCTGAGGTATGCCTTCGCCTGCATCACCTTGAGCCTGCCTGCAACAGTCGCCAAACCAATAATGTAACGTATACACACTACTGGGGTGTCTCTGGTGCATCCCAGAATGACCCGCATAGCTTCGTTTTTATGCGCTCTAACTTCACCAGCTGACTCTTTGAGACAGTGAGCAGTCCTAGTCCATGATCAATCACTGAGAGCATATTCTTCTTCTTCTTCTTCTTCTTCTTCTTCTTCTTCTTCTTCTTCTTCTTCTTCTTCTTCTTCTTCTTCTTCTTACTTCTCCTCCTCCTCCTCCTCCTCCTCCTTCTTCTTCTTCTGCAATAATAGTACCAATATGGAAGAAGAAAGGCAATATTTAGAGAGTGCGAAACACAAAGAAGTATATCACTCCTGAGTCATATATGGAAATGCAAGCAAAACTATTGGAACAAAGAGTTAGACCCATAGTTAAATAACAGCAAAGTGCAATTTGGTTTCAGGAAAGGTAATAGTTGCACTGATGCATTATTCACTATGACAATTATGTGGAACTGCTACGATAACACAACCACGCCCTCTATAGGGCACTTTAATTATTAATAAAACAGCTTACATCCAAGTATCTTCATCTGTTGTACCACCCACTCTTGTTCTGAGCTACTTTAAATTTGCAGTAGGCGTCCGCCAGCTGCGGTGCATATCGCCTACAGATGAAACAAGCATAGTAATGTGAACATGCCTTCTCTTAGTGAATGTAAACACTGAAACCAGACCTGGTATATTTCAGTGCATCTCGTCAGTAGCATCTTGCAAGGTTGTGTATCATATGATGAGAATCAGCGAATAACACTTTGTCTGAAAAATGTCATTGCTTTATATGAAATATTTAAATGCATAGTCACTGATATTGTTCGAATGTGGAGTATGTTATTCCCACGGTTATATAAGATTTAAAAGGAGGTCCGTGTGTCTGCGTAACAATGGCCAGAATCGCTTAATCGATACTGCTTTGATAATCTTTAAACAATTGATTCTTATTCCTTGAATACAGTTTACATCGTGCCATCACTTTATTACTTGATTGTTTTGATTATATGATGGCTAATAAGAAAATGTTCCGTGATGGCCAACTACGATGTTTATAACCTGTCAACTTCATAGGAATTCCTGATGATTGATTAACTCTCTTTTCAACCTACTAGTGTATGTTCGTTTACTCGATATACTATTTAACATTCCGTTCTACCTATGTAAGTTACTTGACTCTCACACTGGAATTGATAAATGCAGTTTGATTTATTGTACGAATAAATACATGAATACAGGTGGAGTATGTATCGAGGTGGTTTAATATCTGATCATTGTTCAGCAGCAAAGATAAGAGGGGTAAGGACAGATAGGACGTAGATAAGGACGTCTACAAGGGAGTAGATAGAGTAGAGACAGACGCAAGCTAGAACATAGAACAGTCATAAGACAGGACTTAGATGGGGACACGGACGTGTCATATCTAGGATACCAGCGGAACCAACCCCGAGGATAGGGCGGGGGAGGCTAGTTCACGGGACAACACCCGTAACGGACTAAGCAGTAGTACAACCCAGGTTAGCATGAACAAGACTACTGTACTACGTGACGAATAGAACAGCGCGGGGTTTTGCTGACCGCACGAGATTTAGGACGACCAGGCCAGCCAGCCGACTGAACTTAGTCAGACGGGACAGGACAGCTTTCCAGACAGGACGTGTGTGGTTTTCCGAAAGCCAATATGTAGTTTACGAGGGCGCAAGTTAACGATCGCGAGAGTTGAGTTTGTATCTGATTGTGGGCATTTCCAGTCTCCTGTTCATGATTGAATAATCCTTCAATCAGTCATACAGCGGCATACTCAAAACCAAGTTCTAGATACTAAAACCAACTCAAATAAAATGGGAAGAGACACTGAAACAACATATGCAATTACAACCAAGGTACAAACTGAATACAAACTGAATTATATGATTGTTTGCGACAATGATCAGTCAAGCTGAAAAGCATCTGATGACTGCAGAAATGTGGTTTCTGAGGAAAATAAAAAGAATACCATGGACAGACAGAAAAACCAATGACCAAGTACTACAGGAGACAAATGAACATCGTAAACTGATTAGAGAAATTAGACGTAGACAGTCAAAATTTTTTGGACATGTTATGAGAAGAAATGGATTGGAGAACTTAGTGACAACTGGCAAGATCGAGGGGAACAGACCAAGAGGAAGATCGAGAGGAAAATACCTGGATGGCTTGGCCACATGGCATGGGACGAGACAGGAACACTGAGCTGATCCACGACACTGGTGATCGAGTGAAGTGGCGAGTCATGACCGCCCACGCTTTCCGGCATGGCTACATGATTGATTGATTGATTGCGACTCCCAGTTGTGTGTTGGAATTAATATTCTTCAGTTCCACGCCTTCAGCAGACCAATCCTGGAAATATTTCTAGATGAAACAAATGAATGACTCGCAGCATTGTATGTTCTACACTGAATTGAAAATCCTGAATTAGAACTCTACGCTGGTTCCACGTCGGCCTGATTACCCTATCACCAAGTGTGGGATGGCCTATCAACATGAACCGGGTGTGTGACAAAGCCTCATGAACTAAATTGGGAAACGGTTAACATAAACCGAGCTGTTGGACAGTCGTCATCTTTTGCATCGATAAGACGATATAGGGAAGAACCTTCTGCACTGGCTTAAGTTGCATCTCCTGAAAGTATGACAGACTTAGGCACCAATTTCAATTGGAACACAGAGCCCACTTGCAACAGAGTATTCTTGAATTCAGCCCCACGGAGGGGATATGTGCTTATGTATAATTCTATTCTTGGATTATGAATTATAAAATATTCACCAGCCAACTTCAGTGAACATAATGTAAGTAGAAAATGACTGAGTACATTTATTTCTGCCCGGATAAATATGGACATCATCTGCTTCGCACTGGAGAAGAATAACCGACAACAACACCTAAGGAAAAAGACTGTAATTAAATAATTAGTTTAATTATTAGTACTAATGATTGTTTCTATATGTGGTTATTTCATGCCATGGATGTAGAGGGTCTGTAATTATTTTCAGTGAAGGTTGTTGTTTTGGTTGAGTACTCTGACACCATCTCATTATTTTTTTTAAATATGAGAATTGTAACTGGTGTCAGAAACAATTGTTTATATGTTTGGTTTTTATGAACTTAGACCATTGTTTACTTTACTGATGTACAGTGAGTCAAAGATGTAGAACCAATCAGTGGCTGTTGTGTTGTTTGTAATAACATTGGTTTTTTCTTGGAACAATGTGGGTAATGTGTTTTTGTCATATTGAAAATCATTCCCATGCCTGTTCTGGAAATTCAATGTAGTCATTACAAGTTATATGTATATATGTTACTGCAGATCTTGATTTAATGCCCGAACTGTTTGTCCAAAATTGTTGTTTACGTCAAGTCCAGTGTTGATGGTTGTTCAACCGTGGTTGTTTTATATGTTGTAAACAATCAATATCCTCTAACACTATAGGAAATTTATAAGGTGATAAGTGGGAATGGAGAAGTACTCATGAATACAGTTATAAACAGGAGTGAAGTATTTTCCTTCTTGTGTTTATGGTAGAGTTCCAGGATCACCTCATGTGGCTAAAATAAAAGAGAATCAGACCTAAATCCCCTAGACATAAAGTCGCCAATATTCTCTTAGATATACAATCCACATCCCACAAGTGTAAATGTCTGAAAGAACACAAAGTAATGCGGGTTCTTTAATTGTGCTATGTAAAGCTGTATTACTAGGTGCTAATTTACGTTGTTTACAGTATAATTATTATTAATTATAGTACTGTAAGCCAGATTATTTCATTACACACAGTTATAACTTTACAGATCTATTCAGCCATAACAAAATAAGCAAATTTAATTTTAGGTTTGAATTCTGTTTACACACACATTATAACTATATTCTCCAAAGCCAAGAACTGAACTGTATGAATGGTCATGCGAAACATAAAACTAAATCACTGCTCTATAAAAGACAACATGTATAGAAGAGTGACAAGAAATTAGAATACGATCCTGAAATTAAGTTTTCAGAAAGGTTAATTTTTTCTTCTACCTTTTAGGTGAAATGCTTCACTTAGTATTGATGACGATAATGCCGTACCATACATTTCTATATCCGGAGTTATTCGTCGCTTCGTTCTGCGAGTTTAACGAGGTCCGCCTTGATACTATAATATTACTTATTGTTTAAAATATGATGGCACTGTTCATTATTACATTGTGCCTCGAATATACTGCTTTGTAAAACATGTATTTTCCTTTGGGGCCCAACATATTGCTTTGTGTAACATAAATGTTGCTTTGTGCCCCAGAGTCATTGCTGTATGCTCAAGAGTGTAATTTCCTTTAGCGGTTAATTGTGTGAGTTAAATTTGAGAAGAGTTAATGACATGTCATTGAGATCGCTGCCACTGCTGAGGCCACCATCACGTTTTTATGTAGTAGCCTCATAGACACTATATCAAAATCTGAGATTAAAGTACAGGACATGCCAATCTGTATGTTCTCAGTCTACCCAGACAACGTTAATGAGTGTGGATACCTGCAGTTACAGTGGCCAGTTGATAATGCAAGCTCTGCTTCCTCGTTTGTAGCAACTATTTCTGCAATTGTCGGCAAGAATCCCTGAGTTCTAGCCCTGTGTAGGCAAGAAATGTGTTTCTCGTGCAGCAGGCGATCAACATAAGATAGTATCATGTTGTCCTTGCTTATAAGCGGTGTTGTCCCTGGAGGTGCAATAGACACTCATCTATAGAGAGTATCATGTCTTCTTTGATTATCTGCGGTGTTGTCCTGGACGTGCAACGGGCATTCATCTATAGAGAGTATCATGGTTTCCATGCTTATCCGCGGTGATGTCCCTGGATGTGCAAAAGACAGACGTCTACAGCATGTTTTTCTTGCTTATAAGTGGTGTTGTCCCTGAAGGTGTAATAGATTATCATCTGTAGAGAGTAGCATGGCTTCTTTGCTTTGCTGCAGTGTTGTCCCTGGATGTGCAATAAGCGATCATCTAATGAGAGTATAATGTCTTCCTTGCCTATCCGCTGTGTTGTCCCTGGAGGTGCAACAGGCAATTATCTATAGAGTGTATCTCATATTTCCATAAGTAAAAGTGAGAGCAGCCTTGCTGAATCTTCGTCATCAATATTGTCGGATGCATAGGGATGCACAATCTATAGAGAGTATCATGTCAACCTTGCTTATCCGCGGAGTTGTTACTGGAGGTTAAACAATGGACCGTTTTATTTTGCGGGACAGTCATTCATGTTAGAGATGTGTATGCTGTTTTAATTCACACCTAAATTTATGTGTGTTCATTGTATTGCAACTTAGTAGCGACGTTGTATACACTGTTAATGGAATAGTCCATTCGTGTGTATGCTTAAATAGGAAATAAATGATTGCAAATGGCTAATACCACATAATATGCTCTTTAGTACTGAGATGCGAAACAGCACAATATCCAAGTCCATAAAGCTAACATGTTATCTAGATAATCATGTCTATGAGAGTTCGTTATAGAATTAGATCAAGGATGAACAGCATCTTTATTGCTACAAGCACATTGAAAACGTTGAATTTGTATATGTGTTGAAATTACAAGGGATGGACAACACATTCATTCATGATGTGCTATGCCGATTAGTGTAGACAGTAGGTGGTCATGTTTCGCCACCTCACACGATCACACGTGTCGTGGATCAGGCCCATGTTCTTGTCACGACCATGTTTCATGACCAAACCATCCAACTATTTACTTCTTTGTCTTTCCTTTGTTCCTTTGCCCTGAATCTTGCCAGTTGGCAACAAGTTCTTTAGTTTATTTCGTTAGTGCTAAGAATATTTGGAATTATATAACCCGTTTGATGTGATTCAAATATGTAACAGGCATATAAATTACTTTACTAATATATACGATGGAGGTCCAAGTGAAAATCCTACAAGTATGATAAAAATTACAATAATAAAGGCATTGTCCAGTAACCTGTCAATATTGTTGTAAAGGATGGAAAGAGCGTTAAGCACGTGACATCAAGGGACAGACGATTACCATGACGTCATAAGGACATCTTAATAATGGCTGTGCAACTTTTGACATACACCAGCCGTTTTTTTTTTAAACATCAGTGAAAGGGTGAAACCTATACAAATACATCGGCAAATATAGGTCAATTATCGTGATGCATGCCTGTTAGTCCCGCAATTGTATGCCTGGAGCAGGAAGTGTCAAAACGGCGTGACTTCTGTAACAGACTTTTCGGTCCAATGAAGATGCACAGTAGGTGGCGCACGCGTGGTTACACAAGCGACCAATAGAATGTATCGGTAATGAAGTATATATTCATACACATTCGCACGCGCGCGCGCGCACACACACACACACACACGCACGCACACCCACACACACAGACACAGACACACACACATACACTCACACACGGAACAGTTAAGGTTTTCAATTGAAACCCTCTTGTTGAAAGGGTGTTCTATTCCGTTTCCACATACAATCCAAATAATTTTCCACGTGTATTTTATTATGTTACAGTATCATAGATCCATCCATCATGTGCCATGCCTGTAAGCGTGGGCGGTCATGTTTTGCCATCTCACTCGATCACCAGAGTCGTGGATCAGCTCTGTGTTCTGTCTCGACCGTGCCACGAGGCCAAGCCATCCAGGTATTTGCTTATAGGTCTTCCTCATGGTCTGTTCCCTTCGATCTTACCAGTTGTCACCAAGTTCTCCAATTCATTTCTTCTCGATATATATCTTCATAGATATTAAAATAAAATAACTCCCCCGATGTGTCTCCACCTTGCCGTGGTGCGCGAGCTTGCGTGTCCCATTGACCCCATGTGCTTGTCGATGGATGAAAACTACATATCGGACAGCTTATGGGATAGGGGCCAGACTAAGAGAGACACAACCTGCTGCTCTGCAGGTAGACTGAGAGGATAGCAGTCAACAGTTTAAATCAGGCGCACGAAGGCAGAAGTTCTTGGTCCGGACACATACTCTAAGGCTCTCTGTCGAGGGTTCAGGCTGAACGCCTCTAAGCCATAAACCCTCGGATGTGAGAGCCGGGCCGATACCCACCTACAGAAAAATAGTGGTGAGATACTGAGCACGCTACATGCCCAGTTCTGATACTTGTCCGAAGGCTCTCAGCTGGGGGATATGAGGGATCCCCGGATGAGAGGGCCTGGCCGTTTCTCGTTCACTGCTGCACGGAGGTAAGGTGCTGAGCCGGCAGCACATGTAGCCTACCTCGTGAGCGAGTACTAAAAGGTAGAAAAAGTGCCCCAGTCGAATGAAATGGTTACGAAAACTGTATCTAACTCATAGAGAGTGCAGACAAAAGTGGAAAAACGTCTCAATAACATGAAATGGAACACACGGCTAGCGAATCCATTGCGTGGTCCGAAGTCAAAAGCAATAGCTTACCGAGTGGATGTCGACCACAGACTGACCGTTCCTGATGTGTGCTTGAGCGACCAGTGGCAAGCGAGAGGCCCAACACATGGAAGTGAGGAGTTAAAGCAGCTGTGAGCAGGACGAAGCACCTCCTCGGGTGAGCCCAGTCTCAGAGCAATATGTGCCGGCTCTGCAATTATGGAAGCATCCTTGGGTAGTGAAGGAATGCCCATGGTCTGCCCCTGCCTTCCCTTGAGGGCTGACCGTGATGTCGTCGACTTTCTATCTTGACCAGCTGAGATGTGGGCGACATCACAACAATAAGTCTAACGTGCCTCGAAACCCGAGGAAGGCTAACCTCATTAAAAAATGTCCGTCAAAGCCGGAAGTGCCGTCCTACGGGTAGCAAAATAAAAATTGGCACTACGCACTTACGTCCGAGTGAAATGTCTCGTCCGAATGTCTCTCGTGCTAGGAACAGCTCTGACTACCTAGTTTCCGAATGCCACTCTTGTTCGGAACAGCTCTGACTAGGTAGTTTTCCGAATGTCCGTCGTGCCTGGAACAGCTCTGACGGGCACAACGACAAGCACATGTCCGTGTCGAAAACTCGCTGAGTGGATACCATATGCAGACCTGTCTGGTTTGTGCGGGAACGGCCCGGGGCGAACGAAATGCCCAATATATTGAAGTGAGGAATTAAAGCAGCCATGAGCAGGACGTGACGATTCCCTTGGTGAGTCCAGCACCAGAGCGCTATGTGTCGGCTCTGCAATTATGGAAGCCACCCAGGATGGCGGAAAATGCGATGGACTGTCCCTGCCTTCCTTTGAGGGATATGACCGTGAAGTCGTCGACTGTTCTAGCTTGACCAGCTGGGAGGTGGCCGGTACCACAAAAGTGAGAGTCTCCCAGGAATGCTAACCTGGTCAAAAATGCACGCTAAAAGCCGAATGTGTTGATCTAAAGGTTTCCACCCAAGGGTGCCTAACGAGACACACCGCAATCACATCTGAAAAAAAAAACACTCCGGATGAAAGCAAAGAAGAAGAAAATAAAATAACAGGAAAAAAGATACAATTCTGTGTACACTCATTGAGGAACAATGGGTACACTGTGGATTATTCATATTGTTTGCGAACGCGGTTTATGAGCCCGTATACCAGGGTTCGAAACACAGCGGTGTTGTTTCTTTCAAAAAGGTTTAGGAGCCGGTCGTTCAGAAAGCAATGGCAAACTACTGAACGTAAAATTTGCCCAGGTATCACGAACAGCGAAAATGCTGGGGTTGACTGCTACGTCCTGTAAAGGACATGCAACGATATACTTGGTACTCAATTGGTGATGTGGTAAACATCACCAATCAACCAATCATGTGCCATGCCGGAAAGCGTGGGCGGTCATAACTCGAAATTTCACTCGATCACCAGAGTCGTGGATCAGCTCAGTGTTCCTGTTTCGACCATACAATGTGAACAAGCCATCCAGGTAATTACTTCTCTTCTTCTTCTTCTTCTTCTTCTTCTTCTTCTTCTTCTTCTTCTTCTTCTTCTTCTTCTTTTTCTTCTTCTTCTTCTTAGTATGTATAAGTATAAAGAAAACAGCAGTCACCTTATGCTTGCTGATATCCCCATGGAGTTATGCATTGTTTTCTGAAAGACCGACATTCACACCACTGTGAAAATCAACGCGCTCAGCTCCCAAACCGATTGCGAGTAACTTCGAGTCCGGTAATTCGGAATTGTGAATCTTCGTTCACTACACATAAGTTACAGACTCTGTCTATTCGATATATTAACTGTCAAGCTGATTTCTGGTTGACAATCATGTGCAGTCAATGAATGAGAACAGAATGAAACCAGACGTCACGGCGTTTAAGAATATCAGTACCGTGTTCCCCTGAAAACAAGACGTACACCTTTAATAAGCCGTGACAAGATATTTCATCATGCTTTTAATATAAGACCTGCACCTATAATAAGCCCCAGGTAAGATCGTCAGCTAGAGTAAGAGACTTGTTGCCGAAAGGCCAGTCGGAGTACTGACGCCACTGGTGCGCACTTGATAATGGACGGATGTGATTCATAATTCAATAAGTCGCTCGTGATAAATAAGAACAGGGCATGACTATAGTTGAATAAATGTAAAATGTTGTACATGAATAAATGTAGAGTTTTGTATCTAACAATAAATTTAAAAAAAAATACTACCCCCCCCCCCCCGAAAATAAGCCCTAGTGCATTTAGTTTAGCTAAAATTCGTATAAGACACAGTATTTTTTGTTCGGGGAAACACGGGTGGCCCACAAATGGTTAAGAAATCTAATGTGCAAATGCTGTAAGGCACTATGTTTTACTTATTTTGAATATTCTTTGGCCATGTCACGACAATGGGGGAAAGCTTGTTATAACATCAGGACAGCCGTTAGGGGAGAAACAGCTTAGGGGAGACCAAGAGGGATGTCTGACATCACAGCATGAAGGACCATATGTGTCAGAAATTATTGGTAGTACACGAGACAGAAGGCTGTGAACAGGACCACCTTCTCCACACGGCGACATGTGCAAGACTGATACCTCAACAGATAACTAACTAGCTAAAGAGGGTCAGTAGTGGAGTTAATATAAACACATAGAAGAGATCGTTTGAGTTGAGCAGGATAGTACTTTTCACCTTCATGGGCAGATTATGACGATCACAAGTATCATAATAATGATATTGATGATGATAGTGATGATACTTATAATGATGATGGTGATCTTGTTGATACTAAGAAACGCTGGATGACGTACTCCAATAGGATTAATATAACAGTTTTTTTTATTGTATGTATACATAAGTGATGTCAGCAAAAACTACTTATCTCTGTAGGGCATTAAAAAGGCAAAATTCCGATAAAAAAATTAATACAGTAGCAGCATCAATTTGCGTGTAACTTCCACGGGATTCCATAATGGCAATATATGCATGCGAAATAAATTATATACATTTACTTGTTTCGATGGATCAGTTGTTAACAAATTTTTACAGTAACAGAACGGTCTAAGTGTTGTGAATTCCAAGCAATCAGATTGTCCTCTGTAAAGATTAAGCCTACCTATTTCAGTTCCTACGCTATATTCCGTTACGTTTTTGTTTTCATATACGCTGGCTTCAAACAAAGCCATTCCCGGGTTAACTTCTAATTGTACTTTGTATACTATAGTTCCCAGTTTCCCTTTGAAATTATCGTCGTTGAGGGAAATCTTCAGGACTTGAATGACCTGCTGGATTTTATAAACAGCGCATACGTTCTTGTCTGTCTTTGAATTCAGTGCTTTGAGTACAAGCTCAGCCAAGACTTTTGATAACTTAGATGTAATACTGATTTCCTCAAGACCTCTGTAACCACACAAGCACAAATCTGATGGGATTAGGGCATCCTTGCATGTTCTGTCCCAGGGGATCTTGTCAAAGAGACTGATCCCGTGTTTGAGAGGAGGAAGGGGAGGTGGCATGCTGCTTCTGAAATAAAGAAGATCTAAGATAGTTGCATGCGTATCAAAATGTGACGTCAGACGTTTGGTGTTTCTCTTTAAATTTGCAGCCACGTCCGGGTATTTCTTCAGAAACCAGTCTGGAAATGTCAGGATGGTGTAGGGTGTCTTGCTTTCAACATGACCGTTGACAGAATTTCTGAGCTTCCCCCACCTTATGCCGTGGTCTGAAAATGATATTAGCACAGATCTATTTAGGTGACCCTTGTCACTCCACGACTTGTAATAACGTAGTATATGCTCATCAAACATCTTAGCATCATTCGGCCGTTCGTGTGTTGGTTTGCTTATCATAGCCACAGCAAACACAGGTTTATTTTGAAATGCGTCCAAAAAAGAACTTAAGTAATCCAAATGAAAATTCATTTCCACCTGGTTGCCTGCACAGTAGAAATTTTTCTTAAACATATCCTTGTCTTTATCTATGGCCAAAGCTAACGGGCGGATATTATATCTGGCAAACTGATTCAGAAAACCGTTTGTTGTGCAATGAAAAGCACCACATTGCGGCCAGTCTTCCGTGTACAGAGTGCGGTAGCCAGCTTTTTCAAAGGTTCGCCACGCCAAGTCAAAGGTATCAATGTGGCTATTATGATTCCACCATTTCCTGACTTCCCAATAGGCATGACCTGTAAATAGGGGCAAAACATTGGGGAAAGTGTTCTCGCCCAGCTGAGAATGCAATGTTAGATCAAATGAATTCATTGTGTTCATTAAATACGAATATGTTTTATTGCAGCCTCTGAGAAACTGATTTCTGGTTAATGTGTCCATGCCAATCATAATTACGTTTAACGTTTCTTTCGGAGCTGTCATAACTTTACGCTTCTTGAAATTTAGGGAATCGATCTCACTAAACTGCTCTTTTGGGGGAATTAAGGAATAAAAAGTCTTTGATACGACTTCAGATTTATTGTTTGTACACTCCACTTTGAAAAATTCCGCATCTTTTGGAAGTTCTATCTGGTCAGTGAAAGGTTTTGACCATTTGGTAAATTTATAATCATTGTCATCACTGTCGTGACGATATATGTTTCTGTATCTACATTCTTTAAAATTATCTTTGGTCAAGTATGTATCAACCTTGCTGGTGTTGACCTTCAGTTTGTTACCCCCCTCGATGTAGGTCATGTCGGGCATGAATGTTCCCTCACAGCTGAGTGTCTTTTTGTCCATTCCTGCGATCTTCATAACGCTAGGCTCATATGGGTTTATCTTTGGGAACTCACAGGCCGTTGGCATTTGGTCGGTAGAATTTGTATTGTAGAGGCTGAACGAGTTTTTTGTGGTGGAATTTTTGCTTCCTGAAGTATCTAGCTGTTGGTATGCCATACGCAAACATATGTTGACTGTATTTGAAACGAACCACTCCCGGACATCGTAAGAAAGTATTATAGTCGCAGTACACAGCAACAGGAAGGCAAACATCGACCGCACAAACACCAGGCGCCCTGAAACAATTGATATGCAATCTTAATTAAATGTAAGAATAAAATTTAATATTTCAGGTGTAAAGAAAATCAGCTCTGTTAGCGTTCTTCTTCTTCTTCTTCTTCTTCTTCTTCTTCTTCTTCTTCTTCTTCTTCTTCTTCTTCTTCTTCTTCTTCTTCTTCTTCTCCTCCTCCTCCTCCTCCTCCTCCTCTTCCTCCGCCTCCTCCTCCTCCTTCTTCTTCTTCTTCTTCTTCTTCTTCTCCTCCTCCTCCTCCTCCTCCTTCTTCTTCTTCTTCTTCTTCTTCTTCTTCTTCTTCTTCTTCTTCTTCTTCTTCTTCTTCTTCTTCTTCTTCAGGAAAACCATGAGAGGCTCCTGCAGAGGGCTAAATAAGAGAAGTATTTATGTTTTATATGACTGCTCGTGTAAGTAGAAAGGTGACAGCCAAAGGTTGGGAAAAGCATCCTCCTATCTATAACCACGAATTTAAAAAAAAAATATTTTAAAAAAAAAATAAAAAGAAAGAAAAAACAAGAAACCGCAAAAAAAAAAAAAAAAGAAATAGAAAAAAAAACAAAAAAAAAACTTCTGCCTAGTGGATAGACTAGGGACATTCCACGGTTTGGAAAATGAACACAAAAAGCACCTGCCGAAGTCGGATGTACTGAACCAAAGCTTGAAAAATCATTGCAACACAACACGCTTAATTATGACGGAATACAGAGTCAGCGCACAGCAGGTTAAAACAAAATCAATTATCATATAGCTCGGACGCTCAACATACTATACTGGAACGCCTAAGGAGTTCTTATAAGAGAAAAAAAAAAAGAACAAACACATTTAGTTAGAAACGATTAATGCGGCACATATACAAGATTCACACCTCAACGCCGATCAAAGATTTATGTTAATAGAATATCAGACAATACGTCTTGACCGTAGATGACACACGGGTAGTATTCTAGTACTCGTACGCAAGTCAATACCGTAGAAGCACCAGGCAGAAATAATAAGGTAAGATAGTTATTTGCTTATCTTGTACAGTACGTCTCGTTAACCAAAGCATGTTTTGGCTGTTTATGATTTCTTAGCATGTAACATGCAGTAGCTTGTCATTGCTTACTGAATGACAGGCATTTATACCATTATATAAAAATCAATGCAATTCGGTCTGCTGCTAAATCGCCCGCTTCTGTTTCGAACGCGGTATGCGGGATTGCAAATTGTGTCCATAACCCCTTCGTCACAGAATCGGTTACACTAAAGGCATTATAATTCACAATTATCAACATATACAGCTCATCATTTAAAAGCCTAACCCAATCAAGGATGAAAATCTAAAATTGCAACAGTATAATCCCCGAAAATGTTAATGATGGGGGAGTCTAGATATCAATAACAGAGGAGATGAAATGGAGGACTGGGAGGGGGGATGTATTTAATCAACAAACCAGTTGACAAATCCAGTTTCTACTCCAGAAGATGGTGTACAAGCACCACTCCAGGCTAAGCCTTCTGTACAGCTCCATAAAGTTGATCGCCATGTGCTGACCAATTAGCAGGCAATTACAACAGACCTATCAAACCTGTTATGAATGTAGCGTATGTTTCGTAGGAACAGAAGCCGTTACCGCTCTCGAATTACAAACGAGCTGGTTGGGATAATTACGCTAGACTTACAGATAAGTACTGTAAGAAAGTATAAACAAGACATGGCAACAAGAAAACAATGGTGGAAACTCTAACCAAAGCAATTCTTCAAGTGACCATTGAATGCATTCCTAGAGGGGTCCAGGAAGAATTACACACTATACAGGACTGGAGAACTTTAAACTCTGGAGGGCAAGGTCGAGGATGGTAGGAAGACAGCAGAGCGGGAATAAATCACTAATGCAAACATCTCCCTAAGCCAATACATGAAAATACACAAGAACGCTACATAAAACAAGAAGAGACTGTTGCAGAGGTACAAATCAGAAAACCTTAACTAAAATAGGGGTGGAGGTGGACTATGGAAACTAGTAAAAACCATGAATAAAGGAGGAACCGGTACGAAACAAGTGAAAATTAAACAAGAAAACATCATTTTATAGGTGGAGAAGCTGTAAATAAAATGATGGCGAACTGTTCTGTTGTTTGTCCATCAAGAATGATGATGACCATTTCATTTCATCCAGTGGGGTTGAAGGTGTGGAGCCGTGGTTCTAAGATGGCTGATAAGGCCTATTTTGGCTCGAAATGTTCTTTGACAATGTGGGCAAAGAATGCTTGACGTCTCTGGAGGAGGATTTCCTGCAGTGGTTTTTCTGTCCTGCCTTTTCTTCACAGCTCTTGCAGTCCTGGTTGCCTCACATATGATGCACCCTTGCGTAATGATGCACGCCACGAATTTCGGTCTCTGGCTGCAGCCTCCCAGGTGTCATGATGAATTCCAAAAGCCTTCTGTGAAATTTTCAGTGTCTTTAAAACGTTTCCTCTGGCCACCTTGGGAGCGTTTACCACAACGCAGTTCGCTGTAAAAAATTCGTTTAGGGAGCCTGATGATGGCGAACTATGCTGGGGTCAATCACATTGATGTCAGAAGACAAACGGTAACGTCTTCTAAGCAGAACAAACTTGCAATAAAACACAAATCTAGCAACATAACTTATAATGACAAATGTAAACATGGAAGAATTGGAACAGGCAATCTCCATAAGGAGAAATCGCATGGTTAGATAAACAAATGAACAGTTAACAATTTTCACGTTATTGTGCACTTTCAGAACAGATGATAGACACGTGTGGGTTGTGACTGCCGCTTTAAGAAAATGGTAACCATGCATATTGAATGATACACTAGATGTAGAAAGTGTTGTTAATTATCAGTCTTGTCCATGGTAATGGGATTCCAATGGGAATCCCATGGGAAACGTCCCATGGGATGGAATGGGACGGGACAGCAAACATTTGTATTTCCCATGGGAAACATGGGACGGTAGCCATGTCAAAGCAAGTTATTTATTAACCTTTTTAAAGCCTTTTATGCTTACTTTTTCTTTATATACTTGTATCAATTCTTTATCTCGTGGTGGACACCGAATAAATTAATAAATGTGCGCATGCAATCATATTACCAACGTTTCAATGCCCATTTAAAAAATTACTCGCATTACTTTAATGAAGATGATGAAGAATTCTTAAACCACATTCCGAATATTGTTCAGATTAAAGGAATGCTGTACATACATGAGAAATTCAAAACATTTTTTTGACAAACTAGAAATTGATGGTACTACATCTCATTTAATTTTGCTGTTATACTTCCTCCTAGACTATCAGTTGTACAAAGTTATTGTTGATATTGACGAAGAAACTTCCAGCAGCATGGTGAAGAAATATTGTCAGAACTTTCAGAAAATTATTGGAGAAAAACTTTGGCCATATTGCGGCAGTTCTTTGGCAGTTACTGCAGCATTCCTTACTGGAGTTGACATCAAAGCCAAAATAGAAGACATGGTCAAGTCAGTTGTTACTAAGAAGAAAGGGAATGTGGACACCAATAAATGGGCCAATGATTGGATCGCTTTTTCTAAGTCTGTTGTTCCAACTGTTATTTCATTCATCAAAGATTTAAATCTTTCTTCTGAATCATCTGCTGTATGTGAAGTAGCAGGAATTGTAGAACAAAAGCCGAAAAGTGATTTTGACTTATTTTTGATCCTCCACCAAACAAAACACTTAAGTTTGATGACCCAGAAACAAATTCCTTGAGGATGAAGTCACCATGTTTCAAAAATTACGGCAACCAACTTCACAACCATTAAATTATTGGAAAATGAACATAGGATTCCACTGCTAACAGCAAGTGCGAAAATTGTCTTGGCCATACCAGTGTCCTCAGCGGCAGTAGAGACTTTATTTAGTGCCGCTGGATTGTTGTTGAGTAAGTTACAAAAACGGATGTTACCAACTCTGGTTATAAATTCTGTGTATATCAGATTTGCATGTAAGATGAAAATTGTGGAAATGGTTCAGGGATTACCTGGATTAACTGAATTATTAGAAACAGTCGATCAGCAGGAAATTGATAATGTGCTGAATGAGCAGAGTGACTCTGAAACAGAATGAGAGTGTCAGAATGACCATGAATTGTCATATTTAGATTAAACTTTGTTTTAATAAAATATTCTTTAATATTAAAATTAATAAATTCTGTTGGTTTACATGTCTCTTTGTACATGTAGTCCTATTTAGTAGACACTAACCCTAAACTTTCATTAATTTCATAATTTTATTTGAACTGTATTCCATATTAGGGCACTCTTCCGAATTCCGGTCCCAAATAGTTCTGCAGTGAATAATTTTATATAACTAACCCTAACCCTAACCCTAACCCTAATCACTTATTCACTGCAGAACTATTTGGGACCGGAATTCGGAAGAGTGCCCATATTAGTATTATCACGGGAATCCTATGGGAATCCCATGGGATGGTACAGGCAAAATGACCGTGGGATGGGATGGGATGGGAATGGGACTGAAAAATGTGTCCCATGGACAAGCCTGTAAATTATACACACGATTTAGGGTGTTTTGTAAATGGTACACATAATGTACACAAGATTTAGGGCGGGTTGTAAATGATACACTAGAATTAGGATGTGTTTTGTATGATACACTAGCCTTAGGGCTTGATGTAAATGGTACACTAGACTTCTGGCGTGTTGTAACTGATACACAAACTTTCGTACATGTTGTAAATGATACACTACATTTATGAGATGTTGTAAATGATACACAAGATTTATTGCGTCTTGCAAATGATACTCACTAACCTGTGGGCATGTTATAAATAATACAGTATCCTTAGGACGAGTTGTAAATGTTACACACGATTTAGGGCGTGTTTTACATGATCCACTAGCCTTGGGACGTGTTGTATATGATCAGTATTGTTAAAAGTTCCCTACGTAGAGAACATTTGCATGGCATGTGAATTCAATCTTCAGCTGGACGTGACTATTCAACTCTTTGCGGAAATGTCATCTCTCATTATGTTCCCATCATGCAATAGTCCCTGTAACACATGTGTAATCTGGTCAGCCTGTTAGACAACCAAATATACATTATTTGCCAATTATTAGATTTTTTAAGAAAATAATCAGGCCGCCTTTGTATAGTCTTCAGTGTGCTTTCTTGTCAAGACAGTGGTCAGAATGCAATCCCCTTGCAGTAGCAGAATGAAGATTTCCGACTAGTTCGACTATGAAATTGAATGAGACTCGGATATGAGCATTCGACATCTTCAGAAATGTCTAGGAAATTTTCTGACAAATGATTTTGAATTGTCTGTAAGAAGAAGGTGACGGCCAACGGAACTGGTCAATTCACCTTATTGTAGCGTGGCCTTGTATATGTGCCTGCCTGACAGCTCACACTCCTACAACAATATTTTTTTCGGTGATACTATTGTGGCATGTGAAGGACATGCAACAAAAAAAAAATGTTCTTAAAAATATCGTCACCACTGCTCTCAATGCAAATTCTCCATCGCCGATAAAGTGCTTCCATTCCTGTAGAACTAAATTATGTTGGTCACGTGTGTAGCGGCCCATGCACCATCTTCTGTACCTCTTCATTGGACCGAAAAGTCTTTCCTCCCAATGACTCTTTGAGTTGCTCAGACATGTGGAAATCACTTGGGGTTAGGTCTGGTGAGCATCGGGGATGTGGTACACACTGAAAGTGAATGTCACTGATAAAACTAAAAAAAAAAAAAACTATAACAGAACGCTGCACCTCTTTTGTGTTAAATGTGGGGGACAATCTTTAAAATGTCCTTATAACGTCACCGTGTTCGTCTGCACCTTGATGTCACGTGCTGAACACTTTTGACATCCTTAACAATATTATTGACAGGTTACAAAACAATGGATTGGTTATTGCAATTTATATCACACTGTTAAGGTTGTCATTTGAAGCCCCCTCGTATAACCTGCAACTTTGTCGTTATTGCAAGTTATATACTCGGTGACGAACATACGATAGCGCAGTGGCTAGTGCGTTTGTCTGCCATCCCGGTGATTATGTGTTCGCATTCTCTTCGAGGTAGAGATATTTTTGTTGTAACTGGTCTGGGATCCAAGTTACAACTAATTCAAAATGTGTATACTGTAGTGGCTTCACCTCCCTGGTGAAGAGGTTAACGACTTTCTCCGTAATCCCGTATATCCACGTGGGGAACGCAGCTGTGAGGGATTTGGTTGCGGATCGCGTCGCGTTGGTTACTTACCAGGGTATGTGAGCCGGTCGCTGAAAAAGCAATGGCAAAGTACTGAACGTGATCTTGCTAAGACATCAACAGCAGCTGAAAAATGCTGGTGTTGACTGCGATGTGCTGTAACGTATATGCGAAAGACAATTTTGTAGTGAATCTTGGAATGTAAACGAATACATTTAGAAGAATGTGGAGGCAACGGAGATGTGGTTCCTGAGACGAATGTTGCGAATTTCTTGGACTACCGGAGCAACTAGCAATGACTGTCTGACAGAGGTTAATTAAACTAGAATATTTTATATTTAACGATGCGAATAAGTTAAACAGCTTTCTTTGATCATGCGATGAGAAGAGAGGCGTTGGAGAACATCGTGACCACTGGACAGATCAAGGGGAAGTGAGGGGGGGGGGGGGGCGAACAAGAGAAGTTATAATAGATGAACTGAGAAGATGGCAAGGAGGATTATCATCAGCAAACTAGATCCATGTGGGATGTGGATTTTAATTCCTGAGAATGATTCGTTAAAATGTCTAGGGGGTATTATTGATTCTCTGTCACTGGTAAGAATGCCGGGTGATCAGGGATATTTACCACAAATCCCAGGAGGAAAGAGTTCCATCCTTGAAACAATGGCATCTGTGTGTACGTTTCCCTTCCCACTTCATCACCCTTTAAATTAACTATAGATGCTAGAAGGATATTGATTGCTCACAACATATAAACAACCACTTGTTGGACACCACATTTACTTGATGTACACAACACTTTTGGACAAACAGTTCAGGTATTAACTCAAGATCTGCAATTACATATATAGATGTGTAATAAACACTATGCATTTTCAGACAGGCATGGGAATGATATGCAGTATTACAACATAGTACCCAGTGACCCCAAAAAAAACAACAATGTTATTACAAACAACACAACAACCACAAATTGGGTCTACTTTCATTTTCCCTCATAATTAAGGCAAATAAAGATATTAAATAGAACCCAACATAACATGTTTCTGACACCTTTTACCATTCTCTCATTGTTAAAAATAATGAGTTGGTGTCAAAATACTATACCATCTATATACCATTGGAAAAAAAACTACTGACCTGTTACCTTCAGAAAAAAAAACCAACATATAAACAGAATTTTGTACTAATTAAATTAATTAATCGAGTCTATCTCCTGGTGTGCGGTTATGGGTCCACCTTTGCTGTCGATTAGATCCTTTTCCCCATTATCTGGGTACCGAATTAATGCACTCAGTTATGTTCCTAATATTTATCCACTGGTAATTGGCTGGTGACTATTTTATACTCCATAACCCAGGAATTGAAAAATCACACACCATATATCCCCTCCGTTTGGGGCTAGAATCACGAATATTCTGTTGCCTTAGGCTCGGTGCCCTGTTTGTGAAATTTGGTGCCTCCGGTTGGTCATACTTCAGGAGTTCCACTTAAGCTTTGCAGAAGGTAATTCCCTTTATCATCAGGTCTGATGAAAAGTTGACGTCCATTCAGCTTCTCGGCTTATAATATCCGACTACCAAATTGGCTTACACTAAGGTTTCACCCACCTAGTCGCGAGTCTATAACCCATGGCATTTAGGCTGACATTGGACCGGCAAGGAATTAGTCGTTGTTATCTAGTCCAGTGTAGAACTTTAATTGACTGAGAGGCATCTCATGGTAGTATGGTGTTCAGGGTTTGGAACCTTGAGGTAATCTGGTTTCGTAGTTATGTTTCAGATGATATTCAGTTTGTACCTTGGTTGTATTGGCTTATGTGGTTCAGTGTCTTCTCCCATTTTGAGTTGGTGTTCATAGCTAGAACTTAGTGTTGAATAGCTGAATTCCATGTTTGACTGTTGCAGCTGTGAGACATTGTTTCGAAGACTTATCCATTATTGGATATTAACTTGGTAACCCAACCAACAGTTGAAGGGCTTTCATGTTGCTAGTTTTAGTAACTTGTAGGATTTTCCCATAGTTTCACTGATTTTGCTGAGTGATAAGGCTTATAGGTGATACTTCTCAGACGTAAAGCAGACGATACACTGTTGTCAGTTACTCTGTTGATCTTCATCTTTGTAGATTATTAGATCTTGAAGTCCATCCTGGATCTTCCTCCTAAAATAGGACTTAATTACTCACCCAATCAGTTATCTTCAACTTTTCTGTTGCTCGCTATGGAGCTATTGAGCGCCGCAGTAAACATTGAGGTATTGCTAGATCCAGACTATGGTTTGGACATTCACTTTATGGCTGTTTACCCAGGATCCAGTGTTAGTGATATAGTCCCACCAAATTCAACCACCACCTGCTTCTCTTCTATAGAAAAGGGATGACAAAGAATACAACACTAGCATTAACCTACTGTGTTATGGTAAAAGGTTTACAACACAATTACAAACACAAATACAAAACAACAAGGGGAGAAGGGGAAAGGAGTGGGTGTCCATGTTCCACTGTCCCTCATTGCTGAGTAGAGCCATTCTGACTCTTCATAGTGAGTAAGGTATTTTCTCACTTATATTTTGTTCTGTTGTTACTGGGACTATTGGATGGGTGAAGTCATTCTGTCCATCCAACATGTTGACATTGTCTCTCTCATTACTTGAAGAGAATAGCCTATACAGAATCCCTGTGGTTTCTAATGCCGCGTCTTCATTTCGGCACTATAATCATCACTAGGTCAAGACTATTCACCATTGGCTTTTTAAGTACTGACATACACATGAATTCTTCTATCAACATCCTCATATCCCAAGGTGCAACATTAAAATGTATACTCCCACAGTAAAAAGTAACAATCAGAACAGAGAAAATTATCATACCAAAAAAAACATACATATACATTTCTCTGATATTAAGTACATGATAATCATACATAATAATCATAATGATGATGCAGGGAGCCTAGGTTTTTGAATTATCTTCATGAACTAAAACATCCATTGTTTTCCCCCACAGCGTACAGCACATGAGGATAGTAATCGCTGTGATATGTTTTGCAAATGACTGCTATTATTCGGAGGGTATTTATAAGAATAACTTATGCCGCATGGTCCAGTCTTCTGAATATTGCAAGCAATTTATTTCACATCAATCTTCGCTTCTGTTTCTACTACGGTGGAGGCGATGCAGAGTGAATCCTATCCGAACATACCTTTACATCACGCGTTTAATTGTTCATGAATTTATATTCAAACATGGCCTGTCCCTAACACTATTTTATGAAATGATTATATGTTCACCCTCATATGGAGTGGTTACTAATCTGTTAACAAAAGAATGGTACTAAAATTTAGCACTATATTTCCAAGTTACAGATTATAATGTGGCAAAATATTTTATCCCCTGACTAAGTACGAGTCAGGAATATGCGTAATCATTTGTATGTCCCCGCATGGATAAAACACCTTTCTATAGTACATAAGATTATTTGCAGATTTCTAAACATAAATAGTGAGATATTGTTCACAGTGCCTAGAAGTTTTAACATAGGAATATGAAATTGACAGACACTAGTTCTTTACTATGAAGCATGAATCAGGGGTCTGCTCCTACATTGAGAAAATCTCTAGAATGTGTTTCAGACATGAGAGTTGATACTTTACAGTACACATAATATTCATAGATTATAGC
The DNA here is from genome assembly GCA_014155875.1 of Cepaea nemoralis. Classification (NCBI taxonomy): domain Eukaryota; kingdom Metazoa; phylum Mollusca; class Gastropoda; order Stylommatophora; family Helicidae; genus Cepaea; species Cepaea nemoralis. Next base: position 1,156,981 of record JACEFZ010005729.1, read on the forward strand.
ACTACTAGTGAGATATAAGTTCATAATGCCTATACAAGATATTAACATATGGATTTGAAATTGTAAGACATAGGAAAAATTACAGCGTGGCGCCCACCTGCGTTTCCTTAGTAAACATCATCCAGCCTGGTTTAAGAGAATTGTAACTAATTCTTAATTAAACATACTGGTCTAGGTAATACATAAATATATCTTAATCATGTAGATAACATACCAATAGCTTGAAGAGAATCATGGTTTTAAAACAAACTACCTTCTCCCCGAAGGGAAAGGTCGACTTTCTTGTCAGTTCTCTTGACTAGAAATGGCCGCTTCAGTCTTTGTTTTCCCCCTCGCCAGGATTGGCCAGATAAGGGAGAGAAAACAAGCCAAACTAAATTTAGCTGTGCCACGGTCAGTCTATCGCTGTTTTATTTTCTCCTACATTAAGTAAGTTACTTAAACAGTAATTGTAAGGGTTTGTTTATTTTTAAGGGAGTCCATAAATAGGAAAGGGTAGGGACGTTTTTATTATACCACAATCCAGAACACCAAATACCACGATATGTGGAGAGTCATGTACGCCTACGCCAGCTGGCTGGGCACGTGATGACAATGATAAGGAAATTATGTGAAAAGTAAAGACAACCAGTGGGATACTGATCATCCATGGACTGCCGATTAACTGGCACCCGGCCGTCCACGAGAAAAGATACGGAGACGCATCGACGTAAATTCTTGATTGCTTTTCGTGTGACTATAATGGCCTGATTAGTCTATTATAGGGAAATTAAAGAGCCACATTTTGCATAGACAGTATAAGTTACTTACCGTGTATTACTTCGGCGCTGCATGTCTGATATAGGCACGGCTTGATGTTCTATTTGTATCTCATCCACATGCCTATGGTCATACAATACTCGCCTTGTAAAATAAAACCAGATTATTGGTAACACATAAAGGAACATAAAGCACATAACTTATTGTGTTCTTATTAACTATCAGAATCATGGAGAGCAGCGTATGGGGAGCTATATTCCCAAGCCTGCACTTGCTAAATTGCGTCCATACAAAGGTTATGTATTGCATACTGTATTTTACAAACAATAAACCATCTCTCAAATGCACCGAGGTCATGGCAATTAGGCCTTAGCGTTGGTTGTAGGACAAGTTCGTTAATCGATAAGTCGCGATTCCAACTTCACTGCAAAGGGTCACCCCATAATGCAACGTTCCTGTGAATGTGAATATCACAAATAATGCTCCCCACTGTACCATGTAGTAAGTGGGGCGGACACTAGTTCCGACAAATCAACACCATACACAAGCATGTATGCATAAATCTGCTGACAGAATGCCGACAAAGCAGTCCGCCATGAAAATTACATTTCATCAAGTATGAAGGTCTTCATTGTAATGGATGTATTTCTCAAAGGTGGATCTTATTTTGGAGACACGGCCGCTGGTTCCCCTGCCCTGACTAAAACATGCTTGTACTTCTTGTAATTAATATTCTATTTTACTTGCAACCCTCTCCATGATAATTCGCAAACATGTTAGTTAGTTAGTTAGTTAGTTAGTTAGTTAGTCGACAGATCATCCTCGTTGCACATCGAACCATTCAGTCCATAAGTGCTCGGATCCCCTCCTCAGCAAATCCCGCAGCGTGTAGCGGCTAACGACGCCAGTTCTGTGTTGGTTTATCAATCTTCTTTGGCTTCCTGCGTAATGTTCTTGTTTGGCCACCCCTCTTTTAATTTGCTGCTCCCGCAGAATGGCCATTGTTGTAGATTCACAGTCATCACTTGGTTCTCGCAAAAGTCTCACTTCTCGTAGAGCATTCAGAATGTCAGCCTGGTCCATGGCGCGTCCGCCCTCCACAGTAGCCTCACCTGCGAGCTTGTCAGCCCGCTCATTTCCTTGTACTCCCGCATGACCTGGCACAAAGATGAAACTAATCTTTGCCAGCCGAGACCGCTTCAGAGGCAGCAACCATTCTCTTCGGATCGACCCCTCCTCTATCCTCTTGATCATTTTCATTGAGTCGCTAAGGAAACAAACCCTAGTGAATGTCTGTGTCTCGAGCCATGTTATTGCTTTACTTACTGCCATGACTTCCATGGTCAGGCTACTTGTGGTTTCAGTGAAAGCACCAGAGTCCTCCTTCACAATTCTCCCTCCGGCCCGAGCTGTAAAGGCCCATGAGCTTCTCACATGTCGGACGACCGACCCATCTGTGTAGATGACCGCGTCACCGTCTAGCGAATTCTCGAAAATTAACGCTTGTACTTCAGCCTCAACAGCAGCCGGATTTTCTTGTCTGCATTTTCTATCTAGTTGGATGCAAACTGAAAAGGATGTGCAGAAGTCTGTTGGCACTTTCACCCATTCCTCGCCAGGTTCTAAGTCCTCAAGTGAACACACCTGTTGAAGAATGTCTTCGGCTTGACCCATCCACGACCGTCCTCTTTTTAACCTGCTGCCCTTCACCTTCCTAATTTCACTATGCAGTGGATGCGTTAATTCTGAGGTAGGCGCGTGCCCTGCAAACTTGTATTTCGCAAACATGATTTTGCTACAATGACTTGTTAGTGCCAACGTTCGAAACTTAGTGCAGTTTTAAATGTCCTTTCATAGGTTGGAGGAAGTAGATTATTATCTCACATGCTTTAGGCCAAATAGCGCTATTCCATGTCTTCACAAGTCTGGTAGATACGGACCCTTGCTTCTAATCATGCTTGGGTTAGTTCCCCTTGTGTGTGGGAGCTTCAAGTGAAAACCTTAAATAGTTTTTTTTTTTTTTTTTCGTTCAGAAAATAGTGACACGCTATTGAACGTAAACATGCCAAGAAATTATAAACAGCGGAAAAATTATGGGCTTAACTGCGACGTCCTGTAACAGATATGCAACTAACTATCTTAGTATTATAGCATCTCTTATTATTTCTGTCTGTTGGCTTGTGCTTATCGAAATTTCGCTGCACGGTATTGTTTTGCGTACGAGTACTAGAACCCCACCCGTGTGTCCTTCACGGCCAAGAGGTCTGTCTGATATTCCCTTAACAGAAGCTTGCTTGTTTGTAGTGAATATATTCTAAAAAGTACAAAACAACTGTATTATTTTCCGATTCAGTCACCATTGCGTTCATTGCAAGTTCTCCAGCGCCGATAATGTGCTTGGATTCCTGTAAAAAAGAATTGTTTTCGTTCGCGTGTATAACCACTCTGAGTTCACTACTCGGTGTGTCTGACAGAGGTCATGCCGTTTTGAAACTTCCTACTCCACTCGTACACTTGCTGGATTGACAGGCATGCATCGCTATACTGGACCTTCATTTGCCGATTAATTTCTATTGGATTCACCCCTACACGGATAAAAAAAAAAACGGATAGCATACGCTGCTTGTGTTTTATACAAGTCAAAAGTGGGGCGGCCATCTGTAAACTGTCCTTATAACGTGAATGTGTTTGTCTGCGCCATGATGACACGTATGTAACACTCTTGACATCCTTGAACAATAATATTGACAGATTATGAGACATTGGCTTGGTTATTGAAATTTCTATCACACCGTTAAGCTTTTCTTTTGAAGCTCCCTCGTATATTTAGTATTAGTCTTTCATGTGTCTTATTACGATCAATCAAAGATAATTTTTTTTTTCATGTAAATAATATTGCTGTAAGATATATTCGGTAACAGTTTGTTATGTTTTATATTGTCACCAATCCAAGAAAATATCGTCTGTTTTGTATGTTGTTTAGCGCTTGCCTCTTCACTCTAACCACGACGGTTCTCTTTGTCTCTTTTTATGCCAAGATTATTCTTTGCATCCTGCTATAACATCTAATAAAACACTTGTTTTTTTGTTTTTTTTTAAAAATATCCTTTACAGGACGTCGCTGTCAACAGCAGCATCTTTCAGCTGTCTGTTGATTTCTTGGCAAGATTACGCTCAGTAGGTTGCCATTGCTTATACACTCGTTTAATATCTGTTGTTTCAGAGACACATTTCACAGCTGCGTAGCTCTATGACTCTATGGGTTCTTCTATCTTGCGGTGTCGGGTTGATGCATAAACAGCAGGAGCGTGTCCGTTATGGTTTCATGTATCGAGATTCCCATGGACTCTGCTATTCTCTGTCCAACGTTTACGTGGTCGGCCTCTTCTACTGATTCCTCTGGTCTGTAATTTATTGCTTATTGTGATATACTGTTAGTTGGTAGCTTACTTATATGACAGAACTATTTAAATTGATGTTTTCTAATTACATCTAACACTGGTATAACCCCCCACATTCGTTAACCGTCAAATCAGGCCTAATGTCATCATTTCTTATTTTCTCTGTTCTTGATACGCGGAGACAGGTGTTTCTCAGATGTGACTGAGCTACCATAAGACAGAATATGGTACTACCTGCCTTCTGTTAGCGTCGAATGGTAGGCGGCGCTCACCAAACCCGACACTCCACATTGTGCCAACGGCTTCAGGCGGTGGAGCGCAGTTGGGAGGGTAGAAGCCTTAGACAAACTAAAGATAAAATGTCATGTCAGGGCAGTCCAGGCCCTAAGCGTTGGTTGGCAGCTGATCTAGGATCGAAGCTCCGACAGGCGGACAGCATTGCTTTTCTGATCCGGCAGCTTCTGCAGCTTGTCTTGTTCCAGATGTATTGGTGTTACCTTTCCTCTGGCGTGAACTAGGCAGACCGAGAGAGGGATCATGCAGCATGGGTGGTCTCTATATTTCAGCCCAGGCCCTGTGCTATGGAGAGGTATAACTCCATTTTACAACCCATCGTCTATCAAGACGGTAAGTGTGTCAGTCATTGGGCGAAGGGTTTCTTAAGTGTCACAAATGCTATAAATATTCACATCACACGGGCCTCTAGACAGACCGATCTGCGTGGAGGTAGTTAAAACGATAAATAGGTAATTACATAGATACGTGTGTAGTTAGCTAGGCTTGTAGGTAGATAAGTAGGGGGGGGGGAGGGGAGGGGGGTTAATGTATAAATTGACAGGTACAATGTTAGTAGGTACATAGTTATTTATGTACATAGCTAGGTAGTTAGATAGCTTCGTAGATAGACATATAGGTAGATAGGAATGTAGAAAAGAAGTCAGGCGGGTATTTAGAGAATAATTATAAATATTCCTTTTTACCGTTTCTGTAATTATCAGGCTGTCCCGGGCTCCAGTAGATATATTGGCCAATAGCTTCCCCGTTTGAGATCCATCGCCAGCTTCCTTCACGACATTTGGGAGTACAGTCTAGCTAGGCGTCGTTAACTAAAGGTTAAACAAAATTACGTTGTCTGATTAAACACGAAACTTATCAGAGTACAAAGTAGAAAGACAGTGAAGGACTACGTACACGACTACAGGATCAGTGAGCATGTAACGCTAGACACATATTTATATAAGCAAGTAACAGCTGCAGCTGGGTATAACAATAGGAAATAACTGGTACGTGTGGCTACTGGGAAAAGGTAAGAGATAGTACTAGTAGACACAGAGTCATTGTACATACCTTTCATCGAACTCCACATTGGTGAACATAAATAACAGGTGGTAAGGAAAAAAAAAGTAACAAATAAAACTAAATATACTACGACACAACCAACGACGTTTACATTATAATAATCTTCATCCGAAATGGAACGACACAAACGTATCTGAAGGAAAACATTAAATTAGAAAATGTAATAATATTAAAACACAAACCCTTCGTTGTTATGAAGGCGCTGCAGATGTTCAGTTCAGTTCAGTTGTGAAAGGTGACATATGCGAACGTGTGAAACCGAAGGTGTGCAAACTGTTACATATGGACATATACATGGAAGTTAGCAGTGTTATACAGTGGCATCTACAACAGTATTGATTCTCGCTGGATAGATGCATCCCAGAGATTTGATTAACTGGCTTTCAATTTTAGGCCTGATGAAGTTATTAGAGAAGCTTGATCACAATGCTGTGACCCATATGTGTATACAGGATTCCGACAGACGCGTTCTAACAGGCGTGTTCTGACATACGTGCCAAGGGCAGTGCGTAAAATCCGGAGCGGATATAAGTCAAGAACCGACAGCACAGCACGCTTGACATCTCCATACCTTATCCGTTCTCATCTTCAACAAACAGCGAAGAATCAAAATACTAATGGTAAAAGTTACAACCTAATTATGTGTCCATCTGACCTTTGCTAAAAAAACTGAGCGTAGGCCAGATTACCTTGTCATTGAAAGCCGCAACATTTTCGCCATGCAGCGATGGTGTATTTGTTCTTCCACACTATACACACGATCCCAAAGTCCGCAGACCACATCTGCTTTTTCTTGCATTAATATCCCACAAATTAGTGCATACCAATCCAATTTATCCGTGTGGTCGTTTCCCAACATATCAGCATGCCCTGGGAAATAGATCAAATGGATGCTCCTGTCGTAAGTTATCCTTTCTTAATTTAGTGTCGTCCCTAGAGTGAGGGGAATCAACACCCACATTTTATTACCCCAATATTATTGTACTAGAGAAACCAACAGACTCCGCCCACAAACTCCATCAGTCTGTCGACACCTCTTTCTTACTCACACTCACCCCTAGATCAAGCCCCCTCTATCTCCTCCCCAACACAACATACTCCACAACTCTAGCTTTAACAAATAAATATAAAATACTTTATTAAGCAAAGAGTATGTATGTGTGTGTGTAATCAAATGTGTAGAATGTGTTTCGAATATTCTGGTGTGTGCAGACTTAGACCAGGTAGCTGAAGAGCCCAGCCCGATCATCCCGGAAAGGATCACACCACATCTTCATTCAGTCCACATTGACCTCACCAAGGCATGAATCCATCCTGCTAGATGTCGACTTCCACCGGTGGCTGTTTGACACTCAAAAGAACTAGTCACAGTCTGACCCTGAATCCTGCCTGGATCACACCGTTATTACATGTCCCTATTGTTCTGCGACTTATAACATCCTTGTCTAGTGAGGACACGAAAATACAGTTCCTTGAAATAAATGTAATTCCTGTCTAAAGTTTCTATTGCTCACAAGATCACTGTTTTACTAACTTCATAATCAGTTTATACTGTTCTATTCCCATGTGATGTGGAAAAACAGTACCTATTAGTTTTTTCACCTGTCGTGTGAAAACATAATACCCACTGGACTTTTCCCATGTGGTGTAACAAAAAAAAACGATTCTCTTGTTCTATTCTCATGTGATGTTTGAAACATTAATTTCACGATTGGTCCTTCTCCAAATTGATGCGGAGAAAACAATCTCTAGTATTCTGCTAACATGTGACGTTTAATAAAATACTCTTACGATTGTTCCTTTAAACCCCTTTCATCATGGGCCCAGTGCAAACGTTTCTGACTAACTGCCTGCACTAAGGTCTCTATTCTCAGTGACTTGAGTGACCTAAGGGAACCTGTAAAAGAGATAACAATACACTTGGTGAGAGCATCTGTCCCTGACCTCCATTGAATGGGGGTAGGCTGACATCCTCACTCAGATACATGACAGTGAACCAACTCTGTCATGGGTAGAGGAGCTCTTCACTCCGGTCTACGGTGGGTTGAGACCAGGACAGAGCAAAATGTAAAGTGTAGACCCCAGGAGACCTCACTGGAAGATCCCACCATTGGACATTCTCCCCATCCCCAATCTCCCCAAATATCATCCCATTTCACTATTCCCCATCAGCGGAGCCACCTGCCTTCTTACACTAGTTAATCTTAACAATGTGACTGCCTATTGTCGCTGATATTCCTTGACTACCTAACCACAATGCAACAACACTATGATATAGTTCTAAGCTATATTTCTAAGCTATTCCACATTAATTTTAGCTAGATACAATCCTTAAAATACCTTATGCCATTCTGACTCAATCCCCTGAATCGAATCCACTATTTGACATAAAAGACACATGTTAAGCCAAACCGAACACAGGCGAATTCTATTCCACACGAATCGAGCCAACTATCACTTCTGCCCACTTCAACTGTTTGAGCTACACTATCTGTCAACAAATCATTTTTTTTCTCGGCAAACAGCCTTGAATTGTTCACGTGACTGTTTTGATGTCAAACCACAGATGGTTTCAGGGGCACTAACTATTTCAACAAACTTCTCTTAGCTCCCCTCCTTAATCAATGCAAAAATGGTCCCCCTTGTTTCATCATTCAAAACAAAGTAGTGAGTTCCTGCATTGTCCCAATTCGGTTCACAATAACAAGCCTTCAATTTCCCGGCTTGCGGGGATTTTCAAAGATGCCCGTATTGATTGATCTCGCCGACTCCTCCGTCGTAAACAACTTGTAGTTGCGAATCAAACTGTCTTTGGTATTTTTAACATCTGATTGCAACTCCACAGTGATTTTCATGACAGCTCCTTACCTGTACTTCGTATTATTTAATTTTGCAGCATGTCACTCTCAGCGAAGCGTTCCTGTGTTCACCCATCGCAGCGTGCTCTGTGAGACCATTACGATTACGACATGTGTTTGCTGTTTGTCTTCTACCCAGCGGAACGCCGCAGTGACTACCTCCACCTCCACTCTCAGACTAGATTATGTGGTTGTGAAATTTCTGATGTCTCAGCCGCGCAGCAGCATTCAGAATAGAGAATAAAGCGTTTTCATGTTCAAGAGTACTCGTCGTCGACTACATCTATATTTTTTTACGTAAAATAACACCACGCCCCCCTCCTCATCTCTTCTCTTGAAGGATTTCCAGTGGGTCCTTTCACGAGGATCAGCCGCTCCATTATGTGAGTGGATTGCTGACCGTCCATGGCGCCTATGAGAGCTGAGTTTATAGCAAGGAATTCTGCTACTGGACTTTGAATTGAAGTCGGACAAAATGAGAGAATAATCTATCACTAGATAATTTAGACTTCCTTGGTATGCTATCTATGTTGGCGTACGAGTTTTGTTGGCAATGCCCTAAAGTTAAATACTCTGTTCGTCCATGCTGTGATTTGTGTCTTCTCCCCTCCATTTTTTGCACTTTTGATTATTCCCTGGAGGCCTAATGTCCAGTATTCTTTAACTCTTCCCTTAAAGATATTTTGTATTGTAGGTTAATAAGTCAGTCAGTTATGACTATATTATTTATTCTTATCTATCAATTATGACACTATGCGTCTGAAACACACTTCATTCCCTTGCTTGGAGACGCTGCGATTGACGTCATTATAATCTGCTGTAACACTCGCTTTTCCTGTTTACCGGGACTTTAACTTGATTTATCTCCGTGTTGCAAAGAAATGTTGGTCATGTGGTCCCCTTTGACCGCCCGATGGTAACTTCACATGTCCGTCTGGCTGAAATTCGTATCTCAGCCTGGTCTTAGTTGTTAACCTGTGGGTTCCTGCAACTTATCTAGCAGGAATGTCACACCTCTCCATTTCCTTTTCTCTATAAAGTGGTGGTCACGAATTGAGAATTTCCCAACAATTTCTAGAAAGCAGACATCACTTTTTTTTGTTATGGAGGGTCCACTAGCGTAAGAGACCGAGCCATGGAGAAAACCCGGGTCAATGAGGTCTTTCTGGTGACTGCGGAGTCCATCAGCGATGAACTGTGTATTGGTGGATGAATTTTTCTGTTGACATTCTGACGGCGGCATTATGCAGTGTACCTCTCCGGGCTGTTGGATTGCCGAGAATCCCGTCTATTCCACTTTTCACATTCGACAGTGGGGAGCATTGTATGTGATATTCGCTGGCACGGGAATGGAGCATAATGGGGACGACCCGTTGCCGTGAAGTTGGAACCTCGACTGACTGACTGACTGACTGACCACTAGCATAAAATTGTGACATATAGTTGATAACGCTTAGCAGCGCGGTTATGTTATGTTGTTAACTCATTTTGTTCCTTATGGGGTTTTCTTCTTTTATGGTGGACTTTTATTCTTTAATTATTTTTAAATCCCAAAGAAATCAGGAGCCTTGGAATGTGATCAACATAGAACAATTAGTATAATGAGTCACATAACTGTAGGATGTATGGTAGTTGTTTGGACAACCCCAAAGAGATAAAGGATACTAAGTTCCTCTTTCTCAATGTGACCCTGCCGTTATAATTAATTTAGCTGTTACTGGCTCAGTGGTTTGAGACCATTAAATAGAGTTTCGGAGAACCAAAGAATACCTCCAGGAAAACAATGAAGTTTTTACAGAGTATCCGAAATATCCTTTGGGTGGTTCATTGCCTCACCTCTACCAACTAAATAATTATTAATCTCGGGTGTTTATTAAAACAAATTTTATACTTAAAAAAAAAATCACTCAATAAATGACATAACATGACATTTCCATGATTTCGTTAACATAAACTTGGTTTTTGAGCATTGTATTCCATACATACAATCTTATTGATTTCAACAAGGACATATACATCTATTTATAATTATAAATAATTTATGTGCCACATATATTGTTATATCACCAACAATATCTCTGTCTGTCAGTTACATGTACTGCTCATCTTCGACTGGCATGAGGGCAAATGAAATAAAGAACTATACACTCTGGGTTCTCCACTTTCAGGTTTATGGATCCCTCTGGTTAACAATCAATTGCTGCATGTTATTTTATTGTTCGTTTTGATCTGTTCCAGGTCTGAGCAGAATAGTGGCTCTAGTTTTCCCCTTTCAGGTTCAGAATATAACATATATGTTACCTGTGCTTCATGGATCGAGGAAAATCTTGCAGGTGAATAGCTTTCTGCACTACTCTATGAAGGGCATCACTCAACCAGGTTCTCACTCAACAAGGTGCTACATTCACAAAGTCAGGTCTGGATCAGCATCAATCATAAATCTAATGATATCATCAATATGAACATCAGAAATGAAATGCTGTAAACTCCTAAGAACACAACAAGTCAAAGCAATAAAATGAATCTTGTTTTTAGAGAAAAATAAACATAGGAGAAAGATAGTCATGGTGTTTTCAATTAGTTTTCACCAACATAATTGTTTGCTCTCCATCCAACCTTCCATTATAATGTGTTCAAGGTATAGACTAGTAGATGTGCAGTTTTATCGTCACCTATGCTTGTCCTCAGGTCTCCAGGTTAAATAATACCTTGATTGATTTTGAATTTGACAATTGTTTTGACCCTCATCTTCTGTACCTGGTTATTTTCTTCACATCTTCTTCCATTAAAGAACAAGGGCCTCATACATTAAGGGTTAAAAAAAATCATTCAATATTGCAATGAATAGTTGCTTATAAACAATATAAGTACATCATGGTATCAATTCTTTTATTGTATTCAGGTGAATTATTTTCTAATCAAATGTTTTAAGTCGAGTATATTCTCCCCTCCCCTCTTCACAGTGTCTGTACTATGCTTTTACCATTAGTCATCATCATCATCATCATCATCATCATCATCATCATCATCATCATCATCATCATCATCATCATCATCATCATCATCATCATCATTTTCATCATCATCATTGATATTGCAATCATCACCATCATCATGCTCATTATCATCATCATCACCATTATCATTATATCATTAACACCATCATCATAACTATCATTACAGTCATCATCTTCATTGCAATCATCATCACCATTAATTTTATTACAATCATCATCTCATTATCATTACACTCATCAGGATACTAGCCCAAATGTTGTAACATGAGTGATCTTTAACACCAAGCGGGGGTCTTGCTTAAGACACAAAACCAGATGCTTGAAGTATGCGAGATATGTAATATGGGTTGTGTCGTGCTTAAGGCACAAACCAGATGATTTTACCATGAGTGATATTTTTAATACAAAGTGGTGTCATGCGTAGGAGTGCGCTACATGGGCTATGTCGAACATGTTCTCTTCTGATAGACAGGACATTACGCATCAATGTTGCCTTCTGTCATGAGATTGATTGCTAGCTTATACTCCTTCTTAGCATGTATCATCTCTTCACTCATTCACACTCATTAATCAGAAATCATTCTCATACTTGCATGTAAGATAAGTAATTATTCTTATGTGATTTCCCAATATAACTTTAAATGTTTAAACCATTGCCATCACAAAGTGACAGCAACTTGCTTGCGACAGGTATTTCAGGACTCCCCTACTTTTGCACCACACGAAATAATAACTCGTGACATTTGCAAAAGGTACAATTTATTTAGAGCTGATTACAAACAAGCTCTGCGAGCGGAATACTTCATTGACAATAAACAAAAGTGTACGTTACACAGATGCAATGAAGAGGTGATAATGATACTATTAATCACTGAATGGCATCTATGATTGTTTATAAACTTATAGTATTCATAAGGAACACGTCTACTCTCCAGTCGTCTCAGTCGCAGTCTGAGCCACGCTTCTAATTGCGTTTTTGAACACGGACGTTGGATCCTCCGTGCGCTGACGAGTCTTGCGTGCGTGGTGTCCCAGCACGCTGGTCAGTTAACTCGAGTAACCTGTACTCCATGGTTACTCGTCGAGGCGGTTAGTTTCCTAGTGTTTTGAGAACCCCTCGCTCACTTGCACTCAATGCTCTCTTGGTTGACACAAGTGTGTCCCATTGTGAAGCTATTTATAGCGCTGGTTTCTCTCCTGTCTGGTGTCCTTTAATAAACTCTGTCTTGGCTCTATTACTTATATTCTTAACTCTGTAAACTCATATTTAGATCTTTGACACAAAGATATCTCAACCTTTCATCAGACACAATCATATTTGTATGGATAACAATTAATCATATGTGTGTGCTTTACACATGATACATTCCCATCTGTTTAACAATAATGAAATCATACATGACCCACCACAGGCATGCTCTCTTCATTGACGTAGACTTATGAGATCAATATGAATTCTTATGATATTTATAAAGAATGATTCCTATTGTTTAGCAATAATGAAATTGCACATGGATCCCCACATGCATCCATCAAATACATATATTTATGTCACATGTCCAATCCACATTCATTCATCATGCATCATAACCATACTTGCATGGCGGTTGATTAGTCATTATGTTTCTCACAAATAATAAATCCACATGTTAATAGCATTGAAAATACATTTGATTCACCACATGGGTGCTTTAACCCAACACACAAAATTATGATACATATAGAAATCTATTTGGCTCCCATGTGCTCATGAAAAAAAACCTACTTGACTATTACACATTACACTAATTTGCCTTACTAGTGTTTGCACCTTTCAAATAGTTTCCTTACCACTGGACTAAGTATTCTTAGCTTCCTAAATCTTAAGTTATTCATCAACTTCTAAATCATTTCTGATTGTTGATTGATTGACTGATTTAGGAATCGACATCAAAGCATTCGCGGCATTCCCATAAGTGCTCCGTCCCCATCCTCAGCAGCCAGCGAAGAGTTCCAACACTAATAGTACCAGTAGCAATCTGATTATAAGTCCGTCTCGCCTTTCCTCTGAGCATTGAGTGTCGGTCAGATCCCTTCGTCACTCCTCGTTGTCTCATTCTTGCCAGACCATGGTATTCAAATTGCTCCTCCGAGGTGTGCACGTGCTCCCACAAGGCCGCAACCACGTCTGCCTTGTCATGTATCAATACTCCACCAAGTTCTGCAGAGCCAGCCAATCTGTCCGCCTGTTCATTTCCCAGCACACCGGCATGCCCCTGAGAAAGGATCCAGGCGATGCTTGTCACCCGTGACCTCTGAAGCGAAGCAAGCCACTCCGCACGAAGTCTGCCCGTCCTCACCCTCGTCAGCATGCTTTCTGAGTCAGTTACAATCACGATGTGTGTGTGTGTCGTATTCTCCATCCAGCGGAGAGCCGCAGTGACTGCCTCCACTTCCATTCTTAAGCTAGATGTTGTGGTATCATATGCCAGGCTCTCCTGCCCCAAACATATACTATTAGCTTTGGCTATGGACCCCCAGCCACTTCTCTCACCTCTTGACACCGAACCATCTGTGTAGATAATCACATCACTCGAGTGAGCATTGTCCTGAATTAGTTGCTGGATTTCGACTTCCGTGGCCCCTGCTGGCCACTCCCTGCACTCCCGGCTTAATGTGATTATAACTCTGCACAAGTCTGACTGCTCCGCTGGCACTCTGACCCACTCCTCTCCACGCCTAATGTTCTCCAAGGGGCACACCTGTCTGATCGTATCCTCCGCCTGAGCCATCCATGATTTCCCTCTTATCAGTCGCTGACCATTAACTGCGTCCAGCGCCTCATGCAGTGGGTGGTCTGTGTCTGCAGCTACTCTGAGGTATGCCTTTGCCTGCATCACCTTGAGCCTACCAGCAACAGTCGGCAGACCAAGGATGTAAAGCATACACACAACTGGGGTGTCTCTAGTGCATCCCTGAATGACCCGCATAGCTTCGTTCTGTATGCGCTCTAACTTCACCAGCTGACTCTCTGAGACAGTGAGCAGACCTAATCCATAACCAGTTACTGAGAGGATCAAGTGATGGTATAGTGTGAAAAGCATTCTCTGCTCTATGTCCATTGCAGCCATAGTTTTAAGTGCATTGAGTCCCTTTTGAGATCTTGTCACGACCGTCTCCACATGGTCCTTGAAGGATAGGCTCCTGTCAAATGTGATCCCCAGATACTTCAGTTTGTTCTCTCTGCTGACATTTCTACCATCTATCGCGAGGCTTGGGACATCAGCTCTTACAATCATGTTGTCAAGAGAGCACCACAAAAAGCCGCCTTTTCCGGGTGGATGACAGCACTCATTTCTGTGCACCAGTCAATCACTTTATCTACTGTCGCCTGTAACTCCTGGGCTCTTTGCTCCCTATCTCTCCCCTGCCTATATGCAAGAATATCATCTGCAAATGTTAGTATTCTTCCAACCCCTGGTGCTTCTAGCTTTGCAATCTTGCTCGTATACACATTAAAGAGCACCGGTGAGACTGCAGATTCCCGTGGCAGTGCCGGGGTTAACATATGTGGCTCTGAGGTCCATGCGACCAGACGGAGAGCAACCCGACGAGAGTGCAGGACGGCTGCTATCCAGTTCACCGACCAGGGATTGACCCCCTTCTCCATCAGTGCGGTCATCAAAATATCATATCGAACTCTATTGTACGCATCCTCGAGATCAAGCGCTACCGCCATCGTTTCCTGTCTACTCTGGAACCCCTCATAAACATCAAAGGCAAAAGTGGCTGCATTTGACCAGGTATCTTTACCTGGTCTATAGCTCCCCAGGCCTCTTGGAATAAGCTTCCCGCTTTCCAAAAACTCTTGCAGCTTGACAGCGACTATCTTCTCTAAAACCTTCCCAAATGTATTTTGAAGGGTGATGATCCTAAAGCAGCTAAGCTTTGACTGATCCTTGAATGGTTTTGGGAGAGGGATGAGATAGCTGTGCACCCAATCCTGCGGTACGGATGCTGTCTTAATGCTCTGGTTAAAGCAGTCGGTCATCTCCTCCAGGTCTGCTTCGCTCAAACCCTTCATGTGGCCATACCTGACCCCATCGGGCCCTGGTGCTGTGTCTTTTGCCTTTTTCAAAATGTGTTTAACATCTTCCACCCGTATGATGTCTTCATACTGCATATTCTTCGTGGTGCCAGATAGCTCCTCTCTAACTGCATCCCTGGTGTCCGCATCATTATGATTGGTCTGCTCTAAAACTCTCTGGAGAAACGCCTCCCCTTTCTCTTTGTCTGTTGTCACGCGCACACCCTCATCTCTATAGATTGTTCCCACTGTCATCGGCCGATCTTTTCTCTGCATTTGCCTGTGCAGTTTCCAGAATTTTCGCAGTGTTTTATCTCCTCCAATCTCCTTCATGAAACATTCCCATTTTGCCTTTTTGGCCTCTGCAGCACAGCGCTTGAAAACCTCCACCTTGTCTTTCTTGACATTTTTTCTGTGAAGAAGCCATTCGGAGAGCAACCCGACGAGAGTGCAGGACGGCTGCTATCCAGTTCAACAACCAGGGATTGACCCCCTTTTCTGATTGAGTTTAACTACTTAAGAAATAAATGTACAATTTATGTCTACTGCTTACACAATATATATGTTGTTTACCTGGGAGAAACATAAACTCACTATGGTTTATCCTAATGTACAGTTTATCCATACACTATCATAACTGAATATAATATTTAGTTTCTACTAAATTAACTTCTTAAAGACTAATCACGTGGTTTACAACACATTGACTTACCAATTCTTCTCTTTGGGAAAGGACCATTTACTAGCGTAATATAAAATATAGTGTTCTTACTTCATTCCGTTTTGAATGGCTTCTTCACGCCTACCATCAGCACATTTCAGGTTACCTAAACTTGGTTTTTTCGTATCCAAGTTCGCTGGCTGCACATTTATAGGCTAGTGCTTCGTTTCTTCCCCACTTATACTTTTATAATTAGGACTAGGTTTTCCTAGACTACCATGCAGGCAAGCTCAGGTCCTTCTTCTGTTACGTGGTTCGTGAAGGATGTAGTAGAAGGAGTGTTCTTTATTCATTTATATGAAGACGGAGAAAAAAACGATGTGAGGTAGACAGCGCAACACTGTCTGTGTTGGAATCATAGAGAAAAAGAAGTAGGTAAGAAAGAGAAAGTTGAATGAGTAGGAACCAAAAACAAAAGCAGTAAGGAAGAAAGAGAAATAAAAGGATGAAACCTCACACCTTCCGACAAACTAACGAGAACAGAGAAAGCAGACATTGCAGGTATCTGAGCAGAGGCTGAGAATAGAATCTCCCAACCCAGTCAATACATTCAACAGTTATGATGTAATGGCAACAATTAGTACACAAACTAAATTTATACAGACTAAACTAACACACGGCGAACAACGCAACACTTATTTATTAATCTCCAAAGTCTTCTGCAATACGGATATTAAGGTACAGTTAACAACAAACACTACACCAACTGCAGTCTAGAATCAAATACTAACAACGGTGTGTGATTTTTAGCACATTATTAGACCTCTGCCCTGTATCTACACCAAATGTATCTGGTACACCAAGTACAACAACTGAATGGTTAGTTACAATATGTAACTAGTTGTCTCTCCACCCAAACAGGAAGTCCATAACAGTTTACACAATTAACACCTCCGCAGAAACACGGGAGAGCTTTAACATTGCAGACGCATCGAGTCAACGAAGACTGAACATGATCCAATTATCTATCTATACATCAACAACCATGCAGACTTTTTTTATGTTTACACGAACAACATGAATGTTTTCACACACACACACACACACACACACACACACACACACACACACACACACACACACACGCACGCACGCACGCACGCACGCGCGCACACACTATCTTCTGATGGCTTGATGGCTGTAGAAATATGGTTTCTGGGGAACATGCAAAGAATACCATGGACAGACAGAAAAAAAAACAATGACCAAGTACTGCAGGAAACAAATGAAAATCGTAAATTGATTACAGAAATTAGACGTAGACAGTCACTTTTTTTTTTTTTTGACATGTTATGAGAAGAAATGAATTGGAGAACTTGGTGACAACTGGCAAGATCGAAGAGAATAGACCCAGGGGAAGACTGAGAAGTAAATATATTGATAGCTTGGCCACAAGGCATGGTCGAGACAGTAACACTGAGATGTTCCAAGACTTTGGTGATCGAGTGAAATGGCGAGTCATAACCACCCATGCTTTTCGGCATGGCACATGATGGATTGACAGGAACTTTATTTTTCCCATAATAAATTAAGTTATTTAGCCTCCGTGTACTCCAGTTTCCTGGAATAGAACTCCAACTATTTGCCTTCGAGGATATAAACATCTACTCTCCCACACTGTCCTGTTCGAGTGGCGATCTATGCAAGGACTCCCCCAGCGGCAAACTGTTCTTCCAAGGCTTGATCCACTCTGGCTTGCTTGTTTTATTTTTCTCTCATCGTCTTTCTTCTGAGTTGTTTTGAGCGCCCCTTGTTCAGCATTGCCTCATCTTTCTCAGACAATTTGACACCCTTCTGGCGGCCGTGGGATGTGACATAGTGAGCCTCATACCACTGCCTGAATGGGGTAGAGTCGATCTGTCTAGATCAGTGGTTCTCAACCTTTTTTGGTCCGTGCCTCCCTTCACCATATTTTCAGAACGTAATTCCCCCACCCACCCCCCACCCCCTTTTTCGTATTTCTTACGTAACAATTTGGCCCGTGCCCCCCTTCACCATATTTTCAGAACGTCACCCCCCCCCCCCCCACCTTTCGTATTTCCTACCTAAAAATCCCCCCCTCCCGCCCTTGCGCAGTATATGTAATAATGGAAGCACATACTAAAACAAGTCTAGACGTCCACATCAAACGTGATTTGTGGGTCTACTTACTTCATAAAATGAATTTTAGACGGGTGAAACGTACTGAACCGTAAAGTATGAAGGGAAAAACAAGATCAAGTAATCGGTTCTTGTATTAAGGCGATCTTGAAATAATCTTCATTCCCCAAAATTCCCCCCTGGGTGGGGGAGGGGAAATTCCCCACCGGTTGAGAACCACTGGTCTAGATGAAGGCAAGTTGACGCCGCTCCACGAAAAGCACAACAAAACGCCATTGCTCGCTTCTTTTATCTCCGGGTGATGGTCAGGTCTTTCGGTTATTACTGGCCACATGTTATCTTCATTTTGGACGGTGCCATTTCGGTCCCTCCTAAATGTGTACACATATTTCACTTTTAAATTATATGAATAGAGTCTGGAACATATTTTTCCTACTGAATGCCAGTACCTGCGGTGTAAATTTAGTCGGCTGAGTACTTTAGGCTTTGCCAGCTACACAGTTGTTAGATGGCTAATATTACTAGTAACTAGATCTTACATCATCTAATTGAAGCACGTTTCCTTAAATACGGCATTTTATGCGAATAGTGTCCTCACATTTGTATGTGCCTGCATATTTTTATATTATCGTGCCCCGATACTCGAAGTGAATGTATTTGAATGTTTGAAATAATTGTGTCACTGTATTATGATTTGTGTGTTTCTTTATTTTAGCCAGTTGCATGTCCTTTAGATGACGGAACAATCAACCGCAGCTTTGGCTTTCTTAATAATCAACACAAGGCTGTCTGCTTCCAAATCGCTCGCAGTTTATTTAGAGCACGATAAGTGGGATCGCTAATCGCTTTCGCCGCTGGTTCGCTATCGAAGTCTGGGTATCTATATATTCCAACACAATTATGTCCTTATATTCTGATTCATATCGGTCTGTTTATTTTATATACTCGTGTCCCTATAATCTGATGTGTGTGTTTAAATATTTTATTTAATTATGTCACTATATTCTGATGTGTGTCTCAATACTATACACAACAGTGTCTCTATATTCTGATGTGTGTGTGTCTCAGTATTCTATACCTCTTCTTCTGCGTTCATCCGGATTTTTTTTTTTCCGACGTGACTGCGTTGTGCCTGTTTACAGCAGAGCTGCGTTCTTGCGCCGTTAGGCCGACACATCCGTCTTCTGCGGGCATTTTTTGACCGGGTTAACCTTCCCGGGGGTATTCTATACTAGTCTATCTCTATATTCTGATTTATGTTAGTTTCAATAGTCTATACATCCTATACAACTATATTTCCATATTCTAATTCGTATGGCTCTGTTTATTTTATATACTCGTGTCTCTATATTCTAATTTGTAAATGTGTCCGTATCTTATACAGTTGTGTCTCTATATTCTGATATGTAGCAGTCTCAATATTCTATACAATTGTGTTTCTATATTCTAATTCGTATGTGTCTGCACTTTCGTTATTTTCTTGTTCTTACAGTCAGATATTATGTGCTGTTTAACGTCAATGAAGTAAAGGAAACATGCCCATACATTAGTTGGCATTTAGCATATGATGTTAATCCCATATTGTTAGACTATCAACACACGCTGGGTGATATGATCAAAATACCTCTGCCCTCTTTTGCTTCCCAGAAGATGTCTTGGTACCCATTTTATTAAAATATGGCGCTAGCAACATATACTCAATATGCCTAACAACATGGAAAGGATTGTCCTCTAACTTTGTTTACACCTGTCTTGGTTGCTCTCCGCACCCTCTGCCAATTCCTTATGGCAGCTCTCTTATCCCTCCATGAATTCTCTACCTCTGGTGTCCACCATGGTGGTTGGGTGAAGATTCTTCTTGTTGGTTTAGATCTTCCCTGTGATCTAAGACACCCCAAGAGTGAAGAGTGGTCTCGCTCATAACTGAATGCCCTGCGAGCTCTTATAGTCCTAACTGTGCTGGACTTAGGTATCAGCACAGAACAGGGGAGGTGGTCACTTCCATGGTCTCCAAGGACGCTCTATTTCATATCTGATGCCGCCTCTTGGGATACAAGCGCCAGGTCGATGGCCGTGTCAGGGTCCCCCGGTCTCATTGCAAGCCTAGTGGGTGTTCCGTCATTTAGACAGATAACATCCATCTCAAGCAAGTCCTCAGCAAGAGTAGTACCCTGTCTGTTCTCTCCCGACCTGTCCAATTCCTTGGCGCGGGCGTTGAAATCACCACATATCAGATACCTGGTACCTGGGGTGTCCACTGAACCTTTCAACCAGTCCCAACTCTCTCTGTTTATGCAAGATTCCCCACTCACATATATATTTATCAGGTTCCAGCTGTATCGGCCGATTTGTATCCGCATTCCCTGCACCTCTTTCCTCTGCTGACCCCACCCACTCATATCCAGTGTTGAATGCTGTAAACTGTCTTTGACCACCAAAGCCTACCCATGTCTTCCCTGTCCAATTGGGTTGATGTAACATGTATAGCCAGGGATCTTAAAAGAGTTCGTATTCAGTTCTTGTAACATCAGGACATCAAAATCGTAGACCAGTTTCTCCAGTTGTTCTACCAGGTGCTTTGCACTACGGCAATTCCAATACCCAACCCGTACATTTTTGAGTCCCATACGATCCGTTTTCCTTTTACCCCTTCTGGCTCCAGCTCTCCTCTTCCTTTTCCTTCCTCCATCTCCCCTACCGCTTCTTCTCCGCTTCATTCTCTCCCCGCTGGCTGTTGTCAAAGGTATCGAGCACAAAGCACGTACTCCGTTGCTTCGGCGATAATTCTTTGTATTATTCATAGTTGGTTAGATATGACGGCAGGATATAATCGGTCATCCTAGTAGAGCCTGCCTCCTAGGGAAGGGGCGGGGGATGAGGCATATCCTGGCGTTAGCAACAATGACGGATAGGCATAGGGTACTTCAGGCCAAATTGTACCTGAGAGTTGCCGCAGACAGGGATCCCCCGCTGCATGCAGCAATGGATATGGTTAAGAGTCATAGACTAAGACGAGGCAGGTCCTGGATGGAACAGGCAGAACTTTCTATAAGCCAGGTATGTGATCTAGAGACCATCAATCGTGAAAGAGAGTGGGTTGAAGTTCCGGAAGACATGACGGATTGGCACAATGTAAATAATAACACTGGGTCGTGAGTGCCGAGAATGGACAGCGGGACGCACTGAGTTTGAAGTGCAACAGCTGATCCAGTGCACCACACATCAAGGTGACATAGTCATCTACACCGATGGTGAGAAACAGACGCAGTGGCTGGGGCTTTATTGCAAAGGCTAATGGGCGAGTCTTGAAAAAGGAGAGTCTGGCATATGAGACTACGACCTCCAGCATGAGAATGGAGGTGGGGGCAGTAATAGCGGCATTCCGGTGGCTAGATGAGACTACTACAACACACGTTGTATTCATTACGGATTCACAGATGATGGTTAGCAAGGTGGAGAAATGAATGTTTCATGTGAAATGGCTCTTGTCGCTTCAGAGGTCACAGATCGTGAGAATTGTATGGATATTTTGCCCTGGCCATGCGGGTGTACGGGGAAGGAACAGGCTGATAGGCTAGTAGGTAAGGCACCTCTTGGTGGAATTTTGCCTATGGACAAGGCGGAGGCGGTCGTGCGCTTGTGGGACCAGGTGGAGTAGGCGAAGGAACAGATTGAGAACCCATATGTGGAAAGAATGAGATTGCGAGGGATCGGCAGGGGTTCTGGAAGAATCTATCTCAAAACTGAGAGGGAAGACCAGTAGAACTTTTAATTAGATAGCGGTGGGAACGATTAGTAGAATGACTCTTCGCTCGCGTGGCTGTTGGACGAGGGGAAGGAGCACGTATGGGAATGTTATGAGTCCAGTGATGTCGGTTCTTAACTCAACTCAACTCAAACCTGTTTTTTGCTGTCTAGGTCGACCTGTCAGCCGGGGTCAATCCGTCATCTCATCTTGTTCTTCTTGTACCATGCTGGTGTCGAGGTGAAGGGTAAACAGCGGGAAAGTGCCCGTTTGTGGGCTTCATGTATCGATATTCCCATGGACTCTCTCTGTCCATCGTCTTCGTGGCCGGCCTGTTCTGGTTCCATCTGGTCTGTGCATCATTGCTTATTGTGGTATACAGTTAGCTGTTAATCTAGTTAAATGGCCAAACCATTTAACTCACTGTTATAAGGTGAAATCTAAATACGTTAGTTGCATCTCTTTTACAGGATTTCGCAGTAAACACCAGCATTTTGGTTGTTTGTGATTTCTTGGGAAGTTTATGTTCAGTAGTTTGCCATTATTTGTGAACGACCGACACATATACTATTTAATGAAAAATCAACGCAATGTGCTGCTAAATCGCCTGCAGATCTGTTCCGAAAGCGGTTCGCGAGATTACCAGTTGTGAATTGCGTACGCAACCCTTTCGCTGCTAGAGGGGTCAATGAAAACATATTTCAACATAGAAGGGAGTTCGATCACATAACCCAGAAAAGCTTAACCTGGTCAACAAACGCCCGCAAAAGTCAGATGTGTGGGCTGTCAGGTGCAACTATCGCAGCTCTGATCACCATTGTCATCATGTGCCATGCCGATAAGCTTGGGCGGTCATGTTTCGCCATCTCACACAATCACGAGAGTCGTGGATCAGCTCCGTGTTCTTGTCCCAACCATGCCACGTGGCCAAGCCATCCAGATATTTACTTCTCTGCCTTTCTCTTGTTCTTTTCCCGTAAATCTTGCCAGTTATCACCCAGTTCTCTAATTTATTTCTTTTTATAACGAGTCCAACAAAAATGTTGACTGTCTGCGGCTAATTTCTCTAATCAGTTTACGGTTCTCGTTTGCTTCTTGTAGAACTTGGTCATTGGTTTTTATATCTGTCCATGGTATTCTTTGCATTGTTTACCATAAATCACATCACCACTGCCATTTGATGTTTTTCAGCTTCTCTGCTCATTGTCCTTGTTTCACATCCTTACAAATGTGCATGATCTCTGTCTATGCAATTGATATCATTGTATTAGTCGGCATTTTTCCCATCTTGCAAAGGGCTACACCCCATGGCGATTTTTGTTCTAAGCTCTTCAAGGCACCTCCCTTCAGATGTTATGACTGTTCCAAGATGGTTGTCCTGATGTAGACTCACACAACACTGATGCGTCTAAAACAACAACAACAATAACAACAACAACAACAACAGCAAGATCGGACGAACGACAACGATCAAGAACACAAAAAAACTTTGTAATATGCAAATGTCCTAGCCAGTGCTCTAGCTCTGTTCTCTTGTGTCTGTATGTTCCTAAGTAATTGTCTCCCTCTATTCTGAAAACATCATGTTGATAGTTGCTGGTTATAGTATAACAGGGTCTCTTTATGAAGATAATGACCACGGCCACTGCCACTATGGTCATTGTCCAGAAGACTGACTGACTGCCTGGTACCTTACCGTCTTGACAGACTATAGTATGTAAAATCGGGTTATCCCTCCATAACACAAAGCCTGGGCTGAATTTAAAGACCGTGTGTTGCCCATGCAGCGTCATCCCTCTCTCGGCCTGTCTAGTTTACTCCAGAGGAAAGGTGACACTAATACATATTGAACAAGACAAGCTGCAGAAGCTGCCGTATCAGCAAAGCAATGTTCTAACTGTCCGCCTGTCGGAGCTTCGATCCTAGACCAATTACCAACCAAGGCTTAGGGCCTGGTCAGCCCTACCATGACATGTAGTCTTTCCTCACACCAGGATAAAGCTTGTACCCTCCCAACTGCGCTCTTCCGCCCGAAGCCGTTGGCACAATGTGGGGTGTCAGGATTGGTAAGCGCCGCCCAACATTCGGCGTTAACAGAAGCAGGTAGTACCGACTACCGTTATACGGTAGCTCAGTCATATCTGACTATAGCCTGACATCATGTTCAGGAGAAAAGTACATAGATACATGCAAACATACTATTATACTTAAGATTAGACACATAGACAGACAGGTAGATAGACAGACAGAACGAGAGACAGACAGACAAGTCGATTGATCGGTCGGAAGGTAGATAGCGACAGACAAACAAACATAAACGGGCAGACAGACAGCGAGAGAAAATGAATGAACGAACTCTTATGTTAAGAGGGTTAAGAATTGCGCAAGTATTCCTGTGATTTCCTGAAGAAAACATCTACATAAATAAGATAATGTCTCTTTATCACATCATATTTCCTCGCCTACCCTGACATTGCGGGACGCAGTTCGTAATCCGGCATACTGCGTTCGAAACACAGCTGCGGGCTATTCGGCAGCACATCGCTTTGTGTTGGTATTTTATAAAATAGTATGGGTGCCGGTAGTTCAGAAAGCCACGGCAAACTACTGAATGTAAATTTGCCAAGAGATCGCAAAAAGCCAAAAAAATATTGGGGTTGACTGCGACGTCCTGTAAAGGATATGAAACTAACTTTTTTAAAAATAAAACTCTGACAATAGACGCACAATATGTGTAGGTTGTGATTGTTACCCCAATAGATTGATAGACCTGCATTGTAAATGTTACACAAGACTGAACGACTTGTTGTAAATGTTACACTAGACTGAACGACTTGTAAATGTTACACCAGACTGAACGACTTGTTGTAAATGTTACACCAGACTGAACGACTTGTTGTAAATGTTACACCAGACTGAACGACTTGTTGTAAATGTTACACCAGACTGAACGACTTGTTGTAAATGTTACACCAGACTGACCGACTTGTGTAAATGTTACACTATACTGAACGACTGGTTGTAAATAACACACGTTAAACTATGTTGTAAATGATAGACTAGACTAAAGTAGGTGATGTAAATAACCCTTGCTGATGTGAGTTTCCTGTACCCAAACGCATGCCCATATGCGAATACATTATGTGACTGGACATTCTACTGGACATTTATGTCCATTCTTTGCTGACGTCGCTTCTGCATCATTTTCCACCATGCTTTAGTCACTGTGGCAGATATGTCTTTAGAAGAACCTGTTTAACAATCAAATATAAACATTTTTCAGACTATTATGTTACACTATGAGGATTTTCAAATTAGTAAATAAACTTGCTTCTAATATGAGTATAATAAGGAGCTTCTGTTGCATAGCGGTTACGGAATCTGCTTGTAAATACAATTCGGAGTTCAATTACTGTGATTTGTATCATTATCTGTGTCCGACCTATTCAGATCTGGCAACGAATAAGTATCTGAAGTGGGTACTTGCCAATTCTGATGATTGTCCAGGAATGGTATTGGAATTGTCCAGGAATGCTATGGGAATTGTCCATGAATTTTATAGGAGTTGTCCAGGAATGCTTTGCGAATTGTTTTGGAATGTTATGGGAATTGTCCAGAAATGCTATGATAATTGTCTTAGAGATACACGTGAATTGAAGGCGATGGAGACGGGGACTTGTCTGTCTACATTCATTGTGCTGTGATCTTGTATATGTGAAAGCTTCACATTTAAGACGATTATGTTATCAAATATGTATCTATAGAAGAACATTACAGCGAGTGAGCAGTGTTGAATATGTTCTCTGATACCGGAGATGAGTTGAGTTGAGTCATGAATCGACATCACAACACTCGAGACATAGGACATTCCCATATATAATTCGTCCTTACCTTTAACAGCCATCGAAGAGTCCCTATACTAACGTTATCAGTAACAGTTTGATTATGTGTCCGTCTGACATTTTCTCGGAGTCCTGAGTGTCAGCCAGATCCTCTGGTCACTCCCCACAGCACCACTCTCTTAAAGCCGTGTGGTCTAACTGTTGTTCAGCATTATACACACGATCCCAAAGAACCCCTATTATGTCTACCTTACCTTGCACTAATACATCACCAAAGGATGCAGACCCAGCCAATCTTTTTGCCTGCTCGTTTCCCAACACACCATTATATCCTGAAGAAAACATCGAACATATGCTATTTAATTTAATTGTTGAATGGAAACCTGCCACTCAGCCCGAAATATGCCTGTCTCCACTTTTCTCATCATACTTTGTGAGTCCCTTACAATCACGACATGGGTGTTATGTTTGCATTCCAGTCAGCGGAATGGGGGATGCAAATGTGATAACAGAAATAACAGAAGGAACAAACAGTATTCTGAAAAATAAAACACAACTAAAGCAATTAAAACTTTTTTTTATTGGGGGGGTTAGATGTCAGCATGGACGAATTCACAAGAGCTCACGTTGTGAACCATACCATCGGGTGTGCTGATGCCGAGGTACTGTGTTCAACCCCTACATCGTTCAGCTAAACAAAAATGTTGACTTCTCGTCCTTGACTAGAGGACGTAAATTACAAGTACCTCTGAAGTCGGAGTGGTTCACCTAATGTCGAGGGACACTAATAATAGGGAAAGCTAACCCATTCCCCAAAATATGTCCAGGCCATTAGAAGTAGTAGCACGTGTATGGTCTAAGTTTGTTTCAGGACGAGAAGTCAACATTTTAGGTCAACTGACCGGTGTAGGGGTTGAACCCGTTACTTTGGCATCAGTAAACCAGATGTTTAACAACAAGCGTTCTTATCCATTCGTCCGTGCTGTGATCGTCTTGACATATGAAATGGAAGAGACCACATGACTTCATGAAACAATTCGATGTACTTACTTTGTTTCACACATGGCTTCATGAAACAATACGGTATACTTACTTTGTTTCACACATGACTTCATGAAACAATATGATGTACTTACTTTGTTTCACACATGGCTTCATGAAACAATACGGTATGCTTACTTTGTTTCACACATGGCTTCATGAAATAATGTGATATACTTACTTTGTTTCACACATGGCTTCATGAAATAATGTGATATACTTACTTTGTTCCACACATGGCTTCATGAAACAATATGATGTACTTACTTTGTTTCACACATGGCTTCATAAAACAATACTATGTACTTACTTTGTTTCACACATGGCTTCATGAAATAATGTGATAAACTTACTTTGTTTCTAACATGGCTTCATGAAATAATGTGATATACTTTCTTTGTTTCACACATGGCTTCATGAAACGATATGACTTACTTACTTTGTTTCACACATGGCTTCATGAAATAATGTGATATACTTACTTTGTTTCACACATGGCTTCATGAAATAATGTGATATACTTACTTTGTTTCACACATGGCTTCATGAAATAATGTGATATACTTACTTTGTTTCACACATGGCTTCATGAAACAATACGATGTACTTACTTTGTTTCACACATGGCTTCATGAAACAATATGGTGTACTTACTTTGTTTCACACATGGCTTCATGAAACAATACGGTATACTTACTTTGTTTCACACATGGCTTCATGAAACAATACGATGTACTTACTTTGTTTCACACATGGCTTCATGAAATAATGTGATATACTTACTTTGTTTCACGCATGGCTTCATGAAATAATGTGATATACTTACTTTATTTCACACATGGCTTCATGAAACAACACAATGTACTTACTTTATTTCACACATGGCTTCATGAAACAATACGGTGTACTTACTTTGTTTCACACATGGCTTCATAAAACAATATGATGTACTTACTTTGTTTCACACATGGCTTCATGATACAATACGATGTACATTCTTTGTTTCACACATGGCTTCATGAAACAATACGATGTACTTACTTTGTTTCACACATGGCTTCATGAAATAATGTGATATACTTACTTTGTTTCACACAGGGCTTCATGAAATAATGTGATATACTTACTTTGTTTCATACATGGCTTCATGAAATAATGTGATATACTTACTTTGTTTCACACAGGGTTTCATGTAACAATATGATGTTCTTACTTTGTTTCACACATGGCTTCATGAAATAATGTGATATACTTACTTTGTTTCACACATGGCTTCATGAAATAATGTGATGTACTTACTTTGTTTCACACATGGCTTCATGATACAATACGATGTACTTACTTTGTTTCACACATGGCTTCATGAAACAATACGATGTACTTACTTTTTTTCACACATGGCTTCATGACATAATGAGATATACTTACTTTGCTTCACACATGGCTTCATGAAATAATGTGATATACTTACTTTGTTTCACACATGGCTTCATGAAATAATGTGATATACTTACTTTGTTTCATACAGGGCTTCGTGAAATAATGTGATATACTTACTTTGCTTCACACATGGCTTCATGAAATAATGTGATATACTTACTGTGTTTCACACATGGCTTCATGAAATAATGTGATATACTTACTTTGTTTCATACATGGCTTCATGAAATAGTGTGATATACTTACTTTGTTTCACACAGGGCTTCATGTAACAATATGATGTACTTACTTTGTTTCACACATGGCTTCATGAAATAATGCGATATACTTACTTTGTTTCACACATGGCTTCATGAAATAATGTGATGTACTTACTTTGTTTCACACATGGCTTCATGAAATAATGTGATATACTTACTTTGTTTCAAACATTGTTTCATGAAATAATGTGATATACTTACTTTGTTTCACATACTGTATCGGTTGTCGTATATGCACACTTCTTGTCGTTCCATTTGTATCCAAATCTTTTTTCAATCGTCACACAATTCTCTCCTATTATAAAACCAAAATATGGTAGCATATAAAAAACAAAAACTAGAAACACATATTCATCATCATCATGTACCATGTCGATAAGTGTGGGTTGTTATATTTCGCCATATCACAGCATCACCAGTGTCGTGGATCTTCTTCGTGTTATTGATTCGACCATGTCATGTGGTCAAGCCATCCAAATATTTACTTCTTTACCCTCCCCGTGTTTCTTTTCCTCTCAATCTTGCCAGTTGTCACCAAGTTCTCTAGTTTGTTTCTTCCCATAACGTGCCCACACATATTGACTGTCTGTCTCTAATTTCTCTATTCAGCTTACAGTTTTCATTTGTTTAATGTAGAGCTTGCTCATTGGTTTTTCTGTATGTCCTTGCTACTTTTAGAATTTTCATCAGAAACTACATTTTCACTGTCATTAGATAGTTTCAGCTTGTCTGCTTTATTGTCCACGTTTCACACTCATACAGAAGTACAGGTTCAATGTAGCACTCCAGCGTGCCTTTTTCTCGTTGCAATTTACATTATGTGAGTCAACTTGCAAATGGCAACCTTTGCCTTGGCGATTCTTTTTCTAATCTGTTCAAGGCACCTCCCATCAGATGTTATGACTGTTACTAGATAGTTGTACCAATTCAAAAGGTTAAAGAATATTCCCATGTACCGTATATCACCTTGTGGTATTCATTTCTCCCTAGTGACGACAATAATATGTGACTTCTTGCAATGTAGTTCTATCTCTAGTTGTTCACAGTGTAGAATAATCATATCTACTAAATGTACACATATTGCTTCCAAAGCAACTCTTGTTCCTCTTTGTTTTTCTCTTCTTCTTCTACTTCCTCTTCTTCCTCCTTCTCCTCCTCTTTCTCCTCCTCCTATTTATTCAGTTAATTCTGCTAAACTATGTAGGGTCTTTATAGCTGTAAGAAGGGCAGTTTTCTCTGCCATAAATTAATACAGTTAAGTCATAAATCCGAAACACCAGCATGTTGGGGTGGTAATTCCAAGCGCCCATTCTGCGATACCTTCCACTGATCCGGTTATTTCAATGTGTCCCAGTTATAAATGGTTATACCCCATTATTGCCATTAAACATGTCAATATAGTTATCAAAATAATGTAACTGTTTAAGAGCAGAAGTATAATTTATCGCCAAATGTGAACTCCCATTTGGAAAAAGGACAATATATCACAATATTAGGGTCACCGTGTTATGTTTCCAGTCGTGGTATCTTCCGCATATTCGAATGCTCAGTGGGTTAACATTTAATTTATAATACGTGTTCATTTGATTGTGCAGCATGTTTGATCCACTCACACCAAGAGAAACGTTTAAACAGCTTTCATATGTGGTGTCTGCGAAGAATTCTTGGTATTAAGTGGCAAGACAAAATCACAAATACTGAAGTATCGAAAAAAATCAGGTTGTGTGACGGTAATTTCATGCTCAGTCTTCGTAGACTTAGATGGATAGGACATCTTAGGAGGATGGATGGTGGTAGAATACCAAAGGACATCTTTTTTGGTGAATTACAGATAGGTAAGAGATCTCAGGGTCGGCCTCTACTACGATACAAAGATGTGTGTAAGTGGGACATGATTGATACAGGCATTGATAATGCACACTGGGAGCAAGTCGCCGCTGAACGTGTTGCATGGAGGGCAAACATCAGAAATGGAATAAAGGCAAAGGAGAAAATTATTGCAGATAAGTCAAACACCGAGCGTGTAAGACGTAAGATGGTGCATGATGGTGGAAATGACCACGTGTTCACATGCACTCACTGTGAACGAACATTTACAGCGCGAATTGCCCTTATCAGTCACATTCGCTACCGCCATGGGTAAAACTTATTATGCCTTTTTGAAGCACAGACTATCGTCTGTCAAGACGGGAAGGTGCCAGTGAAATGAATTATGTTTGTTCCAAGCCTTTTTTTCTGTTTGGCACTCAATCTGTTAATCATTTTGGGTTTATTGTGTGGGTGACATCAGATGTTACAGAAAGTGTAACGAGACGCGAAGGACACGTGAAGACATATAGTTTACTTAGTCCGGCAAAGGGAAGAATCAGTTATATATTCACATTAATTAATAATATACCCATATGGCATT